>VWZX01010249.1:365713-752623 GCA_013399015.1 Galbula dea
TTGGTGGCGAGAGGAGGGGGCTTGGGGCTGCCGGCAGGGGGAGGAGAAAGCGAGGAGGAGGAGAGCGAGGGCTAGCGTGGGGCGGGCTCCAGCAGCCCTACCTTCGGCCGGCCGGATTCCCGCCTGCTTGCCGGCTGCGGAGCGCGGCTAGCGTTAGCCGCCGCCCCGAGAAGCGTCGCCGGGGGGCGGGGGAGGGGTAGTGGTGCCGGGGCTGAGGCGGAGCCCGCTCCCCGCTGCCGTGCACCCTCACCAGGCGGGCTCCGGGGCGCCTGCTCGTTGAAAGCGTCGGCAGCCGAGCGGGGAAGTGGGCGGCTGGGGGCAGGACGGGGCGGGGGGCTGATGTACGGCGACGCGGTGGTCTTGAGTCCCGCCGGGCGCTGTAGTTCAAGCAGCTGACCCAGTTCAGAGCGAAGACTCGGTAAAAGTGCACTTAACACACTAGGCTTTCAGGTATTTGCCCATTTGTTTGTCTCTTAACCTTCACGATCATGTTGTGAAATAGTGAAAAAGCTAATTTTTTGAGACTAGTCGAAGAGTGTGGAGCAGCGACTACTGAATCACCCAAATGGGGAGTGGTGTTATTACATGGGGGGGGGGGGAAAAGAAGTGTTCATCATCAAACAACTGCTGTTTATATATATTATTGGTTCGTGTTTTTTCCTTAAAACATTTTTTGTCTTTGGGCTTTGAACTCGCATTTGTTTAGCTGTGATCTGTGATGGAACTTAGCAGTCCGGCTGAAGTCAGGTTATCTGTAGCTGCTTACCAGGGTGGTGGAGGAGTAACGTCAGCTTTCATCCGGTAATGTCTGAACAGCAAAAAGAGAAGGCTTGACTTTGTTCCGTTTTTTAACTTAAGAGTTAATTACGAAATTATACATCTAAACTCCAAATGCAGTCTTATTTTCAAGTAAAAATATCACTCAGATCTTCTTACTAGCATGAATAAGAGTAACATTTGAACTCGTGGTTGTGTCGGTGTAGCTTGTGTAGCTAGACAAACTATGTATTGTGGGGATGGAGCCTTTTTAAAAGCAGTTCACAAGATGTACTTTCGTGAGCAGTTCATTAATTTTGCTAGAAATGATCTCTGATCATTGCTTGTGAAAGTATTTTTGCATAAGAATTTCCAGAGGCATATGTGAATGAATATTTAAAAAAAAAAAAAAGCCTTGCTCTTGAACTTCTTCGGTGCATTCCTGATAAGAGGAGATTGTGTTCCCATCTTAAGTTTTTCCTGTTTTCCACTAGCTGAACAATGCTAAGGAGCATAATGCAGGATAGAACCGAAATAACGACCCTAATCTGAATTAGTGTTTTCCTCTGCCATGTGGCAACTTCACTGAACCTTCTGTCAAGTGTGTCCTCTGGATGGGCAGGTCCACTACCAAAGCCAGCATGTTCACTCCATGGGAGTAGATTTTAACAATTTGTGTTTCACATAAATGCAATAACTGCAAATTTAAAATAGAAGAAAACTTGAGTGGCAATGAAAAATATCTTCCCTTAGAACATTATGTGCAAACAGTAATTGTAGACTGTCATTAACAATGACATATGTTCATACTGATGAGCATGTTCCAACTTTCTGGACTTCTGTATCGCTAGTGCTTTAAAAAAGATTGTTCTTTGGTTTTGTTGATGTAATTCAGTGTTTTGTGATGTGGTAAAGAATATTACCTAATCAGACATAAAATGACCCAATAATGAAAGTTTCTACAGCTCTTAAGATATTATAATGGGATTTTACATTTCCCTTACAAAACTCAAATTTCTCAAAATGGGGAAGTTTACCTCTTCCCCTGTCAATTAAATTGCCTTTTATTGTGGCATTCTTACTAAGTAGGTGAATGCATTCATTACAAACCATTTCCTTTTTTTTATAAGAACAAAATCTTTCATTCCAGATGACCAATGAAGCAACTGCTGACCATAAATACATGTATTAGTTAGCTTTATGGCCTTAAAAAAACCAGTCATATAGGAGAGATGAAGTAACGTGCTTCAGATGCAAGAGTGAGGTGATATAACTATTCAGACAGCTAAAAAGTGCCTGCATCTGGTAAAAAGATCAGACCGTGAGAGATCAAATATCAGGTATCGCATTATGCATGCAGGTGTCTAGTGGGAATGTGTTTTCTTTCACTTTAAAGTGCATATAGTTAATTTGTTTGATGCAGACCCAAAGGTAGACATTTCAGCAAGCTAGATTTTTTTGAGTGGAGGTCTTACTTTGGCTGAAAATTTTTTAGTGGCCTGTAACTAGGAAAGGAGAGAACAAATGTAATCCAGTGTTTCTTGAGAGTTTATGTATTCACATTTCATATTATTAATTTCCCCTCTTTCTTTGTTGATGTTTGTGTAACGGTGTTGTGAAAGGAACTAAGGTGACAGTTGTGCAGTGACACATTTTATCACCTACCTCTCAAAGTTTAGGAATCACAGGACAAATATGGAAGGAGGGTCTATCTGACTAGAGTAGGCACTCTGCTTTCAAGATTGTTTGATTTGGTTTTTTTTCCCCCAGTGGCTGGTTCTTATGTTTGCACTGTTATTTTTCTGCCTCTAGATTTTTTTCTCCTACCTCAAGTGTTTGGAAAGAGGAAGACAAATGGAACTACATGATTCTTTGGACACCTAGAGAACATTCTGATGTTATAGGTAATTATTGCCTTTACTCAATTGTTGCAGTATATGGTGCTACAAAGAACATGATTGTAGCTCACAAAGGTACTGGCTTTTCTTTGCAGCTGAAATGCCATCTTTTTTGTGTTATACGTCTTGTGAGGGCTTCCTTCTGGTGTGTGTATACAAGCAGGAATGGACTTTGCTTTTGTGGACTTCACATCCTAGATTTTGGAACATTCTTACATGATTTCACCACTTGTGCTTTTTATCAAGCATGGTTTATAAAAGCAGGTTGTCAGTATTACTATAAAGTTCAATTTTAATCTTTTAAAAATACATAAGAAACCTCTTTGAATCTTCTAATCATTATAGGAAAAACAGGAAAAGTTGTAGTGAGTCTGTAAGAGAAAATGCTGTTAGAGAGAGATGCTTAAGAATAGAGGCCCACCAACTGCACAGACAAATCTCATTGCTCCAGTAATACTGAATACTGGCTGGCTTCACTTGCTGCTTTTTTTTTTTTTAAAGTAGGAAAGTAGTAAGACTGTTCTAAGCTAAAGTAATTTTCAAAGGGAATAGCTTTGACATTTGCACAAAGCAAAGGCATAAAAGAATGTTGAAAACATGAATACATGCAAGAGTCTAGCTTTATTCGAACTCTCTGTAAAGTATAATACCGCTGAAAAATAGTGGCGAGGGTGAGAAAAGCAGTCCAATTAATTTAGGGAACTAGGTTTTACTGAAATGAAAAAAAATCTGCTTTCCTGACTGTCAGATGTCTCTGCTTTGGAGATATTGATAAAGAAACTTGTTCCTTTATTGTTTAGAACTTATTCACGTCATGATACTAATACAAAAGAGAGGGAGTCATTCTCACAGTTCATGTCATCATCTGTCACATCACGGCAATTTACCATACACCTAACATTTTTCAACGTAGATGCTTTAATTTGTTCTGTTTGGTTTTCTACCCCTCTGTTTTTTAATAAATTTTTTGGCATTGTATATTATTAATTATACTGGGGGGGAGGAGGTTGTAACATTTTACTAGCTTTCCAAGACCAGGAATTCTTGAGGGAAGTCTCACTTCTACATGCTGGAATAAGGGAAGAGTGTTTAAAATACATTTAGGCCAGAATGAGAGCTGACTACCAGCTGTAGTATCTTTCATGGCTATCCACAAAGACAGTTCTATCCTAGAAGTACACAGCTCTTGAGAACAGTTTTCATAAAGGTGTTGACAAAGTACTTGAGAGTCATTATTACAAGGTCTTGCCTTTCTATGGGCATTTGCTGTGCATAGCCATCACACTCCTGAGTCAAGAATCATGAATTTGGGAAGTTCAGAGTTTGAGTGTGTTGCCATCCTCTCATTTTTTTGTATTGCTTGTCATTAAACTGTTGGGAGACATTTCAGTATTCTTACTTTATTTTGCATGGATTAGTTATAAATTTCTTTTGTATTTCAAGTATTTCTCCCCATGTCAGTACCAACAACAGCAGAGTACTTGGTGATATATTGGTCTCCTGTGCATTTTCCTTCAATGCAGGCTTATGTAACAACAAAACAAGAACCTGTTTCTCACTTTGCATTGCTCTTGTCAGTGCCAGATATTTTGGGGGTTGCATAGCAGAGTAATGCTTTTGGTACCTGATACTGCAAACTTAGTACCCAGATGGAGATTGGGAGGCACCTGCTTAAGCTTGGTGTCTTCCTCTGTCTTTACTCAGGTCTAGTAAATTAAAAGCATAGGGTTGTAAAGAACATGAGAATTAAACAAGTGTCAGCTGATCTTTCAGGTGCCTTGAGATTCAGCTCTGTCTACAAAGATACTGACACTGTTTTCTTTATCCTCTCCCATGTCTCTTTAGAAGCCTTTCCCAGACACCCTGTCAACCCAGCAGCAGTGATAATTAGAAAATTATTGTCACTGAGTCACATATGTATGTCATCAAGCAATTGGGTAAACAGTCCTTCTTGACTGCCATATTTTCTGGGAAATAATAGGCTTTGTTGAATTTTTTGTTATAAAGAATCGACCTCCAGTGAGGCTTTTTTCCTTTTCCTATTTTCTCTTTTTCAGTTTATTTCCCTCCTTGGTCAATCTGTATCCTTGTTGATATCTTCCACCATAGATGATATTGATGCTTTTCTGAGCTTTCAAAATTATTAGAACTAAACTTCCTTAGAAATTACTTTGAGAACTGGCTTTTTGTTTTCACTGTTTTGTAGTAGTTCAAAATGTGGTTGCTCTGCTTACCAAAATATCTGACCTCCAGACTGTCAGAAGCTTTAGACTTCACCTGCACCTTTTTCTCTAGTGGTCATGGAAGTTAAAAAGAATCTGAAACAAATGCCAAATGTGCTCCAAAAAGAAGGAACTGAAAAGGTGAATCACCAAGGGAGAAAATCTTATTCCCATCTTACTGCAACGCGGAATGACTAATTATCAACCAGAGCTGCTAGTTATTAGTTATGTCTTATGGACTATGCTGGGATTTTTCCAGAAGACTTATCTCTGTAAAGCTGAGTGAGGTATTGATGTCAATCTGTTCAGAAGAATACTTTGCCAATTATTACCTCTCCCGGCAATTCTAAGTGCAATTGATGTTAAAAATCCTGATGGGTACCACAGTTCAGGTGCCAGAGCACTGGCACAGACTGCCCAGAGAGGTTGTGGAGTCTCCTTCTACGGAGATATTCAAAACCCATCTGGATGCGCTTCTGTGTGACCTGGTCTAGGGAATCCTGCTGTGGCAGGGGGGTTGGACTAGATGATCTTTCGCGGTCCCTTCCAACTCCTAATATTCTGTGATAAGACCAGGATATACTTTGAAGAAGAGTTTTTTAATAGTAACTTGGATTCTTCCAAGGACATCCATCAGATTTTCAGAATTAATGGAAAATTGTTTATAAAACTGTACAAGATGGTTTTTTTCCTAAAAGAGTGAAATGTAAGGTAGTGCACTAGCTTCATCTCTTTGAAGATATGTCTGGATAGACTTGTCCCACTGCCTTATTTGATGTTTTTGTCAAAATAATTAATGTTTGTTGTATTGACTCTATTGAAAAGAATTTAATTTGAAACTTAATAAGAATTCAATCTACTTGCTTGAAATGTGCAATGCTTTCCAATTCAAGAAATTGCCACTTAAATCAACATTTCAATTTGTCCTTAACTTGTCCTTAACTGGAGTATGAACACTTACATACTCTTTTAAAAATCTTTACTATTATACGTATGTTTCATAAGAAATAGAGAAAATTTTATTGTTGTGTTTGTTGTGTAGTCATTGCTTCAGCTGTGCTCAATGAACTGCATAAGGAGCAGTCATCACTGGCAAGCTGGACTGGAAAAATACTCTTCTGTACTTTTGTATTAAAGTAAACCATAGATGTTTACAGTTGGCATAGAACATCTGAATACGATGTTGGAACAGGGAGAAAGTGTGCACGTACAGTATCCTTGAGATACTTCAGAGGCATTTTGTTAAATCATTGTTTCTTTAAAAAATAAGGCATGCTACTTTTGTTTATATGTAGGAAAGATAAAAGAAATATTTTATTAGCCGGGGGACGAGAGTAACCTTGAATTGGCAGTACCAGTATTCCTGAAGTATACGAGCTGGGAACCTTTTGCATGTCTTCATCTTTGTGTGGCTACCTGAGCCTTCTGTTACAGAAAAATGAGTTTGTGATTGGGGGGACTGGCCTTTCACAGTGTTGTCTCTTTTGTATTATAAATTAATTTTAACTGGAAAACCACAGCTGACCTGATGGACTTAGAGAACAAACTTTCTGAGGGTGAATAAGCTTCAGGGGACTTAGTATGCTGTTTACTCGGGAATAGCTCTGCATTACAGTTGTACTTGCAGGTAGTGTGGTTCCTGATAATGCTGGGCTATTACTTGGGTAGACGGAAATCAATGTTAATATTTTAATGCTAAAGAAATGTAAATGTCTTGGATCACAACTATTGTTCAAAGTAAACCAGTATGATGCTTGAGCTAAAAAATATCTAGGATCTGAAGCGTAGTCTTACATATGGAAATCTTTCTCAGTTTGCCTTTTCTCCCCTTCTTATCTGAATAAAATAAACAGCGAACCAGACTATTTCTCTGTGCAGGTCTTTTCATGCTACTGTTAAGCTGCGTGCTCTGAAGTCAATGCCTCTAAACATATGGCTTGCACATCTCGGGAGTTGTGTAATGCAAAGCGTCAGACAGTTGTGATGTAGTGACAGTGATTTGGCTGCAGCTCTTTTCTGACAGTCAGAACAATGAATTTAAGTTCCTACGATCAATAACTGTTGGGGGTTTTCCTCTTTTTTGTCCTGGATGGACTGTTTGCTGTGATAGACTTTTCACATTACCATGAACCCAAAGTGCTTACGCTTCCGAAAAACTTTGGGATAGGAAGTGATTATTGCTTTACTGAATCACAGAGAATGCATATAGCTGTCTTCCTGAAATCTTTGTTGAGCTATTTCTGTAACTTTGGGGCTGGAACAAGGATTAGGGAAGAAAAAAGAAAAAAAAAAAAAAAGCTAACATTTCTTTTAACGTAAGCATAGTTAGAAGCAGAATTGCACTTTGGAGTTTGCCTGTAGCAGTTTTGTTTGAACAGTTATTTTAATGCCTCAAATTAATAATTTGAAGTTTAAAAATATCTTCTTTTTTAAAAGTGTTCAATTTTGAATGCCTTTTTAAGTATGCATTTGAGTAATTGATGAACATTTTATGGTCAGTAAACCTTATGCTTTAGAGTACATATCTAGGATCACTAAACATTAGCAATAATTTGTTACTTTATCACACCTTAATGAGTCTAGTTATATCAAAATGTTATCTTATATTTCATGCTTTTGTTAAGCAATATGTTTTCAAGAGTGAAGAAACTCTTGCAGCCAAAACAAAGACTTCATCCAGTTGTTTTGACATTTTCAGTCTTAATTGGCACTTTAAATGATCATTAACATATTCTAAGGACTAGCTGGGCCTTCATGCCCCTAGATCTTCAAATTAAAAATGGATAATTGTAACTCTATTTGACAGACTAATACCGTGAAAATATTCTGTGTTACCCTGAAGTTGCATGGTGATAGTTTTTTGAAGCCAAAACATAGCAGTAACGTGAAAGATGTTACCATGAAAAGTGGTGTTGAAATTCAAATTTTAAAAAGTGCCTTAAAAAAGTATTCCATAAACATTGCTGGATGGCAGGGTTTTTTTACTTGTGTGAATACACATATTATGTATAATATGAAAGAATATCAGTGCAGTAAGGTTTTTCTACTAATAAAAAGGATTTTTATATCTCTGTGGAGATAAACTGTTCTGAAAATCTTGAAAAGAGCAACTTACAAAGCTTTTCTTCTGTGTTCTCAGTGTTACCTGTTTTCATTTAAATGTTTTCCTTTTGTTCACAAAGCAGAATCTGGGAAACAATCCTCCACTGCTAACTGTAGGAATTTACTACTTTGTGGAGCTGCTCCTTTGAGAGAAGTTACGTACTTACATGCTTAGGTTCTCCCCTCTTAGGAATATCAATTTGATCATCAAAATCAGAGTTCTCAAAATTGTCTTTGAAGTAACCTTGCAAAACTTTGTTAATCTGAACAGAATTATGTTCCTATATATCTACCTATATTTAAAATGTTGCTATGATTCAGCACAGTATAGAAAATGGCTATTCAACTGCAACAGTGACAAAGGTCAGTTTTTGTGCTGATATAGTAAATCATTGTCCTTAGATATCCTCCTGTTTGTCTGTGTTTAAGTGAAATCCTCAGTAAGGATGTATATTCACCTACTTAATCATCTTGCCTTCCAAGTACCTTCCAGCTGTTTTTTGGTCATGCTGCAAAGGCAGGTACATACAAGGTACGTAGCTTCGTGTAGGCCAGGATGCTGGCAAGGTACACATTCTGTAATGCAGCATCTTTTTGTAGAGAGCAGCTGGAATGCTGTTTCTATAGAAATGAGCTTTGCTAGCATTTGTGAGAAGCACTTTCATAAATAACTCTTCTGAGCAATGATGGGTGAGCTTTCCAGGTTAAAACTAGGCCTTTCAGCATTGTTGTTTCCAAGAAAATAACTGAGTTCTAGCATTGAGTATGAAACGTTTTTGCTTTTTGTGTGGTAAAATCGAGCACTGTTTAAGTTTTCATATGGAATGTGCATATAACCTGTTTTAAAGAACACTACAGGTATCCTAATTACAAGATCACATATTTTGTTGCTTGTAATGTTCATCTGAGAGATAGTGACTTCTACTTTCGATGAGAACTGCAGGTGGAAAAGAAGCAGTTCTCATAAATTTGTTGCATATGTATCCTGGAGAGTTGAACAGACTAACTATGAAGTTTGAAAACATGCATCTATTGATCACAGACTGATAAAATCCAGTGCCTCTTTGTTGTTCTAAAATTGCTATAACAATTGCTATTACTATCTGCATGCGATTGGAATGAGTCTCAGCATTATATACCTAACTAACTCCATGTGTCAGAGAGGAAATAGGAAATGTAAATTGGTCATTGTGTATTTTTTCCTTTTGGCTTTTTCTTCCTTGGCCAAGTAAAAACTGTATAAATAAGGACATGACATAAATTCCCTGTCTAGAAGGAACACTGTCTCAAAAGCAGGCATCTTTTTCACTGTTCTGTCACAGTATTTTTAACCTTATCTGGAACAGCTGATTGTGTATGATGAGAAGTTGTCTTTTGTGTTCTGTTTTGCAGGGGGTGTTTATGGTGTCTGGGATAGTGACCAGTTAGCTTTTTCTGGCTTTCACTTTTAGTGATGTATAACTGAATGGAAACCATTAGCTCATTTCAGATAGAAATTTTCAGTTGCTGCAGACCTAGATTTGAATCAAAGTGCATCAAGATGAAAGGCTCTATAACCCAGTACTAGTCCCTTGAGCCTTCCAGGCTCTTCTTGTTCTTTTTAAGTTAGTGCATGTCCTTTAATGGAAGAAGGAATTATTTACAGTTCAGTTTCTCCTCAGCATAATCATTTATTTTTGCATTCGTTTTAAGTCTTCTCTGTAAATTTATTCTTAGCGGTACAGGAAGAATTTAACCTGCTTTTTTGCATGTTTTTTTCTGCTCTGTAGTAGCAAGAGTTAACAGTAAGAAGCAAAGATTCTAAGATGCAGTACAGGAATTACATTCTCTGTCATTTGTGGTTTAAGAAAAGGGGTTTTATTCAGCTCTTGGAAGGGCTTTAATGAATACTCTTCGGTGGTTTTGAAAGCTGATGGTCAGAGGAGAGCAACAGAAACAGCCTTGGAGCTTTTAGGGTAAACTGATTAGCATTTTTCCTGATTGAGATGATTGTTTCACCTCCTCTTTTTATCTCAGGATTTTTCACTGTCTATTGGCTTCTGTTTATGTTCAAATGACACCGTTAAAGAAGCCTTTTTTTCTTTGTGAATGCAGTGTTTTCTCCTCTCCTTTAGAAAATCTTCTTGCCACAGAAAGGCAGATCGTGTGTTTCTCTTGTCTTGGTTGGGTGCACAAATCTTCTTTTATGTGTGCTGCTTCGTATCCTGTTGCCTAGACGATCACTGGCTTTCAGTAAGGATGTCTGGTTCTCGTAAAGAGTTTGACGTGAAGCAGATTTTAAAAATCAAATGGAGGTGGTTTGGTCATCAGGCGTCAGCCCCTAACTCCGCAATCGAAAACCAGCAGGGAGACTTCTGGAATAGAGCACAAAATGTAACAACTGGTGGCACAAAGTTTTTAGAAGCAGGTAACCTACCTTTAACATCAGTTGGTCACAGAAGGTCCAGCCAACAGGATTTCCAGAATTCACCTCCTTGGCCAATGGCATCCACCTCAGAAATCCCTACTTTTGAATTCGCAGCAGAAGACTGTGGAGGTGCACGTTGGCTTGACAGGCAAGAAACAGATGATAGAGCGAGTGAAGAAGAAAATGAATCGGACAGCAGCTCGTGCAGGTTAATTGCTACTTTCCTATTGTGAGAAGTGTTTCTATTTCATGTTTTACAGGTTAGCATGCATATATGGGCTAGGTTTTATTCCAGATTGAAATGCTTCTGAAGCCTAGCAGCTGCTGTGCATCAGAAACAACGAATGATTTACAACCAGGGTTCTGTATGTTTCTAGGACTTTTTAAAAAAAAGTAACTTTAGTCAGTGTGGATAAATAACAACCATAGGTGCACTCACTTGTGCTTTAAATCGTATGCCAAGTACGTGCTGCTATGAACAAAGTACTGTCTGTTACATGGTAATGTTACAGGATGCTTTCTAAATAATTTCGAAGTGATACTTACTGTTTAATTACACTGAGAATTAGTCCTATGCCAGCTAGGAGAAAACTATGAAAATGTGAGCTTCTTGTGATTCTTGTCTGGTGTTTCCATATGCTTCTACAGATCAGGGAGTTGAAACTGTAAAAAACCCGAAGTTGTTTATTTGTTTGTTTTTCTTGTGCATATGCAATGGGAAGAAAAAAACATATTTCATGTACTGAAAGCCAACCAATTTATGCTTTAAAGTGATTGCAGTTATCCATCCTGTAATCTTAAACTGTATATTTAGCTTAAAAAGAAAAAATGTTTTTAGTGTCTATAAAGATGTTTTGAAGTTCTTCTCTTACATATTGTTACTAAATATGAAACTGTAAAATTTGTCTTTAAACGAAAAGTCCTTATCAGTTGTAAATTAGGCAAGTGAATATTCTTTCTTGTTAATTATCACTTTAATAGTTTTCTTTCCCTTTACTGCATAAGTCAGACATTCTTCACTAAAAGAGTTTTTCCTGTTTTATAGTGCATGTAGTGCATAATTGTTTATCATTTCAAGTGGATTTTATCCATGTTTGGTTTCTCACTTTAAGAGAACTTTGTGACGATATGGCATTTCAGAAAGCATGGCTATTTTAAAAGGTACACTGTTTAATAAAGCCTATTAAGGACAGATCAATCTGGTTACAGCTGGTTTAGTATTTTGCAATCCCTCGGACAGTAATTCATTTAGTGCAAGGGAAAAGTACTCTACAATATAAACACTAACTATTTATGGTTTATATAACCTTTAAAGATTCAAGGAGAGGAGAGAGGGTAAAAATGCTTAGGAGTCAACACAGTGTATTTGCTTTTTTTTCCTCTGAATTGCCAAGGTACGGAATTACAGGGAAAGGAAATCCTGTATACTGATGCTTCTAACAGCAGTGTTACTATGCTGCAACAGCAATACAGCTACAAATAACATATCTCTGAAGAGGTCCTATTTTAAGTGATATTCAGGTATGACATTTTAAACAGCTATGTTACCAGAAAATATATATGGTATAGGATATCACCTTCATTTCAGCAACATCTACTTGTGATGTGAAATTTTTATGTACAGTGTTACCCCAGATAGGTTATTCTCACCATAACAAGGCAATCAGTGTAGAAAAGAGATGCAATTTTAAGAGATAAATGTGTAGATTGAAAATACTACATTTTTTTTTCTTAACTGTGGGAGAAAAGCTTACATATGACAAAACTAATTTGTTACTTTGTAGAATTGGAGCACTGCAGGTACTTATTTAGGGTGTATGAGATATCTATATAGTATTGGGGAGTTTGTGGGTTTGGTTTTGGTTTGTTTTGTTTTTTGCAGGTAAGTGTTGTGTGCTGCAGGAAATGCAGACCAGATTTGAACTTACTAAATCTGAAGTAGCTTTAAAATTATGTGCTTAATCTTCTGTAGTATCTAGAGTTATTTGTAATACCATTGTTGTCTTGCAATTCTTGCTAGTGTTTTACTTGCATGCATTAAGATAACTATTTTTGATAGTTTTTGGGTACAGTGTTGGTACAAATTCATGTGTAATGGTAATGTAAGAACTTGATTTGTATTGTTACTTGTATTTTAGTCTCATGAAGAGACTGTACTTAAACCGTGTTTGTTCATTCCTTCTATTAAGAATGTATAAGCTGTTGGGCTGACTACACAAGTCTGCCTAACAGCTGGAATTTTTCTGATGTTAAGAACTTAATTGAATTATCTTTTTTTAGTCTAAAATATAGCTTCTTGTCTGTTGGCTCAATGGAAAAAACCCTCAACACACATCTGTGTGGTTTTCAAAGGGCTTTTTTTCCCCCCATATGAAAACCCTGTTACCTCCAAACAGATTGTGTGTATGAAAACCCCCCCCCTTTTTTTTTNTTTTTTTTTTTAGAAGTTATGGAGTTACCTTACTTTGCTGCTCTGTAACTCTTTGCACAGTTACAACCCCTAAAAGCATGAAGTGAAAGAAGCAGCTCTACTGCTTTGTATATATCAATCCTTCCTCTTTGCCGTGTCATATAGTGCAGACAGAAAAGCATCTAGATCAGTTAGTTCTTTATCATTATGAAAGCTTTTGGTCATTACATGATTCATTTAGAGAAGAGCCAATGTAGAATTTATTTGTTACTAATACAGAGCTTGGTGGCATAAGGGATAAGCAAATTACAAGTTTAGTCCCAGATCTTTGTCAGAGGCTGCATCTGAGATGCAAACAGATTGTCTGGATTCAGGGACCAAAGGTAGTCAGCTATAATGCTGTTCACATCATACTCCTATTTGTTGTTTGTAACCAACATTAGCTTGAATGGTCATTTACTAGGCCAGTGAGGTTTGAATTCTTTTGCTGGTTTTTGTCTCCCAGATTTCCTGTTTTGCTGTTTGTTAACTTCCCTACATTCCTGAGGCGATGGTCATAATTCTGGATTTACACACTTAGAAAATTTTCCAACAGCTGTGCAGGCTCCTGTATGGCAAATTTAAGCCAGTAGCAATAGATTTGTTTTTCTTACCTTTTCGTGGGTGCTTTAGCAAACAGTGGATATCAAGCTAAAAATACCGTAATATGCAGATTATTGTGTCTGGTTCATTTCATTCAGGCATGCCTTAATATTGGAATTATTTTACTGTAGATTTAAATATGTAAATGTATTCAAATATTATATAAAATGTATATTGATATTTGAATGTTAAAAACAAACAGTATTTCAGAATTCATCAATTGTGTCCTAACCTTGAGCAGTTTAGTAAGATGTCTAAGTGATTTTAAGACAAGGTCTGAATACACCAGGTGGTGGCTACTTTACATGAACAGTCTTGAAGTTAGCACATTTTACCTTCCAATTTAAGTCTGTCCCTTTGCCCGAAAGGTTTTCAGTCATCAGAAACCTTTGGTATGTCTTTTAGTTCACCTCAGTCTTACTGACCTTTGAGGCTGTAAGTTCTTCAGGACCCCCAGCTATGCTGTCTGTTTCTGTGTATCTCCTATCACAAAATAATATAAACTGTCAAATCAGGACAATTAATAGATTCCCTAATTGTGGCATGATAGTAGTAGTATACTTGAAATTAACTGAAAAAACTATATAAAATAGCATTTTTTCTTGTTAATTGGACAAAAATTAGGAACTTTTTAATGGAAAGACAAATTGTTTTTTTAAGAGTGCATCTCTAACCTTGTTTCTTTTCTTTCATGCTACTGCTAAAATTCTTTTATTTTTCTCTGTGTGTATTATATCTTCATTTGGGTTATTTCTATGTACATTTGAAAAGAGTGAGTGCAGCACAATTATGTAGGACATGTCAGGCAGATTTAACCTAGTAAGCTTGAACAGTAGCTGTTATAATGAAGATAAGGTAGCAAGAGGCTTCAGCATGGAGTTCACAAGGAATTCCAGCTGTCTGTTCAGATGAAATGGGCTTCCATGCAAGATGGTTGTGTTTTTGCAGTGATTGTCGTGTTTTTTGACTATGTTAAAGCTTGGTCAGATATGTTTTTGTACTATGACTCTCCTCAATCACACTGCGGTGTCAGAAAGCACTGGTGATATTTGTGTGGGTATCTGAATTCATTGCACTAAATCCAAGATTTCTCTTAGAAGTAAAACAGAAAACATCAGTGCTATAATCAAAGGCCTGACTGCAATGAGGCATGTTTACATTATTTATTACCAAATTAGAAACAAGTAAAGATGCAGTAGTATTGGCTTAGCAGGCTGTGTATTCATGTCTTTCATGGGCTAGCATAGGTTACCCTGGTGTCTGTGCTCCAGCCTCTTGTGTCTGTTGTTGATCATGCCAGTTAGATTAAGGTTAATGCAGATGTATTTGTGTTTGATTAAACCTGTGCCTTTTGATTGCAAGATTGTAGTTCTGACTATTAATATCATTCTTTTCTCTAGTGTAGAGTAAATCACTAGCCCTCACATTCACATGCATGTTTAGTCTTACTGTGTTCTTCAGTCTCTCCAGAGTCACTTTTGTCCTTTTTCAATTGTCTTTTCCTATCATACACTGTGGATTTTTAGCAGTCTTTGCTGTTACCATCTATGGCTTCCCCCTTTCACTTGTGCTCTTCCCAGCTTTTGGAAGAGTGTCCTGATTTTTACCAGTTTGAGTTTTCCAAGAATCCTTTCAGCATCCTTCGTTTCAATGAACTCCATTCTCTGCCACTGAGCTTCTTGTCTTACTAACTTCAAAGAAGGAAGTATTTTACTTCTTACATAGTACAAGCTAAAATCGTGGAAGCTGCCATAAAAGCTGGAATATTATTATTATTTTCATAAGTTGTGTTCTGTGGCATACTTTTGTCTTCTCTGATGTGTATGACCTAAACATTGACTTAGGGTAGAAGATGACTTGACATTGCAACAGATCTTCTAATTATATTATTACAGGGAAAAATGCCTTGAGGTCATGAGTTTCTTACACAGTATCCTGTGTAAGATGCAGTGTCCTGTCTCAAATTACCTTTTGGCTGCATAGGGATGTGGTTATTTTGTGTTTGGTTTTGTTTGTTTGAAGTTAGGAAGTCCAGTTACTGGAGATATGTCTGGTTTAGTAAACCTTTGCTGGTTTTGAACAGTAGTGAAAATAGAGCTCGTTGGTGATTCACTAGTGTAGTTTCCATATATTTCATTTATGATTGCAGAGTTCTCCTGTGATCAGTCAAACATCATTTTGTGTTCATTGGCATTGTTCATAGAATCATAGAATGGCTCAGGTTGGAAGGGACCTTTGCATTACAAGAATGTAAACAGGAGCATGTATGATGCATTATTTTTCTTCCTTTTATTGTCTCCTCTAAACACAAAACAATCACACCTACTTTCCTGTACATGCTTAATATTTTTTATCATTTGTCTCTAAGCCTTTTTTATTTTGAACCTTATTTTGATCCTTTTTGAGGTGAGACTAGAACTAAAATTTTTACTAATTTTCTTCTTCGAAATGTCATCGTACATACTTATTTTTATATCTGTATATGCTAAGATGTCTCTATTGGTTTGTGGAATTTCTGTTTATATGTCATTTATAAAGGTAATACTCTTTATGCATGAATTCACATTTAAAATGTCAATTATTTCATTTTCTGAGAAACAGTGATGTCAGTGGAAGCATAGTAGTGAGGAGGAGAAAGTATTTTTTTTTCCCCATCTCTACAGTTTTGTCAGTGTTTGCTGCTTTCGTCTACATGCAAAAATGTATGTGAAAAAGAATTTAAGCCAATTCTATGCATGGGGTATTCTTGCTGCAGTTCCCATTTTGCACCATTTTCAGAGTACCTATGAAAGCTATTTAATTTGGTGTATAGTGCTGCCTGCAAATTTCAGTAGCGTAGGTAGAGCATTTGCTTTTAGTTTGATTTCCTAAAGAGACCAAGTGTATGTAGTTGTGTTCTGCATCACCTCTGCCATTTCCCTGGTAGCTTTAAAAACTCAGGCCATTTTCATCTTAACATGAGAGCAGGCAGAAGTCTCAAAAGTAATATCAATCCTTGCTTGTGGCAGCCAGTTAATGGAGAGAAACCCAGCTTATTGCCTTCATGGAAAAAGGTCAGAATTCATCTGCTGCAAAGTTGGCTGCGCAGCACAGCTTCCTCTGTCACAATATTTGCTGTCTCTTGCCTAGTGAGGCAATGCCTTAAGGAAGCATTGAGGGGAAAGGAAAAGAGCTAGACTTCTGGTAGGTGGGGTGGGAAAAAGCAAAGCATAGAAACCTTTTGAAAAACAGACTTCATTTGTTGATTCTGTGAACCAGCCAGCTGAGTAGACATAGTTAGCAGTGTATTTGGTGTATTTTCTCTGTCAAGATTTTGCAGAGAGGACTCCCATTGTAATGCCACCTGACTCCTTTGTCCAGTTAAGGCTCTAGTAACCAACTGCACTTCCAATGTGTTGCTTCTGTCAAAAGAAATGGGACTTTTTAATGCAAAGAAATAAGCTGTTCCTTGCTGCAAAAGGTTAGAAGAGACAAGGTGGTACGTAAGGTCAGCATCTCTACTACATACCTTTAATCTAACTGTGTCACTGTTACCTTGCAGTAAAACTATGTTTTTGCAGATTCAGAGGATTTCATATTAATTTGTGGAGAAGTTGACCTTTTTAGAAGTATGGATAAAGTTACAGTTAAATTTGGTGGACTGATCGTGACAATAGAACAGTTTTAAATATGAGTGAATTTATGCCTAATATTCAGATATAACTTTTTCAGACATAATTTTACACAATTTTTCAGAAAAAAAATTTATAAATTAATTTCAAATTTTGGGATTTATTCCTCTACTGCTGTTCCAAAATGAATAGTTTGAAAAGTGTATTTGATTTTTTTTTTTTTTCTTGGTCATAATGGAATCTTTATTGCTTCATTTTTGTTTCAAAAGCAAGCATGGAGACATTTAATGTAAAAGATGCCTTTTTAAAAATAATTTAAAATGCAGAAAATAAAGTGTTTGGAAAAAGTTTTGCAGCCTTTGTTATAGCCAAGGCTAATGCTTACTGGAATTCATAGGCAGTTAACTAATGTATGTGATTGCTATAAAATAGCCATTGTAGCTCCTTTAAAATTACTCTCAATGCTTTAAAATAATTAAAATAACAAATCCTGTTAATAGGAGCAGATTTTGCTTCTCCCCATAAAATCTGAAAAACACTGATACCTCACTTTTGAGAGAGTTTACTAAAGGTGGGAGGAAAGAAGGCTTGTATATGTTATGGTTTGGTTTGTTTTTATATTGGAAAGAGTGCTGTGGCTTTACTTAAGCTACAACAATGAAACCTGAAACAACACCAGAAGGAAAGGTGTGAATTCAGCTCTCCAGTCAACATCATGTTTGTTTTTACTTTTGAAACTTGTTTATCACCACTTTACTAGCCCAGTTAATTGCTTCATTGCTTTGCAGTGAACTGTTGTACTGGGCAGAGCTCCTTATTCCAAACATCCTACTTCCAAGAAATAAAATCCTTTAAAAATGGATGGTTTTATAGCATGACTTATCATAATTTTGATTTCAAAGACATACTGTTACATAAATTCTGTAATAGACAGAGAAGGTGAATAAAGTAAGTGTCTTCAGCACATGAATGTTTGTTACAAAAGTGGTAAAATGTGTAGCTAGCATGGGAAAGACCTTGTCCTTTAAGTATTCTATGTTTTTGCAATCATCCTGAAACTGTACCATACTTAAGAAGAGTTAGTCAGTGCTGGATAGGATCTTTCTGACTTAAATAGGAAAAGAAAATAAGACCAAGAAAAGTGTGATTGATGTTTAAGGGAAAAAAGGAAACCCTATCAACTGACTTTCTAAGATCCTTGTAATAATATTTCCACTTAATGTGTTAAAAATACTATCTTAAATCTTAATCCTAAAGGAATATGCAGGGATCTTTGATATAATTGCACTGACAGCCTCAGTATTTAATGTGATTTTCTTAATAGTATGTGTGAGGTGTGCAAGTAGCAATACCTCTAGCCTATGGGAGTGGAAATGCATGCTATTCTTAAATTTGAGAGCCAACAAGAGGAACGGAGCCACCTTGATACTTAATAACAGCTGCAAAACCTGACATCCGGGTGTTTGCTCTCTGCTTGGGATTCACAGGTCAGTGTTAGATACCTAGGTTTTCCCTCTCTAGGTGGGAGGGATGTAGGCCAAGAATTTTGGAAGGTATTTCAGTACTGCTACTTGGAGGGAGAAAAGCAGGTCTTTCACTTCCTCTGTTCTTTCCTTGCTTGCGTATTCTCCCAAGCTGTCATGGCTATAGCAAACTGAACTGAGAAACAAATTTGTAAAACAGTTTGGGGAGGGAGGAACACTTGAATGTTTCACTGTGCAACAGGCATAGGTAGCCCTTGAATCTGTATCTTTCCTTTTTTTGCAAGTAACTCCACTACTAGGTTATCTCATTGTGGTCTCTTCATGAACCGATGGCTGAAGCTTAGTCTTTATTTCCTTCTCCTTTTCCTTCCTTATGGAAAATGATTTGTAAGTTACTGGCTGGAGGACAGGTTTAAGGTTGAATTTCTTCAGCTGAGGGGAAGAATTAAGCTTGGCTGTCTTGTGTCCTGAATAAGTGCTTTATTAGGGTTACTGGAAAACAGACATCACTGCAGTTATTTTTCCTTATTGAACAAGAGTGGTGCCTGCCACTGAGTTCTGTGCAGAATGTACATGTGTGCAGTCTTGGGGCTGGCAGTAGCTCTATTGAGGATGTTGTCCAGCAGAGTGCTCCTTAGAAAGTTTTCTCCTTCTCCATACTAGTTTGCTGCTCAGGATCCCATACTAGTTTGCACAGCCCTTTGGAAGGTTGTAATGTAGATTAAATCCCTGATATAATGTAATATATATTTTGTCATTATTAATGCATTTAATTTGAGGAATCTGGGTTAAAATATGATTCAACCAAAACAACAGATTTGAGGATGTGATAAATTGTGATAAGGAACAGGAATTTCCTAAGCACTTTCTTCTTGACTGGCACCTTGTTCTTTCCACTTCTCTTTCTTTGCAGTTTTGCTGGTTTAAGAGTTAATTTCCCTGTGTACTTTTGCTCAGTCACTGAGAATGCCACCTAGTTTTGCACTGATTTTTTTAATGGTTGCATAGTTATATTTTTCACATATAAGTTCCTTGATTCAGTTTCCAAAATGGCTACAAAGAACACTTGTTCCAGCTTGTCAGAGGGCCAGTGGTGGAGCAGAACAAGTGACTCACACAGGATGAGGAGTTAACAGAGCTTAAATAAGTGGCTAACCAGGCTAACCATAGTTTCAGAGGGCACATTTAAGATAAAGTCCTCCAAGGAAAGTAGGTAGGCTTGTATCTCATTTCTGATCTAGATTATAGGTTTCTAGATTTCTAGATTTAGGTTTGAATTAAGTGCTAAATTGCATGGCCTTTTTAGCTATCTGGAGATATTAAAAAAACCCTAACACCACCAACCCAAAACAACAAACCCCAAACAAGCAAACAAACAAAACCCAAAACAAAACAACAAACCCCCCACCTTTACAGAACATTTTCTGCTGAAAATTTAAATTTGATTTTAAGGAGCTCTGTCTTGAAATTAATATTCTAGGCTAAGGAATGAGCTAAGTCTTTTGATAGATTTAAGCCCTGAGCATGTTGTCAGAAGAGGTGCTTCCCTTGGTGTACATAATTAGGATTCATCTCCTTTATGTCCTAGACCCGTGAATTCATTTTATGTTTTCTCCGTTTCTCTTTTCTCCTGCGCTGTTGTACGTATGGGCAGGAATCATATTCTCCCCATCCACTCTTCCTTTTCCTCTGCATTGACTTCTACTGTCCTCATTTCAGCCACATAAGGCTTCATGCAGTTGGAGTGGTTATATATTGATGTATTTTCTGATGTATTGATGTATTTTTTCCCCATGTGTGCCCACACTGTTTTGCTGGGTCCATAGATGCTGAATTTTATTCTAGCCATCTTAGGCTACATGTGAAGGAAGAATTTAACGTTTGGGAGGGAGAGGTTAGATTTCTTACTGTATCTTTCTATTGCTTTTCAGTTTGTAGGGTCTTGGTAGATGTCTTTTCTTCCTTAAGCATCTGACAATGCTATGGATACCGTTACTGGGCTTGATCTTTGTGTGTTAGTCGAAGAGTATGACATTAAATGATCATACCTTTTTGACAATGGTTTAGGTAAAGTTGGAGGAAGAGAGAAAGTATGAATATGAAAAGAAATACAAGAGCAAGGGGCTATATATTAAAACAAATAATGTATGTCAGTTTTAAAATCACATGGTTTTTGTGTTATCATCTGTAGATAAAATTGCTGCACTTTAATATTGTGTGACCTAAGATTTCTGTTATTGTCTTCAGCAGAACGTCCAACAGCAGTCATACCTTATCATCGTGTCCAACTATGGAGCCCTGTACCTCAGATGAATTTTTTCAGGCTCTCAACCATGCTGAGCAAACTTTTAAAAAGATGGAGAATTACCTTAGACACAAACAGCTATGTGATGTGGTGTTAGTTGCTGGTGACCGTAGAATTCCAGCTCACAGGTAAGTTTGTTATATTTTGAAGTAACTTCATATTTGTTTACAAATGCAACTTCAAAGGGTGTCCTGGTTTTTTTTAAAAAAGATCAGAATATCCTAAACTATTTATCATTCCTTAAACATGCTTGTGTGTTTTAACATTTATTTGGAAACTAGAAGTTAATTTGTCTGTTATAGCATTAAAACTAATTGCAATGTTTTCAAGTTCTCTTTTTTGTCTTCAAACATATAGTAAGATATTTGCATAAGAAAATAATAGAAGTCCCAAATGGCCCTCAGAATATTATATGTAGTATTTCTATACGTTAGAATGGCATACATTTTTTTCTTAGATTTAATTTTTAGTTTGTGTTAACTGTTAAGTTGTTGGACTCATAGTTAGCAATAAGGACAGTCTTCTGTCTGCATAAAGTTTTGTTTTCTCCCATAGTAAGATAAGTCCTTTGATGGTAAACTACTGAAGACTGACAGTAAGTGTTAGATAGCTAAATTCCAATAAACATTATCCTGTATGTCTGTGTAATTAAGAGATCATAAAGCATGCCACTTAAAAGCTAAGAAAATACCAAAGATTGTGAAATGGAAATGTGAATAGCTGAAACACATTACAGTAATTAATGCACAGTATTAATAGTTCAGGTGGGAACCTAGGTATAATTGAACTGTGGTTTCATAAGATTAGGTCTACAACAGAAGTAGGCAGCCCGAAGCATTCCTATTCCATTGCTTATTCCTAGCCCCACATTGAAACTACAGCTTAATACTGTAATAGTTATAAAAAGATGGGGAAAGCTTGCTGATTTGGGTTTGGAATTTTTTCCTAAAAAGCCAGATTTCTTCATTTATTCAGATATCTGCACTGTTGTACTGACACAACTGAGGAATAGTGTGAGGATGGGAATTAACTTGAGAAGCAGGAAGACAGCTACACCATAACTTGCTATTACTCTCACAGACATCATTGTATAAAAATTCATTTTTAAACAATAAAGACTATCCTTGATTTTTCCAAGTTGATTGAAATAAATCTTACTGCAGTTACTGCTAAAATGGGTGGTCCTGCTCTCCACCCAACCCCTGACCTGAGTTTCTTTGTAAACGTTTATAGCCACGTATATGTGAATGATGAATCCTTTTTGGAGATGCAATAGGGTGAGCACACACTCTGAAGTCAAAGAGCTTTGGAGTGTTGTAAACAGCAAAAATAGTCATTATAACAAGGAAATAAGGAAGTAAAATTATGTGGCCAAGGTAGCACCTTTGCAGTATGTGGTGCAAGACAGCATGCCAAGAAGTTCTTTAATGCGGTTTGTAATCATTTCTCATTTATTTAGAGAGCTGACTTTGTTCCTCCAGATTCTACTACTGCATCTGTTTCTGTAGTGCATTAGTCATATGCTACCACCTGTTATTTGCTCTGGTCTTTTCTTAGGAGGAGAAACATTTTGCTGTAGTTGGTATACTGTGTTTTAAATACACATGAAAGTTAAGGCCAAAGAAGCACACCTCAGGCTTGTAGCAGGAGGCTTATGGTTGTCTTTGGTTCACTTTATAATGTTGGAACAGCTTAGAAGCTTTGTCTTTTTCACAGTAGGTTCTTTCTCTTACTGTTTTGTTTTCACAGAGAATCATAACAATGACTACAGTCTTCATCTCAGTGCATCCAAAGTACCTTACTGAAAATGGAGCTTTTTCATAGTGGGAAAGAAAACTGGAAATCTTAAATTTGGTTCAGAATTTTACAGAAATTCAATAAGACAACTGGCCTTACTTACTTGTAGTAGCCTATGGTATAAGAGGAAAAAAAGAGGACTTTCACTGCCTGCATCAAAGTTCTGGCTTCTTCAATACTGACTGCAGGCTGGAGTACTTCCAGAACAGTAGTGATTATTTTATTTTAAGACTTACTAAGCAACAAAAGATGTATTAAATAGATACTGGCTTAATGGCTTGTCATTCTGAGATGTGAATGGAAATACAAAGTTCACTTACACTGGGCAGCTTTTTTTCCTTTAAAGATAAAAGGATTTTTCTTATTATGTGGTCATACAGAATTGGTAAGAAAGAACATTTTCCATTTTTATTATTAGTTGTGCTCATATATAGAGAGGAGGTTTCAGATTTTGTTTTCAACCTGATACTTTTAGTAGTTCCTGTATTTTTTCTTAAGTATCAATTTCTCCTTCTGATGATACTTGAATATTCTGAGGTGTATGATGTATGTTTTTAGAGAAGAGAGCATTAACTTTGGTGTCTTTGATAGTAATAAGCACAGGCAATATATTATTGTAAAATTCTGAGTAGTTTGTATCTGTTTGAAGAATTCAGGCTATAAGTCTGCTACTGAGTATCGCATGCAGTCATGATTTTCTGAATATGGCATTCTCTGTCATTCTAAGACTGCTTATCTTCTCATTCTGTGCTGAAATTGTAGCTAAGAACTTATTTAGGAGCTCAGGAAGCAAGCAGAAAAGGGGACAGTTCACCACCAGGAAAAAATGCTAGTGAAAGGTGTCCCTGCCCATGGCAGGGGCATTGGAGCTGGACTATCTTTGAGGTCCTTCCAACCCAAACCATTCTATGATTCCTAGCTCCCTTAGCGTGCAGTTCTGTAGAGAAATTTTGCCACTTTTAAACAAATTCATTTTACTTAATTGTTTTTCTTATCAAGTGCTTTATCAGTGTCTACTGCAATTTCAGATGTCCAAATCATTTATTATATTTGTACTTATTACGTTCAGCTAACTACTGAATCCATAGTAAAAGTTTGTTTTGTTTTGTAATAGCCTGCAGAACAGAACATTCACATAAGAAAAGGAAGTCTGTGCAAATTCCTAGCCAGAGGGGATTTAAATCATCCTCTGCATCCTTCAACCAGCAATCCGAAAAGCTGTGCAGAGCCATTTTCTTTTTCCCTGTTGACACTGAAAGATGGAAATACAAAAGACATGGAATGGAAGGAAAGAAGGCAAATGGAAGCTTATGTGCTCTAGGCGTTAAGAGGCTTGTTTAGAAGAGCACAAATCCTGGTTTGCAGACTTATTTTATCTTGAGACTTATTTATCCTTGTACTACTTTTCCATATGGTTTAATAATACTCCCTTTCTTTCACAATCTGTATTGCCTTAGTTTGCAACTTCTTCACTGCAGCCTTTTGTTTTGTTTTAGCTACATGTTTATAAAAGCTTAAGAAAAAGTGCCTAAAGTATATAGAAAATATAAAAATTAGATAGAAATATAGAAAATATAAAGTATAGAGAGAAGTGTCAAAGTATATAGAAGAGCAGTCTGGGACAGCTTTATGTTAAAAAGTCGCTCTTGCTACTAACAGTGTGATTGTTTTGAAAAAAATTTGCTTATGAGTTTATTGTACCCATCATTGCAGTGTCAGAAGCATCAAATGAGGTTTGAAGGGTTTGATTTCTCTGGAAGAGAGCTATAAGCAGAAATCATTTTAACATAAACATACAGCATGTATTTTTAGGTATTGCTTGCTTTTAAACAAATAGAGATATGTTAGTAGTGTGAGAGAGTACCATTCAATTTTTTTTTTATTACTGCCATGCTTTGTTATTAATAGAAACTAGGTGAAGCCACCAGTGTCTGAGGTGTATCATAATAGGCCGCGTGAACTATTCAGCATCACCTTACAACTTAAGTTAATGCCATTGGTGAGTTCTCTAGGACTGTTTCCAGCTGTTACACAGCCACACACAAGGAGTTGCCTAGGAAATTACCCTTTTATCTTTAAGATGTTAAGAAGCTTCCCTTCGTTTTGTCAGGTGAATCAGGTTGGGAGATACTAAATTTGTAAATTACTGGGTTTGAGCTATCATCATTTTACGTAATAATTGCTTTAAAGACCTAGGAAGCTGTTGAGATGATGCAGCTTATGGAAATTCCAACAAGAAGTACAGTTTAATTCAGATGTGCCACTCTACTTACACATTTTACTGGCTCTCAGAAACTTCAAAATAAGTTGTCATGGTAGATCTATTTTTAGGTCTGTACAAACCACATGTTAAAGACATTGGTAGCACTGGAACCTCCTGTAAGAAGAGGGAGACATACTGAAATACACAGATTTTGTCAGTATTTAGCCCACAGCTCTTGAGTGTTTTTCCAAAGAGGTTAATTATTCAGACATCTCATCTCCCAGATGAAAAATTATGGTATTCATGTGTTCCTTTTTCTCTACATTTTTCCTGTGCACTGAAAAAGAGCAGCTAACCTACTGCATATAATTCAGTAACCAAACTCTTGTAATCTTATGTATGCAGAATTAAATATTTGGCAGTAGTGGGTAATTGGATAAGGAGAGTAAAGGTAAATGTGCTTACTATCCACAGTAGAATGGTACAATGCCAACTGTACTGTAAAGTCGTGGGGTTTTTGGGTTTTGTTGGGGGTGGAGTGGTTGGGTTGGGTTTTTTTGGTACTGTTAAGAGGCCTCTCTGATGTTAATCTATACTGATTTCATAGGCATCTTAATTGGGCCAATTACGGAAGTAGTCTTACTCTTAGAAAAAAAAGACCACAAACTCCGTGGTTTTCTTCTGTCTCTAAACTGAGGAAAAGCAGTATTTTGTAGCATCAATAGTACCCAGTGCACTCTTGATAATGGCTAGATATGTTAATTTGAATAATTAGTAAGTAACACAGATTTTGTATGTGTTAAAGACTAATAACAGAGTCACGATGGCTCTGTTTAACAAGGAGATGGTGAATTTAAGGGTAGTTCTTACAGCACAGATTTTCTTTTGAAAACTCATACTTGCCACTTGATGCTCTTGGAGCTTTTCTAGCAAAAATGTCAAGTACAGTTGGGGAAAGTCTTCCATGGATTCAGTAGTTATATGAAGGTATTAGCTGCTTCGTGTTGTATTAACGGTATGGAGGAATGCAGTTTAATTTCAGAGAGTCAAAAAAAAAAAAGATGGAAACAAAAATCAGTTACAAGCTATGAGATTAAAAAAATCAATGAACAAGTGGGTGTAAAATGGCATGAGTAAAGTAATAATTGATTTTTATTGACTAGTGGGAAAAACATAGGACAAGAAAAGGTCTTTTAGCTGAAAGTCTGCCTTTGTTTTCATTTATGCTAGCTCAGTGTCACCTTGAAGCAGTCACTGTATCTTTTAATCCCAGTTCTTTCTTTGAAAGAACTTTTTTCTGAATTAGTTGAATTACTAGAAAAATGTGGATGCCTTTTCTAAGGCTTTTTATTGTGAATGTGCTTCTTGGCTAAAATTACTACAAAATTCTTATTAGTACAATTTGTGCTTTGGCATATTACTTGTATTAATGTACTCCTGGGCTGTTTTGGCGTATGCAGTCGCTCTCTGGAAAGCACTTAACACTGTGAAGCAGATATACTTTCTCAAGAATCTGAAGACAAGTTTGCAAAAATAGTGAATGGATTGCATCTTAAATTTCTAATGATTTGTTTTGAAGGACTCGAAGACTGGAAATTACAGGGAGAAATTTACTGATAGCAAAGAGCTGGTAGAAGGTGTTTTTCTGGAGCCTGAGGTTATTATTTGGTATTTCTTCAACAGTTGGTGCCAAGATATGTACAGTCCAGTCACTTTCTAAATAACAGTGCAGCTCACTAAACCCGTTGCGCTGTTGGGGGAAGAATTAAAACCGCACAACCTCAAAACTGTGTTAAGATTAGGTTTCAGGATCTGTTTCACATCAGAGACTTTTCTTTTTCAAGCTCTGTTCTGTGTAGAAGTTCAGGTCAGTATTGCCAGAGGTGAATGTTTGGTTTGGTTTGGGGGCAGGGGGGGGTGTTGTTTGGTTTTTGGGTTTGTTTGTTTTATTTCTGGATTGGACCTACATGCTCTCCCTTCTCATGAGAACCACTGTTTTGTACATACAGATCTGATCTTGTCATCTCATTCTAGCATCAAAAGCAGCTGCAGAAACTCTCTCTTGATGTTTTCATGAATGTACTCTCTAATTTCACTAAACTTCTGCAAATCTCTAGGAGACGGTATTTTCATTCAACTGCAGGTTTCATTGAACCTGAAGTTAAAATGCCTAGGAGTTATGCCAAGGTGTTGCCTTGGCAGAATGTTCTAATTTTTCTCAGCAAGTCAACCACAGACTTAAATCTGGTGTTTCAAGAACAATATTCTCTTCAAAAGAACAGAACTTTGTTTCTTACTACGAAGCTTAACAATTATACAAGATCTTAAAATAAAATTATCTTTTTCCCATACACTCATAACCTAACTCTGTTGCCCCAGCAAATTGGGAAAAAAAATCATCCCACTGTAGGCCTGACCAAATGGTCAGAAAATCAACAAGAAAAGAGTGGTTGAAATTTATCAACAATTTATTACTTTGCAGTTAATTAAGAGAGAGGTCTTTGTAGTTCATGACTTGGTGTATTTACCTGCAAAACCTTCCCATAAATACATGTTTAGATTTACTCTCAAGCACTGGTGCTCACCTTCTCAATTAATTTCACGCTGTTTCTTGGCTCCTGACCTCTGTTGTCTTGGCAAGCCAATATAATGATTCAGCACTGAATAAATTGTCCTTTCATGGAGTATTAGATTCATTGTTTATGTGCAGATGGACTGTGTAGTCTGTTTCCAGTGGACTTGGTTCTGGGCCTTGCTATTTGTATGTATAGCTTAGTACATATGCAAGTGTATTTCTATTTTAATTCCCTGTGACTGAGGCAACAGTGAACTGCTGCTGCAGAAATATTGATCCAAGCCACAGGCTTTTCTTGGAGGTCTCTTAGGGCAGAAACCAGCAGACCTCATAAATAGTCATGGTAGGTTTCATACAACAGAACTATGGGTTGAATATTCCTGTTCCACATGATTTCCTTTCTCTTTTACCATAGTCCTGTGAACACATAACCAAGACATGAAAATTCTTGCATATTTTGTGGAGTTGCATTTTTATACATACCCACTGTCTTACTCTCAGTAATCCAGAGAAATACCTGTTGGGTGCTAACATGTTTACTTAGTATCTTAAAAAACTCAGAATTCTTAACAAAAGGTTAATTAGACATCCACAAAAGAGATTACTCTGTACCATCTCCATGTTTACTGTGCCTAGTTCTGTTATCGGTATTAGCAAATGAATGCATATGTGTGCACCAAGAGTAAAAGGATTTTAGAACACTTAGAAAAGGACTAGTAAGCCATTCGTTCACATCTTAAAAAGTAACTGACAGAGTATAAATGGCAGTCAAATATTTTTTTTTTTACTTATTTCCTTAATGTATATTTATATTCCATTTCCAATTTATGTGGGTTTTGTGGGTTGTTTCTGTGTTGGCTGTTAAAAGTCATTGAACTTTGAAAGGGTAATTCATTTACTTTGGCAGCAAATATAGATTCAGTAATAGTACTTCATTATTCATAGAGGGGAACTAGAGCATGGAGCAGTTTGTCAGTTTTAAAATGTTTTTCTCGCTACAGTGTTTCTTCAAAGGGCAGAGTAATGAATCATAAATTAAGAAACATCAAGTTGGTACTAATTTTTTTTTCTTTCCCTCTTTGTTTCCTTTTCTCCTGCATGACATACTCAGGTTGGTTCTCTCTTCTGTTTCGGACTACTTTGCAGCAATGTTCACTAACGATGTAAGGGAAGCAAGACAGGAAGAAATCAAGATGGAAGGTGTGGAGCCAAATGCATTGTGGGCTCTGGTTCAATATGCATATACAGGTAATTAGAATGAAAATTGGAATTTTACCTACTTAATTGTCCTCCTGAGAGCATTATATTCCATTACTAGATTTCAAATGCTCTTTAGAAATTACTATTCACATTATTTAGTTCCTTATATATATAAAAAAAAAGAAATCATCATTGCTGTTACCTGAGGCAACTTGATAGAATATAGTTTCTCTGATAGTACTGTATTTAGGTACTTAATAAATTACCTGAATATTTAAAATGTATCATGACTGACAAAAACAGAATCTTACTAGGATTCCCCTTCTTTCGTCATTGTGATTCTAATTTGAAAAGTTAGTTATCTGTTTCTCATGGTGATGTTTGCTAAGCCTTATATTCTGTCATTTAATCTGTAAATAGTTCTGTTGCTTCTGAGTTTTACAGAATTTAATAAATGATAAGAGCAAACGTCATCTTTTTTTATATTACTAGGTCGCCTTGAATTAAAAGAAGATAATATTGAGTGCCTGTTGTCTACAGCTTGCCTTCTTCAGCTGTCTCAGGTTGTAGAAGCATGCTGTAAGTTCCTTATGAAACAGCTTCACCCATCCAATTGCCTTGGAATCAGATCTTTTGCTGATGCACAGGGTTGCACTGACTTGCACAAAGTGGCTCACAATTACACTATGGTATGTTGTTATTTTAAGTACCACCTGCTTTATTTAGTAAGGAAAATACAGAATGTTTTCCTGAATAGGATACTAGTGTTTTTCCCCCAGAAAGCCTTGATAGTTTTCCAAGCAAGAGTGCACATATGTTCCCACGATAAGAAATGACAAAATGACTATGAAGTTTCTGGTTTAGTGTTGGAAGGAAATAGGCAAGCAGTAATGGTTTCCTGTAACAGTAATGAGATTGCGTGTACACATTTAATAAAGTCATTCAAAAGCTTGTTCTTACTTCTGTCAGTCAAAAACTACAAACAGTAGGCAAGCTGCCATCACCTAGTCTACAGTGATACATTACTAAATGAAACTGTAGAATTCTTGTTTTTTAATGAGCTGGAGTACTCAGGTTCTAAGTTATATTTGGATATGAATGTGGGCATTCATCAATATAGATTCTGCATTCTCCTTAATTTCTTCATTATGGGCTATCAGGATGTCCTCAAACAATTTATATCTTAGGGTAGGCAATATGTGACTAAATACAAATTTGCCAGTGATATTTTCATGCTTAATTTTGTAGAAAGACTGACCTGCCAACTTAATTAAAATTTCATCTTCTTAGTAGTCATCCTTTTATTTTAATGTAAAATATTCTCCTTCTCACAGCCATATTTTAGTAATGTTATCAGAAAAAAGAAGGCAGGAGAATTATCTCTGAGGCAAGTCAGTTCATCTGTTGTTTGCAGAGGCGTTGTGAGGCATTTTTCCCTTTTCTTGATGAGACTTTGCTTGTGTAAGCTCCTGGGGCCTGTATGAGGGCCTGTAGATACTGCATAAGAGATCTAGGAATGAAGATAGTGCTTAAAATTTGCTTGTGTGTCATGGCATTGCATTGCCATTAAGCTATTGGCTTAGATCCAAGAGATGTAATTTCTGTTTTGTAATTAGTATTAGAAATCCATGCCTTTGCCTCTTGCGGCCTTAGTTTTTGCTGTCTTAAAAATGTCTTTACTTATTTATTTCTTCTTGGCTTAAAATAACTTAATTATGTATAACAATTTAAAATAGCCTTTTTGTATATATCATACAATGTTCTTCCTCAGTCAGTGGATCTCTGATGTACTTAAAATCACGTACACGCTGCATTTTACCAAAATGGGTCAATAAATAATGTGCAGTTTGTAACTTACATGTTTCTATTCTTGATCTTCATTATTGCTGAAACAAAAATAAGGAGACTGCAATTAGGTAGACACTCAGATGAAACAGTAGAGATAAATGTGGCTTATGCCTTTGAGGAATACTAGAATTAATGTTGAGTGGGACAGCAATACAAAAAGTATGCCAGAAGAGAACCTCCCTTCTGTGACCTCTTTGTTCTTTTTCAGAATAAGCATATGTTTTGGTCTGTGCTGTTGTCATGTCCCTTATAAATGGACTGCCAACATCAGAATGATAATGGCTAATGTATTTTTAAAGATCAATGTTAGGGATTATAGTCTTACTGCTTTGGCTGGCAATTCATGACTTGTGGTAGAAAGAGGCTGTGAACTTTCTAAAGCCATTGTTTTACAGCACCTATCTTTCTTCTGTTCAGACCACAAGAAAGTAGTTGTATGCCCTTTGGCAGCTGTTTACTTCAGTGTTAAAATTGTTACTTTTAAGACTTTGACATGGATGAATTTTAAATTAGGTGGATTTTAAAAAACCATTTTCAAAACTAATTAGTTGTGCTAGATGGATTCTTCCTAGGGCCTCTTTTAATGTTATTTAGTTCCAACAGAGACATGAAATTGAATTTTAGTAATAATGAGTAATAGAGAAGAGGCTTCTTTAGTTTGAAGTGAAAGTTGCTATGGCAACTGCATAGAAATGTATAGTCCAATTGAATCTTCAATTAAAATAAATCCCCAAGTAATTTCATTTGTTTAAAAGCTGTTTGAAAAAAGAAAATGTTCCACAGTAGTAAGTGCTAGCCAGTTGGTGCTCTTTCCCTTAAGTAGTATTATAGCATAAGGGTTAAGCATATCTGTCACACCTGGAAATTCTGTTCCGTGAAACAATGAATTATTTTTATGCTGCAGTGGGCAGCATCGAACAATGGGCAGTTATACTGAGTATAGTATATACTTCTGTCTTTACTGTGTAATTTTGGTTCTTTTGAAGCAGTTGAAGTAGAAGGTAATGAGTAAGATAACTAAATTTTAATTTATATACATTGTTTTCTTTGAGTTTTTCTACCAGGAGTTATCCTGGTAAGCCTACTTCTGCTAATAGACCTGCCCTGTCTGAATAATGTTCATTAGTGGCATTGGGAAGTGTTAGCATAATTCTGTGGCATGTTTTTAATCACATAATACAATGCAATTTAAAAATAATAAGGATTTGAATGCTGCACTTCAGATTAAATATGTGGATGTGACTTATGCTAAAAGGACTTAAGTATTGCATTACTTTATTGCTTACTGTGTTGACAATGGATAAGCTGTTTTTCTCAGAGGAAAATACTTTTTAAGGTTATCATCAAAACAGGTCAATTTTTGACACTGCAAACTAAAGTTTGAGGAATCCTCAGGATGCATTAAGTGAAATGTGAACTAAACTGAAGTGATCAACAATGGAGTTAATGCAACTGATTTTTATGCATCAAGAGTTTTAACATGCAGTTGACAGAATGATGAAATGTATCTAGGTAATGGTATCTTTGGTACAGAGGTTATCCTGTTTTGCTGTAGTTTATATGTGGTATTGGGGTCATGCAGTTACAAATTTAGGAGTTTTATTGGGCTGACCAGTAGTGTTTCTGTTCACTTTAATTTGTAAAACCTTTTCGCACAAAATGCCTTCTGTGCATTTTAATTCCTGCCTTCACAAAGTCCTCTTGTTTGTTTGAAACAGTTGATAGCGTAGCTTCAAAGAAAATAAAGATCTCCTCTTGCATAAAAAAGTAAACTAAAGGAAAGTTAATAATTTCAGATGAGGAAAAGCGAGGCTATGTTACTTCCAGAACAGGAAATATCAATGGTGGGTAGTGAAGGGTTCTTAAGTGTCAGGAGCTTCTTCAGTAGCCAGATTTTAACTTTTTTATTCATAGAATCATAGAATATTAGAAGTTTGAAGGGACCTCGAAAGATCATCTAGTCCAACCCCCCTGCCGCAGCAGGAAAGAAGACATTCCAAAACATAAAATGTGATAGTGCCTGAGTCAGTCCCTGTGTAGATAGCTTTGTAATCTTTGTTGCTTAGCTTTCCATGCTTAAAGCGGAGTGAAAAGCCATTTTTATTTTCATCAGAAGTCATCAGAAGTACATGAGCAGTGATAAAGTTACCAGATTCAAATAAAGTTAGTTTTGGAGTTTGCATGATTTCTGAGCACAGCCAATCACTGTTTATAAGAAGAAAAACTTAAATAAAATAGAGTAAAAGACTTAAGAGCAAGCATAGAATCTAGAATTTTGAAAAAAATATATGGGACTCTTAAACTTGCTTTCTGCCATAGAAGTTGGGTAACAAAAAATGATTGCAATGTGGAGTTTGATTTGGGAAGGGGAATCAAAGAGGCATATTTTGTCTTTTTCTTCCAACAGCCAGGACAGTTTGTTCTTTGGGGGTTGGGAGGGAGAAAGGTGGTTTCCAAAATGCCCAGATCAAAAGATTGTGTTTGTGCCTCAAAGATTTTATATTCCTGCACCTGAAATTGCAGGCCAAAATATCCTGCTCAGTAGCCATCTGGCCTGGAAAATACTCATTCACTTCTTTTCACCTGTGAAAACCCAAGAAGCTTCTGTCTCTGAATTTTCCTAAGTTTGGCCTAGCACAATAGATCAGTACTGCTTTGGCAAGACTAAATAGGTATTCGCATGCTCCTCTGCCTGTTTTGGAATCCATGAACTATGTCGAGAGGAGCCAAGGTACAGTAGTTCTACTTTAAACAAACACTGGGCACACTGAAAGCATTAGACTGGTTTATCACTTAACACAGCAGACAAAGGTGATTAAAGTAGCTGCTCTCTGATCTCTATCTATCAATAGTTTACCAGGAGGCCAGATAGCTCAGGTCTTAATGAGTTCATACCTACTGACCAGCTGACTGAAGCAGCCAGTAGACAAAACTACATTTCCTTTTTGTTCCCGTTCAGATCCAGTGAGTCAAGGACCTCTTGCTTTTTGTCTGCCTAGGTTCAGAGTTTAAACAGAGACCTGTGGTTAGAGCTGCCTGTTGGGCCACCTCAGTATACTATCCTCCTCAGCCTGCAGCTGTTCTTATCGTCTCTGAGGTTCTAATCCTTTTGCCACAGTGCAAAGGGAGACTAGCCATCATACTGGATCCCACTGTGAGGATTAAGTACCACTTAGAAGTAAGGATCATGATGACTTATCTTTTTTTGTGCTCTTAATATTTTTTTTTTTTTGCTCTTTAAACCACAGGTTACCTTGGACTTGATAGAATATCATTATTATTCATTCTGCAGTTGCTGAAGGGTGAATATAAGTTTATGATGTGAATGAGCAATGTACAGCATTGAGCACAAGGACTGCATGTCCCTGTTTTAGCTAATACATAACTGTCAGGTTACTCAGTTGATAAACATTCCAAGCTCAATGAGGAGCTAATTCTGGGGGTGGAAAACTTTTTAATTTCTGGACCAGAAAGCAATGGACTGAAAGTGCAGACCGTTTGTCCTCTGAAATATCCTGTTCTTCCACAGAGAGTTGCCATAAGAAGAAGGAAGGAAAAGACTAATGAGGAGGTTAAGAATGCTAGGAGATAAACAGGCTCCTCCTTTTTGTCTTCAGAATCTCTGTCTGTAGAGGAAGAGGAGTTGTCAGATTCCGATCATAAAAAAAAACCCAGATGTAGGCCAAAGAGTGGCTGTATTCCCAGGGGAATGCTTTCATACTATGGTCAGAAGGAGTCTCTGCTTTAAAAATAGAGTGGGAGCAAGAAGAAGCTGAATTTGTTCCCATCAGAAAGCAATTGTCTGCAAGCAACAAGAAGGAAGATGAGGCTTTTTACACACAACAGCTGCAGAAGTGATGAAATCCAGTTGGAAAAAAGCTTTCCAAAGAGGATCCCTGACTGACTTATGCAAGATCAACTTGTCATTGCCTTCAGAGATAAAGGAAACTTTCCATGCAGGTGCTTTCCGCTTCCTGTGGTCCAGATAGACGATATGGAAGGTTTAAGGTAGTTGAGTGTTGGCTTTTCTTTTTGTTAGTGCTCACTGCCTGTTTATTCAGCAGAACTAAAAGCATAGCACCAGCTTGCATACTCTGTAGGACAGACAATCAACAACAAAAAAAACAGTGGAAAAAATGAACTCAGTGGAATCTGAGTTTCTATGAAATGTGTGTTTAAACTCTGGAAATAATTTTGATTATTTTTCAGCTTCAATTTTACTCCCAAACATTCAGTATCAAAATGAGCAACTGCATGTGTAGTGCTAATGAATCTTGGTACAGTCCTTTCACTGTTTTTTAATTACTATTTTTGCTCATTTTCTTAACTTTCATTTTATAACACAGAGTTAAATGGATTAGAGAGGAATAGGCAGCTCTATCTCCCTTTTAGTCTACTACAATTTTAATTTGGAATCACTGCTTTTGTGTAGCCAATTGGATCTCTTTAGTAGGAAACCTTTTCATGCGTTTCATTCTATGCAAACATACAGTTATGTACACAGATAACACTTTCAATTCTTTTCATAAGTTCAACTCCAGAGTTACATGTGGAGTGAAGTCACTTTGATCTTCCGCTAGGGCACCCGTCTTATGTATAAGTGGCTTTCATGTGAAGCAGACTGGTTTACTCCTTATTAGTTTTTTCCCCTTTGCTCAGCATTCTTTAATTAGTTAATATTTTTGAGTACTAAAGTGTAGCTTTGATTAGACTAAGCATTAAAAAGAAACAAGTATTACTTTTTCAACTTGGTTGTCATGATGTCCTTTGCATAAGCAATGCCAAACTGCATTATATGTTTTAGTTGCCATTTCATAGGCTAGATTTGTACCTGTTTTGCAGTATAGGTCCTGTTTCTACTCCCTGGTTTCTCCCTGGTTTTTTGACCTAAAAATCTTTTTTTTTCTTCTCCAATATGTGTGCTTCTAATCCATTTTTTCAATTAGTGGACTATTCTTTTTTTTTTAAATCATTAAACAAGATACTAAGTAAGGCTAATTTTGATATTAGGACTAGTTAGACTTTGCTGTCTATGGATCTAATACACTTTATCCTCTTAAGTGTTTTGGAGGTATGTGTGAGGGCAGAGCAAAACCCACCTCCCATTGGCTAGCTATCTAGCAATCAGCTGGGTGCTTACTAAATTCATTGTAATACAGTTTTACTGTCAAGAAGTTACTCTTACTTTGGACTATGAGGTTTACTGGGTTTGGAGCTACCAAAATATGGGAACATTGTGATTGATAGACTGCTTTTACTTCACTTTCCTATGCTGCCATGTAAAGGTATTTGAGGAAAGAGTACAGACATGCTCTCACCCTTTTCTGATACATTCAGATTTCCCACTAAGTTCACAGTGCTGATTATGTTTCTACATACTTTTATGCTACTTCTGCCTAAGTTCATCAGAATCCTTGCAGGATATTCTTGTATTATGAAATATGATATCCATGTCAGAAATGTTTCCTTCCTATTTTGAAGTAAGGGTTTGTTGCTGGAAATGATAGGATGAAAGTCAGAAAATTTAATCCTGACAAAGTAAACATTGTTAATGAAGCAAGGCTTGTACAATATTGTGGATCCTTTGTATGTATTGTTCCCCAGTCAATCAGATCAGCTGTATAAAACTTATAAAATAGTAAAATAAATGTAAAATAATCCACTTTAAATCAACAATAAAAATTGATAGTGTTGTTTGTTTCCTCTGAAAACTTAATGCTGTGGTTTAATCTAGCAGTTATGAAAACAGTTAGATGTGCACATTGTGCTCTTTGCTGGACAAAACATCTTACTTTGTATTCTATATTTTCAGCAGGAGCAAACTGCCCCTTTTGTTTAAATAGCTATACTTCAGAAAGTGTTTCTTCAGTTTGCAGTGCCAAGAGGGTAACACAAATAACCTATTGCTCATTTCTGTCCACACACTTTCCCCTCAGTTGTTCAGCACACCTGTGTACAGGACTGAATGATAGAGCTAGAGAAATGATCAGGGGTCAGAATAACTCAGAACATTTTTATTTTACTTTCTTTTTTTTTTTTTTGTCCTCCCAAGTCAGTTCTCCGGGGTTATTTATTGGCACAATTGAGAGGTAGTGTGAAGGGAGGGAAAAGAGGGGAAGGTAGGTTAGGAGTTCAATTAAAGTTTTCAAAGTAAGATGCCACTTATATTGAAAATACTTCTCTTTTTCAGGAAAACTTCATGGAAGTCATTAGAAACCAGGAATTTCTGTTATTGCCAGCCACTGAAATTGCAAAGCTTTTAGCAAGTGATGATATGAATATTCCTAATGAAGAAACTATACTGAATGCACTACTTACGTGGGTTCGACATGATTTGGAACAGAGAAGGAAAGATCTCAGTAAACTCCTGGCTTACATTAGACTGCCTCTTCTTGCTCCACAAGTAAATTGTTCAATTCCTCTCTAGTTTGTACCATGGTTACAGTGGTCATAGTGTGTACAGCACCAAGATATCAATAGTGATGCTGATTGTAATGATTTTATGATCATTATGTGATCATGAAACCTTCAGAATTCTTAAAAAGAGTTGGATTCTTGGGCTGCATATGAGGGCTTAGCCTGTTGTATAGGTGTGATCATTTGTGTCTGTGAACTGCAGCATATTCTGATCCAAACCTGAGATCAGTCAGGACATGAGAAGGGGTGGTGCTGCTAGGAAAAACTCACTCCTGTTGCCTGGAGAAATGCCTACCAAGCTTATGTTTGTAACTAGAAGGTGTGTCCTTTTTAAATGTCTTCTTTATGTGCACTGTTTATTCAGATCATTACATTTCCATTGTATAATTACAGCTATCTTTGAGATTTAGGAAATACAGTTTGAATAAATTGTTTGGAGTGATTTTTCTTCTATTGACCCTTGATAAACTATCTTTGAAAAGTTTTGTGTTTTCTAATGAATACTTTTTCTCCCTTTTGGATATTTATGCACAATGTTGAGGAAGACTTGGGCTCAGTTTGCTTAAATAGTTGTGAATTACAATTTTCCTAGTCCTGTAGGAATGAATACTCTTGTTAGTGTCATTGTGTGTGTCATTGTATTTATCTGAAAGTGTGCATGTAAAATAGGTTTGATTTTTTTCCCCCCCTTTTCCCCTCCTTTCTTCTTTTGTGCTAGCCTTCATTGCTGGACCTTCATTAGTGATATTTAACATTTAATATATAGTCAAAAGATTTTGCTTTACAGTTTTCAGTTTTAGTGAGAATTATCTCTATTAAATGAAGAAAATAGGATTTTTATGGAACCTGAATAACAAGTATAATTCGTTAACACAAAAGCCTGAGTTTGATTTATTTGTAGTGATAAATCGCATACAAAACACTCTGTATTACCTCTACTATGGTGTCCTCTCGCTGGTTAGTAAGATTCACTAGCAAGCATTTTAGTATTAATTTTTCTATACTGCTTATTATGTATGCAATGGCAGGATTTTCTTAGTTGTGGCCTTGTATTTGTAATTCATTTTTTCTTGAAACATAATACAGTATAAGCCAGTTGACCTGGAGGAAATCAGTCTTTTGTTGAGCATTTAATTAATTGACAACTAAGTAGCTACAGCTGTATTCATTTTACTTAATTGACTTTAACTGAATCCAGAAATATGTACTGAAATCAAATTATGTCCACTCAGTAACTGATTAGGAAAATGGTAGAATGAAACACAAAAGTATATCTCATTTCACTTTTTATTTAATTTTTCATGTTTTCTCCAAACATATACTTACATTTCTAAAAATATTTTTGTTGCATTTTTATTTATTACTTTATTTATCAAATTAAATTGTTGAAGCTGTGATTTTAATATAGCAACAGTTAGCGTACTGAGTAAATTGAAGTACCCAAAACAGTGTTAACATTCTCAGAATCTTGCCTTGCTTCATGATCACATGACATTAGGCAATCTGACAGCAAACATACTATAATGAAATTATTTCAAATTTTACAGTTGAAGGATTAAAGCTATTTGAAAGAAATGAAATTAGAAAATTGAACAACTTGCTGAAATCAATAACCCTGCAAGCAAGGATGCAAAGAATATTAGATTCATACACTTAAATATAAAAAGCCGCTTTAGGAAGTACAGTGAAACTGTAGCACTGGAAGCAAAAAATTGTAATGAATTGTCTGTTTTATTGGTTTGTTCTTATGCATCTCTTTGTACATAGCAGTCTGTCAGCTCCTTGTTTAATGCAAGCAGTGTTCTAAATATTTTCAAGTCTCTTTTTGCATTTACAAAGACAGAAGATGCATATTTGTCAGCTTCTCGAGCTGTAAGGTAGCAAGTATTCCTTCTCTGATAAAATAATGAAAAATATAATTAAACAATTTCTGAGTTACAATGTTGTTTGGATCACTTAGAAATTATTAGTACATACGTATCTGCACTCAGGTATGTATCTCACCAGATTTCCAGTGACTCTAATTATATGGTAACACATACTTGTATCTCCTCAGTTATAAATGCCTTTAGTGCAAGACATATATGTAACAGTAAAATCTGGGTAAAATTTACTTTCATTTAAGTTAGGCCATCCCAAGTTCTTTAAGTGAATAATATATACAGAAAATGGTAATACAGTAGGTTTCGTTTCGAGAGCCTGCAGGTTCTTTTGGGTACCCAAACAATCTTAGGTTGCATTTCTTTTTAACTGAGATTAAGTTGCTTTCAGAGATAGAGACTGTGTTATGAGAAAACTTTATAGGTTGGGGGGCTTAGAAATTGGAGAAAAGCTCATGTAAACACATACAGTGTTGCTTTAATTAAATGCTACTTGTCTGTCCAAAAAATGTATTGGAGGTCTGAATGGGTCATGTTGTGCACAAGTGTTAATTTTCATTCATGCAGTGATTACAATGTCCAGTTTAGGACAGAAGTAATTTTTTTTTTTTAACTGTGTGCAGTTTTATAGCATTGCATGCTGGCAGTTAAAAGATGGCTTTTGGTTTACCATTTTATAATCACAAGGTATCCCTGTGAAGTGGTACAAGTGGTAAGTGGCGCTTTGGGACAAGAGAAAAAACAAGGGGAAGTACTGAAACTGAAGAGTGACAATTAAGTTCCCTCTGCAAATTTACATGAGATCATTTTAATTTGCAGTTTTAAAAAGAATCAGAACATTAGCCAGTTAGAGAAATACTGCAAAAGTGAGGCTCAGTTTTCTGAGAAGTCATTGGTGGAGTGCTTTGAAAGCTGCTTTTATTCTGTGTATGTTAGTTACGGGTTTTTTCGTAGTTTCTGTTGACTGGCCTGATACAAATATGTTCAGGCTTAGCTGTCTATACTTACCTGTAACTCTTCTGGAACTATGGTTGTTATATTTGACACTTTGCAGTCCTAAGGCAGCTTTAAGCCAAGAATATGCATACCATATTATGCACAACTAATTCATAACGAGTCCCTATTCGTGGGGGACTGGTTACTAATTTCACAGCACTTTTGTACCTGTTATCGATTGGCTCTCAACAGCTCAACAGTGACATCTCGGTCTGGTTTGTGGACTTTTATTTCGTACTTTCACAAAGTGTTTGTTTTTTGTGACGGCGAATCAGAGACATTTGGCTTTTTCTCATTGTTCTGACAACAGTCCCAAGTCCCAGTGGGGCACTTGCATTTTATCTGTTACTCAGCCTATGTCTTGCATGAGAAAAATGCCAGTTGTCTCGACTTCTAATAATTACATTTGGGACACTCAATCTACTGATAAATTTTTCCTGCAGTCTGACAAATATGGAATACAAAAACTTCAGAATCTTTAAACTTAGTAACTTTTAGTAGTAGTATTTATTTTATTTTTCACATTTAAAACCTAGCATTTTTCAAATTTGCTTTCATTGTTAATCTTAAAAATTTTTAACAAAGGCTTGTATTAATTGTTATACTGTGATCTGGGTCACTGTCAAAGTGAGAACAGAATATGTATTAAAATACTCACCCTTTGCCTGAAGTGGCTTTTACAGACCTCTGGACTGGGTGGATTCAGGAGTAAGAGCATGAGGTTAAACTGACTTACATACCTGGAGCCTGATTCCATTTCCTTGAACATACACGTAGTGGCAGTGGAATGCAAGAATATTTTGTTTTCTTCCTTTGGACTGTTAAGCTTAAATCACCCATTAGGGACAGATGATCTTTGTGGTTTTTTGGTTGATGGCTTTTTTTTGTACTTAATGACATAGCTTAAAATGTGAATGTTCTGTTTATTACAAGTTTATTGTTACCCTAGTCTTTTTTAATATGATCATTTTTAAAATACATAGATTTTAAGTCAGGCAGCGGACGTCATTGGGTAGAATCATAATGATGGAGCAAGATCATGGAGCAGATCCTCCTGGAAATTATGCTAAGGCACATGGAAAATAAGGAGGTGATTAGTGACAGCCAACATGGCTTCTCTAAGGAATCACACCTGACAAATTTGGTGGCATTCTACAGTGGGGTTACAGCCTTGGTGGATAAGGGAAGAGCAACTGCCATCATCTACCTGGACTTGTGCAAAACATTTGACACTGTCCCACATGACATCCTTGGAGAGACATGGATTTGACAGGCCACTTGGTGGATACAGAATTGGCTGGGTGGTCACACTACAAAGAGTTGTGGTCAACAGCTCAGTGTCCCAAGTGGAGACTGGTGATGAGTGGTGTTCCTCAGCAGTTGGTATTGGGACTGGCACTGTTTAACATTTTGTTGGTGACATGGACAGTGGGATGGAGTGGTCCCTCAGCAAGTTTGCCTACATCATCAAGCTGTGTGGTACAGCTGACACATTGAGGGAAAGGGATGCCATCCAGAGAGGTCTTGACAGACTTGAGAGATGGGCCTGCGTGAACCTCATGAAGTTCAACCAGGCCAAGTGCAAGGTCAGGACAATCTCGAGGACAAATACAGGCTTGGCTGAGAATGGATTGAGAACAGTCCTGAGGAGAAGAACTTGAGGGTGTTGGTTGACAAGAAACTCAATGTGAGCCAGCAATGTCTGTTTGCAGCTCAGAAAGCAAATCGTGTCCTGGGCTGCATCAAAAGAAGCATGACCAGAAGGTCAAGGGAGGTGATTCTGCTCTTATATTCCACTCTTTTGACATCTCACTTGGACTATTGCATTCATCCCTGGGGTCCCCAACGTAAGAAGGAGCAAGTTGGAGGAGAGCTATGAAGATGTCGAAGTGGCTGGAGTGCCTTTCCTATGAAGAAAGGCTTAGAGAGTTGGGGTTGTTCAGCCTGGAGAAGAGAAGAGTCTGGGAAGACCTTTTAGTAGCCTTCCAGTACCTAAAGGGAGGCTAAAAGAAAACTGGAAAGGGACTTTTTATAAGGGTATGTAGTGATAGGGCAAGGTGTAATGGTTTTAAACTGAAAGATTATATTTAGATACAAGGAAGAAATTGTTTACAGTGAGGGTGGTGAAACACTAACAGATTGCACAGAGAGCTTGTGGGTTCTCCATCCCTGGCGGTGTTCAAGGCCACATTGGATGGGGCTTTGAGCAGCCTAATGTAGTAGATGTCGTCCCTCTCCGTGGAAGGAGGGTTGGAACTAGACAATCTTTAAGGTCCCTTTCAACCAAAATCATTCTATGATTTTGTGAAAATGTTTTCTTTTAGTCTTTGTTTTTCTTCTGCATGTGGTTTATTGTAATAAAGCTCATTTAATTTTCTTTCTTTTTGACAGTTTCTGGCAGATATGGAAAATAATGCACTATTTAGGGATGACATTGAATGTCAAAAACTCATTATGGAAGCAATGAAGTACCATCTGTTGCCAGAGAGACGACCCATGTTGCAAAGTCCTCGCACCAAACCTAGAAAATCTACAGTGGGCGTGTTGTTTGCAGTTGGAGGAATGGATGCAACAAAAGGTACTGGCTTGTATAATGATTAGTTGATGAGATGTTGTGGTTCTTTTTTAAAAAATAGATATTTTTACAGAATGTTAATTCTAAAATTCAGAGATTCGTCAGTGTAGAACATTTTTATTGGGATAAAAAAACTAGCTTTGATAATACCGTAAACATTCTGGAAGTTAATTATGATTGATTTGAAATTATCAAGGGAAGTTCTGCTTTCTGAGTAGTGAAATGTTGAACTGAGTGAAAACTAACCTTTATTTACTTGAGTGGGAAGTAATTTGGAAAAGGAAGACAGGCAGAAAGCACACAAAGGTGACGTGTACATGCATTTAAAAAAGAAGAAATAAAAGCTTTTTGACTAATTGTTAAATGGTTCTGTGAGAGCTACTTGGATTCTCTTTTTTATGGACATTTCCATGCTATAGTGAGAAGCAGTTAAGGCAGAAAGAGTAGTTTCTTTAATTTGTTGTTTTAAGGTTAACGCTTCTAGTACTGCAAGTAACGTAGCTTCAGATTTTTTTCTAATATTACAAAACAATTGTTTTCAATATATAATTGCCTTTCACAAGGGTTGGTTTATATTCCTAATTAGCATTTGTATTTCTAAAGGCATGATTCTACAAAGCAGTTAGAAATTTTGCTTTTTGTCTTGAAAAGCACAGAGAAAGTTCTTCTTTATAATGGTGCAGTTAATTCCTAAGGAATCATAAAAGACTTTTTGTTATACATAGAATTAAGAACTTGCAGCAGGATGTCATGTTGTCTTGTGGGATCAGCATATTGCTGAAAAAAGCTATCTCAGTTTATTTATTTGTTTGTTTGTTTATTTATTATAACTTGCATGTGTTGTCATTCAGGAGCTACCAGCATTGAAAAGTATGAACTTCGTACCAACATGTGGACTCCTGTTGCAAACATGAATGGACGAAGATTACAGTTTGGAGTTGCAGTCTTAGATGATAAATTGTATGTTGTTGGAGGCAGAGATGGACTGAAAACATTGAATACTGTGGAGTGTTACAACCCTAGAACAAAAACTTGGAGTGTAATGCCACCAATGTCTACTCATCGTCATGGTCTTGGTAGGTAGAGTTCTGTAAAGGCCAAAAGCATGTTTTTAAAAGGTTGTCTGTTTTAGGGTTGGTCAAAAAAACATTCAGAAATTAAGTTTACAGCGTGAAAACTTTGTTTTAATGGCAACTGCCTATTGAAAGTCTTTTCTCCTTCAGATTACATCCAGCATTGGCTACCAAGAGGGAAATAACTTTGTTTTTAACTATTTTGTGGTGCACAATGGACTGTCACTAGGAAAATATGATCTTTTCCCCCTTATCCAGAAGCAATTGTTTTTCATATCTGTTTTTTTAGGAGTAGCTGTGCTGGAAGGTCCAATGTATGCTGTAGGAGGACATGATGGCTGGAGCTACCTGAATACGGTAGAAAGATGGGATCCACAGGCTCGTCAGTGGAACTTTGTAGCTAGTATGTCAACTCCAAGGAGCACTGTTGGTGTAGCAATATTAAACGGAAAGTAAGTGAAGACATCATCCATTTTCTGTCACATTATTTGAATGTAATAACAGGACCATCCTGAATGACTATTAATAATTTCTCTTCACAGATACTTGTTGATAGCATTAAGAACCAGGCTTCACAAAAAAGATACTATATTGGGTCAAGCAAGCTTCTCCACAGCATCACAGTACCCCTCAGTATCATGTATGAGACACCAGCTTTGTGGGCTACTGAGTAGTTAACATTTCCTTAATACAAAAAGGAGCAGATGGTTGTTCTCTTTTACTGAGACTCCAGTGATTTCCTACTGTGATAGTTTGAACAATCAACTTCCAAAATTACTGTGAAGTCATGGACGAGTACTCACGTTACTTTGCATTAAAGCAGAACAGTAAGCTCTGGTAGTATTAATGTAATCTGGAGTGGTATCTGAAATTTCTGCAGCTGTTTTTCAGTGAAAATATGCCTAATATAAAGCATATTCAGACAACTAGGTCATTTTATGTTGCAGTCACAGGAAATGGCTGGAAGTTCCCTAAAACATCATGTAACTCCAAAGCTGAATCAATTTTATCTAAAGCAGTCATAGCCAGAGTGATCTTGTTACTCATCTCCAGTGATTCTCTAAGCAATCTGCTTAACTATTAATACATCTGTGAAGTTTACCTGTCAAGTCTTAAATACCTTTTGCTGCTTTGTATTATGATTGTTTGTACTATCCAAAGTGGACATGGAACATGCATCTTATCTTTCCTATTTCCTATTTGCAGCAGCCTTTTGTATTTAAACTCACATGTCCCTTCAGTATTCTGTCATCAGGATTGAATAACTCCATCTCCTTCAGTCTTTATTTGTAGACCATGATTAGGCCATGATTCCTAGACTTACAGTGATTTTCATTGTTTTCCTTTGGACTAAGTGTAATTGTTCTATTGCATCCCAAAATGCAAGTGGTGACTTGAATCAAGCTATTTAAAAAATAAAGTTCAGTTGGAGTCACAAAACTGTAGAATAATTTGAATTGGAAGGGACCTCTGAAGGGCTATGAATCAATTCAAAGCAGGGCCAACCATTAAGTTGGATCTAGTTTAAAAGTTAACTGAGGTAGTTCAGGTCATACCTGAGTCTTGAATGTCTCCAAGGATGGAAATTCCACCCCCTTTCCAGGCAGCCTGTTTCAATGTTTGACCATTGTTGTACTGAACATTTTTCTTCTAATACCCAGTTGAAATTTCCCATGTTGGAACTTGTCTCTTGTTCTTCCTCCTTTTACTGCAAACCTCTGAGAATGATTTGTCTTCTGTATAACATCTCAATAGGTGGTTGGAGACTGCAATATGGTGTCTCCTTAGCTGTATCGAGAATTCTTAAGACAGCACAAAGGCAGCTCCCTCAGCCTCTCCTAATGTGTCATGCATTCGGACTCCCTTATCATCTTAGTGACCATCAGCTGAACTTGCTCCAATATGGCAAGATCTTTCTTGTAATGAGAGCCCAAAGCTGGACACAATATCCAGGAGTCTTTTAAGTAAAAGGGGATCAGCTGTCATTATTTCAAGAGCAAACTTGATTTATTGTCTATCAGGACTTCCAAGTCTGTTTTTACTAAGCTGTCTTATCTCCTGTCAGCTCCCAGCCTGTACTATTGCATGGGAGTATGCCATCCCAGATAGATGACTTCACATTTGCCTTTGTTGAACCCCATGAGACTACAGTCAGCCCATTTTTCCAGCCTGTCCAGGTCTCTCTGAACAGTAACCAAGCCCCCAGCGTATCAGCAACTCCCCTTGATTTGATACTACCAGCAAGTTTGATAATGCTGATTTCCATTATGTCGTTCAGCTAATGAATGAAGACACTGAGCAGAATCAGCCTGGGAGAAATACCACTAGTGACTACCTGCCAGATGGACTTCATACTGCTGAAATAGGAGCCCTTTGAGCAGTAGTCCTTCCTGTTTTCCACGAGCCTTGTAGGGGCTTATCCAAACTGTATTCTGCCAGAGTGGCTAAAGAAATACTATAGTAGACAAAGCTAACTTGATTTGTTGAGTAGTGTTGTCATTGTGGCATAATATTTACACTTACCTAACCAAAAGCTTTTCATGCTTTTCTATTTCTTTTAGTATTATTTTTTAGAGTGAGATGAAGAGGAAGGTTAGTCTCCTGGACAGTACAGCTGAAATGCACCTACAGAGGGTTCTGTAAGATCTGGAACAAGTTCAGGAATGACTATAAACACTCACTGGGTGCAGAAAGGAGGGAAAAACTTCGACAACTAGCAAGCAGAGTGCCTTGGGCACCCTTGGAACTGCAGTGTCAGATGCCAAAGTTGGGTCTGAAGCTTCCAGTATATTCAGCAGAAGGTCCCAGGTGTGGTGAAAAGCACCAGAATTAGAGCCTCACTTTTCTCTATCATTATAGAACATTCCCTAGACTCTTAATACAGGCAGCAACACTAGATGCCTATAGCTAAAAAGCTTAAAAGTGCAGGCAGCTTTACAGGTGAGGGAGCAGTAACTTCTGCACTTTATTGTGATGTATATCTGTAACCTGATATATTTCAGATGATTTGCTAAAACCTTCCTATAGAGAAATTAATACATCTTTCTCCATGTCCAAAATGTGAAATCACTGCATGTCATCAAAACTCTTGTCATGTTTTGGGGGGAGGAAAGGAACTTCTTTTAAATACTGTGTTGCATAAAGGATTCATTTTTAATCATGAACTTTTTGGAACCACAACAGGATTTTTCAGTCTTTTAGTACATTCCTTATCTTAAATAAGTTAAGTTATTAAACATGGGAACTTCCATGGAAATGTATTTTTTTAAAAAGATATTAAAATTATTACTGAGAACTAATAGATCATCCATATTTACAACATGTTGGTATTTAAGTTTGTTGGTCAGTATATTTAAAAAAAAACCAATGGTGTTTCCCAAACTGAGCACGTCCTGAATAGAGTTTCACAATAACTGTTGTAAATTATTCACAGTATCATCATATACAGTATCTGATGTTTATGTGGTTATTTAACCATACTATAATGTCCCTTAGGCTGTGACAGGATTTAATTAATGTTATTTTGAGTGATCTTTCAAACTAGACTTTAATTCAGATGAGTTGCTTTCTTTTTAGAATGGTTTCTGTGTTCTTATGCTCTCCAAAAAGTAGTGCTGGGCATTTCTGTTTCAAAGCATAGAGTGCTCATAAACTCTGTGCATAAACCCTTTATCAAGTTTGATTAAAGATTCCTCAGTGATAGAGTGCTCCTAAACCCCATTTTTTTCCATCTAGCCTTTCTAAAAATTTGAAATCCTATGTTAATACCAAATGCTAGAAACCTTTTAGTTAGAGCTGAGCAAACTAGGCCACCTAGTGGACTTGAAGGATTTAAGGTAGTGCTGTCATTCATAAACTAAAGCCCAGGTCCAGAAAAATACTTGAATGTCTAAGATGAGGCAGGGCAGAGTTGTTGCATGCGCAGATCTACCACTGAATTTGTTCTTCTAACCCTGCTAGAAGTGGGCCTTTGTCTGTCAAGTTATTGTAATGTAAGTAATTTTGAAAATGTGTGTAGTTTGGAACCTAAATGCTGTGTTAGAGGTATCTGCAAGTTACTGTTACTATGTGTTGTTCAGGACAATATAAAAAGATTGGAGTAAAATCTTACCTGAGTTTTTGTAACAGAACATTCTATTGAAAGTTGAAAGTCTTCTAAACTTCCCTTTTCAACACCCTTGAAGAAGAGAATGTCTTATTCATCACTGTGTCATCACTGGAGAATGTCTTATTCAGACTGTGTATTTTTCCTTTTACTTTGTAGGCTTTATGCGGTTGGTGGTCGAGATGGAAGTTCTTGTCTCAAGTCAGTAGAATGTTTTGATCCTCATACAAACAAATGGACTCTCTGTGCTCAGATGTCAAAAAGAAGAGGTGGTGTAGGTGTAACCACTTGGAATGGGTTCTTGTATGCAATAGGTGGTCATGACGCCCCAGCATCAAACTTAACATCGAGGCTGTCAGACTGCGTAGAAAGGTAATATCCTGATGGAGTTACATCCTGCCAGTAATTTTTATAGTGCTGGTCTATAAAGTGATCTATGGGAAGAGCTGTAAGTAGAAACCCAGTAAAATAGCCATGATATGTTTAGCTTGAGCAGAGGAAACTGAAGTACAAAAACATACTGTGTAGTCATAATATGATTCAAAATTTTTCCAAGACAGATTTAAAGTGAATTCTCCCTAATTCGCTTCATCCAAATTTTTTTTCTGATGATCTCATTGAATGACTTATGATTGATTACTGAAAACAACTTGGAATTGAGTGCTTTTAAAAAGCGAGCAGAACTTCTCTCACACAGGAAGTCTTTATCAGTTCATGTGATAACTTTTAAAGGAGTTAACAGTCAGGGTTTGTGGATCCTTAAATCTCCTGTTCTTTCTTGTATCCCCTGATGACATTGGGAAGTGGAATGTAGTTCAATCATTCCATAGCTGGTGTGTCTTCGTATAGAGTTATTAATGAATGACTGTGTTACAAATTGCAGAAGCACATGTGATCCATAAAATGATTTAAATACACAGTAGATACTTCATAATGCACTGCATTAAGTCTTCACTGACATGTCAAGCATTTGTGGAATGTTTCAATTCTCCCTTTTTTCCCCTCTCCCCCCACTGTAAAACAACTGTTCTTTCCTGTTACCTCCCAACAATTAATAATACTCCATCATCCATCTTCTCTTTTTACTAAATTTCTTTATGCTAGATGTGATTTGCCCTACAGCAAAAAAAACCCAAAACACAAACCTCCCCAAACAGCAAAAAACCCCACACAACAAACAAACAACCTGCCCACTCCCCAAAAACAGAAGTGTAGTTTTCAGTGTCCTAATAGACCCCAAAATACATAATATGGCCTCTATCACTTAATGTACAGAAGTTAAATTGAAAAGTAAATTCTGTATGTAACCCACTAATCATTGTCTTTCGCTGCATTATATATGTTTGTATTTGCAGTGTGTGCTTCAGGCAGTATTTTCACATTATGATTATGCTTATATGCATTTCTGTAGTACTTTGCCTACAGAACTGCAGATAAAATTGTTCAAGCTCATTATATTTATGCTCTTAATGTGAACAAATTAAGATTGTATCTTCCAAACTTGCTTTTAGCAAGTGTGATCATAAGATGGTCTCTTAGCCAAAAATATGTTTTCTTTGTATAGTTCTTTAGTTCAGAGCTCTATGATTGCATCAGTTCTGCTGTAAGCATCTGTAATCTTAACATTGTCTCTTTGTCAGGTTACAATATGTTCCTTGACATAAGATTGGCATGAACTCTCCTATGTAGTTCTCAGTTCAACTTGTAATGAATGTTTTTCTAGATTCACATTTAATATTTTTCATTAAGCCATCTCTCTTCTACTGTGTTGATGCTTCTGTTGATACAAAGCTGTGATTAAAGAAGCTATAAATTATCTTAAGGGTTCTGCATTTCTCCTGGAATTTTCTCAAACTGTTTTGGGTTGTTTTCATCTTTGGGTTTGGGATTTTATTTTGTTTTGGTTTTTTAAATGGTAATCTTTGGTGGCAAGTAACTCTCTTCAGTACCACACTCAACTAGCAGTCTATGCTTTCACATGTAGTAGTTATCACTCAGAGCAAGTATTTGCTTTAGCAGAGGTACTTCTGCTGTGTAGCAGCAGAGCTGTTTCTGGAGTAGTACATTTAGATATACAGTAAGAAATGTAGCAAAAAGCAGCTGCATGTTTTACTATATGGAAGCAGCACAAAGCAGATAGGTAACTAGCACGGACTTTGTTACCAGATGACTAAAGAAACATTTTCAGGTAGAGTATTTGGGGGGAAAGGTCTTTTGAACTTAACACCCAAACCTGTGCTGTCCTAATAATACCCGTTTTCTATTACCTTGGGAGAGTCAATTGCAGTACAATTTTTCTACTGAATTTTGGCAACAATTTTAGAGTATAACATCAAATTATCTTTTAGGTATGATCCAAAAACAGATACATGGACTGCTGTGGCCTCTATGAGCATTAGCAGAGATGCAGTGGGAGTATGTCTTCTGGGTGACAAGTTGTATGCTGTTGGAGGATATGATGGTCAAACATACCTTAATACGGTGGAGTCTTATGATCCCCAGACAAATGAATGGACACAGGTATAGTTTCTGACCAGACCAGACACTACTGTCACTACTATTTATCTTGTTATTTTAAGTGTACCCCTTTTTAAAAGGAGAATTCAAATACTCCTTCTGTAAGAAGCACTTTATTACAAGTCTGTTACAAGTCTTCCTTTTTTTCCTTTGTCAGCCATCTTGAGGTGATTTGTCTTGAACACAGCTGTTAATGTCTAGTAAATTGCACTTCTATCTTTTGCAAGAATGTAGCTGTTTTCTTTGACAGTTTCAGCTACTGTTAACAAAATCTATTGACATGTTCCCCAAACTGTCATAAGGGGTTCTATTTACATGATTTCCTAGTCTGAAGATCAATGATAAATGTAGCTTAGTTTTAGCTCTAATGTGTCTCTCAGCAAGTTTATAAATTTCTTCAAGGTTCTGTTCATCTTTTCATAAATAATCCATTCCTGAAGTGGATGCTATGTACCGTGCATGTAACTTTCAAGAAGCCTTTTCCCATTTCTCTTTATTCAGATATTTTTTTAAAAAAACCAACTTCATGTTCATAAACCACTACTGTCAATTCAAAGCTTGGCTACCTCTGTAGCTCCAGGAATGTGTGTCTCTGTGGGAGGAGGCATCCTGGGCAGGCTGTGCTTTTAGTATCTACTGCCATTTGAGATACCCTAAAGTGTCTACACTGCAGAAGGCTGGCAGATGCAGCACAGACTCTATGGGAGACTAAGGTCCTTCTGGAGCCTAGCTGCAGGCCAGGATTAATGTCCGAAGTCATCTAGAATAGCATTAGACATTAGTGTTTAGGCAGCTGAATTCTCACCACCTGAATATGCTAACCCTGGAGCAGCCCTAAATTGCTACTTTAAGAAGAGAACTGAACTGCTCTCTGTCAAAATCTTTGTAATATGGAAAACTGAGCTTTCCATTTCCTCTCACTTCATACTACTGCAAGATCATAAAATATAAGTCATCTAGGAGCCTCATCAGAGCTTGGGGCCTTCAGTGGCAGTGCTAGTAATGACAACTGATGGCATCATTTGTCCTGCTAAATTAAAAAAATGTAGCGTACCAGACAAGAGAAACAGTGCTTTTCACTGTTTCATCTAAATTAGTCTTGCATGCACCATCTTGCATCTAGGTGATGAACATGTGTATGTACCTTTATATCCTTAGCCATGACCCTTTATATCTCACTGAATCCTGTGATCCCAGTATACAGGACAATTTTGAATCCTTTCTAGAGGGATTTGGAATTGCTTCTGTATCTTCCTTCTTTTGTTATGTCAGCAGTCTGCCACCACTTCATCCACACGCAGCCCGAAAGAGGGTAGTGGAATTTTCTCAGCTATAAAGTTTGTCATAGACAGCTCAGGATAAATATATTGTTCCTGGGGGAGAGGGGGAAGAAGTTGGCAGAACCACCCTTTTTTGTCTTCAGAATAATCTCTGTAGCACTTAACTATTCCCATGCACACCTATACTACGAAGTTTAAAAGGGGAAGCTAAGGTGAGTGTTTGAAGCTACCTTCCTCTTTGCAAGTCCAACAGAATCCCAGCAGAAAAGGGTCTTGCCATAAGTAACTACTGTTTACAAAAAAAAAAAAAATAGAGACTGGGAAATTAGTTTGATTTCAAGAACTCTGAACAAGATTTTATCAAATATTAAGTAAAAAGGAGAGGTTGTCTCTGTATTGTTTGGCTTGGCATTTTCTGTTTGGAAGAAAAATGCATCATTTTGCCAGCCGTTACTCAATTGTCAGACTGTCTAGCTCAGGTGTCCAGTTTGTACTATAAAAAAATATTTTTTTCCTGTAATACCAAATCATTGAAATTATTAGAATTGAACTGTTCTTGGTTCCACATTTTTGAGATTTGCTATTGCTTTCAAAATGCTTCACTCTGTAAGATAAAATATGTTCACCTTTATTTGTGGGCTTTTACCCAAGTTTTGAGCCAATTCGCTATATGTTTTAAGTTACAGTACACTGACACTCTGCAGCTGTACAACTATTATTACAAGTATTATCTAAACACTGTTACTTTTAGGGGAAAAAATATTTAAAGCTGACTGCATTTATCTCACAGATTTTTATTAATTTATTTTGTTTGGTTTTTACAGGTTGCACCATTGTGCTTAGGAAGAGCTGGAGCATGTGTTGTGACTGTAAAACTGTAACTTACTTTCTCTGTGAAGGTGATGTTCTCTTCTATAGACTCAGATGATCCTTTTTTCCTCAAGCAAACTACCAGTGCACCAATAAACACAAGGTGCAGCATATCTACCATGGCCAAGTGTTTGGTCTTGACCTAACATGCACATGTTCTTACAGACCAATATTAAGCACTTTTTAAAAACTAATTTTTGCTACCTGTATGTTAAAATAATTCCACTCGTAAGAAAATCAACTGCAACTAGCCCATTGCCAGCAGAGGGCTTCTGTTGAGGAAGCACTAAGAAATGTGTAAATTCACTAGTGAACTCACTATAGTAATGAAATCCAGGGCCTTGATCCCCAAATATGCAGAGGAATTATACTGTAAATAAATATACTTCCACTGATATAATTGAGTCTATCTCTGGGTGAGGCAAGTTACAGGATTGGACTCCATATATTTAATCTGCCTATAATAAATATGTTTGGCTATAGGTTTCTGAGCTATTACAATGCAGGTTGACAAACCAATGCAAACCATTGTAAATGGCAGGCATAGTGCCTGCCTTGGAAATGAAGTTGTGTATTTGGTGAATCTTTTGCACTTTTATCATCATTCCTAGTTAGCAAACTTTTTATTTAACCAAAGCCTTATTTTAAGTATTGTCTTATTATACTAACATAAATGTGGTATTTAATAATTTCTGCTGGAGATATTTGACACCCAGTGTACTTTTTGGATTTTCAACGTTTTTGTGTGAGATGCAGAACATCATACCTTTTTCTCTACTTTGGTTCTTATATTTACAGTGCTATTTTAAAGGAAAAAAAAAAATCTATAAGCATGAGTTATAGGAAGAATTCTTAAGTGTGATTTAAAGTTAACTGATGTAATATTTGCACTTTGGAATTTCTGAAGCATTCCATTACATCTAGACTAATTCCATTTTTACATGAGGCTTTGCACTGTTTTGAAAAGTATAATTTTATAAGATTAAATGAAACAGTTGTCTGTCTTTCCATTACGGTTGCTTCAAAATGCAAAGGGCCCAGTCCTGCAGGATGCTTACCTGCCACCATTTAGGCATGTTCAGCATCTTACAGGAGAGTTGTGTGCCTCGCAGGATTATATCATATTAGATACCTTGTTTAAGTTACCTGATTGTTTTCAGATACTTTATAATTCTCCTATCCTGAGCCCTATGTTGTTATAGAAAATTGCTTTGAACGGTCTGAATGTTCTCAAAGTCTTTTTGTATTTGCTTTTCTGTGCCTTGTTCTTTGTTTTCAGAGCCGTAGGTAACTGTGTGCGTAATAGAAAATGGGATGATGTGAGCTCATTGAATGTTTTTCAAAACGTTTGAAGCATCTGATACCCAAAGTCTTTGTACATTTGTAATTTGAAATGTGTTCATGCTCTCAGTGAACTATTTATTGTTTTAAAATAAATTACCTAAGCGGGGAAGCTTCGTGACGAAACCCGCACTGTTTGCAACTGAATACAGCTGAACTTAAACGCAGGTTTTGGGGGTCAGCGCCTTTTGTCTCGAGCTTACAGCCCCTGTTCGGTACCTGTGTCCGCGACTTAGCAGCTCTCAAAAAGGAATGTCTTGTTAGATTTCTGGTTGTAGAACAAATGTCTTTTCCTTTCAACACTTCCCATCTCCGTACGCACGCACACACGTGCCCACCCATCCTTTCCGGAGAACTCCCGCACGCTGCCTCGGCCGGGCACTCGTGGCCAGGCCGGCGGCGAGAGGGAAGCTGAGGGAGAGCAGGGCATGCTGTGGGCTGTGCCTTGCCTCGCCTCCTCCTTGGGGGCGCGGCCCCGCCCGTCAGCGGCGCTGGCCTTCCTCTGCCGTCTCCGGGGTGACAGCGATGCCGTGGGCGGGCGAGCTCTGGCTCTCTGATAGGCCGGGGAGGGGAAGCGGCGCATGCGTGTAGGGGTGCTGCGCAGCGAGTTGGGGGCGCGATGAAGGTGAGTCTCTTCGGCCGCCGTACGCGCGGGCGGAGGCCGCCGGGGAGCCGCGGCCCCGGCGTCGAAGGAGGGGCGGCCAGGGGCCGCCAGGGAGCCGCGACTCCGGGGCCGAAGGAGGGGCGGCCGGGGCAGTGGTTTCCGCTGCGTACTGCACGAGTCGGGTTGGGGGCGCCGAGCGGAGCCCGTGTAGCGGGCGATGCTTGCGGCCTGAGGAGGGGAAAGAGGCGCGGCGGGAACCGCCCGCTCGCGCCGGCGTCCAGAGAGCGGGAGCCTGATGCCGCTAGCAGATTCCTCAGGGGCACCAAGACCACGCCCGGGAATGGTCCGCGGGAGGCTCGTAACTCGGGCCCGGATGGTTCTTACTTCCACAGCTGCCTGGCCGGCTCGCTGTGCGTTAATGCCGGCCCTGGCAGCAGAGAGGGTGCGATGGGTAAAAGGTCAGGCAATGGTTAAATTATTGGGCCAAAAGGGAAGTTTCCTACTCAGACCCCTGAAGGGGATTTAGTTTATGCGTTACTGTACTGTGAGAACATGAAGAGCTGCAGCTTGCCTGCACCGCTGTAATGGTTTTCTTTTATCTGTGGTTTATTACATATGTTATTAAATTTTTTTCAAAATCTTTGTGTTTGTGGTGTGCAGTGTTCATAATTGTACACTTTTTGTGATAATGCAAAATCAATGTGAAGAATGCCTCCAGTTACACTCACCCAAAAGAAGGGATGGGGAACCTTTGGTCAAGACCTGAGTAAGCTTATCAGGCATTTGGTGCACACACCAGGTGTTGGTGTTTATCTGATGATGCGAGAAGGAAAAGGTCACCGTAGCAAGTTGTGAAACAGAGTTGTGGGCTTTGTGTTAACACCCACCTTACAGAAAAGGCTGTGCGGTTAGTGTGCAAGGAACAGGAATTCGAAAAACTTCCTTAGTTGGAAGTCATTGTCTTTTTAATGATTGAGTAGCTTTGAGGTCTTAGCTGTTAAGACCTAGCAGTTCAGAGAGGACAAAATAAGTTACATATCTTTAAAAGCATAAACGTTGAGCCTCTGTGTTTACACTTTTAAGTATGCTTTCATGTCCTAGACTTTTCCATGAAATTTAGAGAACCAAACATTCTGGTCTTTGGACATGAAGGGGAGAGTCTTATGCCATTTTTTTTATTCCAGTAACTCTGTAAGAGAAAAACAAAAAATAGTTGAGATACAGTCACAGTGGTTCACAATATAGGCACTTCATTTTTTCCAACACAAACCAAAAGATTTTTCTGTGGAGTTTTGGTACTTCCGTGCATTAGAATCACAAGCTGTATTTGAGGGTTTTGGTTTTTTCCTCCACGTTACTCACAGTTGCTAATGTAGGGATTTACTATTGCATACTTAAAATTTAGTTTATGTAATTCCCAGTTATTTTTGTGTGCGTTTGTTGTTTTTTTTGTCTCCTAGCAAGTATTCAGTCTGTTAGAAAAAGCTTGGTCTGGTTCCTCTCTGCAGTTTGCTTGGCAGAAAACTTTGGGAAATTTCCTTGCCGTAACAGGGTAAGATTGCAAATATTTATTGCATTTGTCCATAGAAGTCACTGAGGAAGGAAGAGAATTATTTTCCATGTTAATCTTTTTTAGAGGTGATCGTGCTGTGAAAATTTTTGATCGTCATGGTCAGAAGAGAAATGAAATCAGCTTACCAGGGTAGGTGCTAAGATGGGTTTAAATAATTGTTGTTTTCTTCAAAAATGTTTCACTTCTGGTGAGGAGTTTATACAATGTGAGAATTTTGTGGAAGAAATAGTGTCTCCAATGAACATACCTGGAAAAGAAGACAAACTCATGAGCATGTAAGGAATCTGAGACAGTAAAAGCTGAACTCATAGTAAGCTATCAGGCATGGTCAGAAAAATATATTCTTCTACCCAAAGCACTCCTTATTAGTAATGAACTCAGTCTACCCCATTAAAACATTAGAAAAAGATTCAGAGAATTGTCAGAGTTGGAAGGGACCTTAAAGATGGTCTAGTTCCACCTCCCCTGCCATGGGCAGGAACACCTCCCACTAGATCAGGTTTCCCAGAGCCCCATCCAGCCTGGCCTTGAAAACTTCCAGGGATGGGGCTTGCACAACCTCTCTGGGCAACCTGTTCCAGTCTCTCACCACCCTAACGGTTAAGAACTTCTTCCTAATGTCTAATCCAAATCTGCCCTCCTCTAGTTTGGATCCTTTCCTCCTAGTGCTATCACTGCCTTACATCCTAAAAAGTCCCTCACCAGCTTTCTTGTAGGCACCCTTCAGGTAGTGGAAGGCCACAATAAGGTCTCCTTGGAGCCTTCTTCAGACTGAATAACGCCAAGTCTCTCAGCCTGTCCTCACAGGAGAGATGCTCCAGTCCTCTGATGATTCTTGTGGCCCTTCTCTGGACACATTCCAGCATGTCCATATCTTTCTTGTTATAGGGGCTCCAGAACTGGACACAGTACTCCAGGTGGGGTCTCACAATAGTGGAGTAGAGGGGGAGAATCACCTCCCTCAATCTGCTGGCCATGCTCCTCTTGATGCAGCCCAGGATACGGTTGGCCCTCTGGGCTGCAAATGCACACTGGTGGTTCATGTTGATCTTCTCAGACTATCATATTAAAAGACTATCATTAAGAAAGAACAGAGTGAGGTTGTATACAATATGTCTGCATCATATTGATTGAGACTGCATTCTTGCTGCTGTAAGTTTTCTGGTAATTTGTCATAGCCTTTCTGAGGAAAGAAATGCTTTTGTTTATGTCACTGGCGTAATGTATACGTTGGCATTTTTACTTTAGATTGAGAGTGTACTTCTGAAGTGATTCTCACTGATTTTCCTGCTTATTACACTGACCATCGCATCATGCAGTCTTATTTCAAAGCCTGTTCTGGTCAGGTGGCTTTCATAATGTGGGCTGCATATGTCATTGTCTTTTTCTTGATAGTATCTGTGGCCCAGCTTATTCTCTGCTGTATTTTGCACAATGTTTGATAAGTGCTCATTCTGAAGCGGCCAGAAGTGAACTCTAAGAGGTGCTTGTGTTGGACTGGGGATCCTCTACTTGTGTGGGTTGGTGAGGGTGGTGTGAAGGGGCATCTACCTTACTGATGAACACTGGTAGCACTACCTTTTTGATGGACAAATAAGACTCTTTCCTTAATGTTGTGTTCTCCTGACAAGGCAATTAATAATAATAACTGCATGTCCTAAAGGTTAATCAAAATAGTTACATCTGTTTCTGGCAGTTTGAATAGTACTGACTTTTTGAGGCTGCCAGCAAATCTTCTACCTGGGTTAGGTACTTCTTTTGAATTCTTATTTACAACATTTTGCTGTGGTTGAAGATTAAATTCTCTCTAAATATTGCTGTTAGAATAAAATTCAGGGTTTGTGATAATTTAGACAGAAACAAGTGTGCTTATGTGGAGGTTCTCTCCCTCGGGCCAAACTTTGCTTCTTTATTTGTTGATTAACTGTTAACCAGCAGCAGTTGTTAACTGGTAGACCTTCGGCATAAGAATGGAGTTCAGAATGTCAGTATTTTCTGCTATAATAGTTGATGTTACAAGCATCTGCTCACCATTATGTTGATAGAATTTATTTTGTTTACTAGTTAGTAATTTGTACTCCCCCCTCCCCCTTTTTTGTTTGTTTGTTTGGCTGTTTCCTTGCTATTCCCGCTCTTGATGTTCTGACTGGCTGTTAAGTGTTTGTGGGTTTTAAAAAGAAAGGTAGGAGAAACTGGAACTGAAGGCTTGCTGAATTAGTTTACAGCAATGTATGCTTCAATTGGACACTTTTGAAATTGCTTACATTAGGAGTTTCATTTTAGTGGTAATGAGAGTGAAGTTTTTCACAGAGATGCCTTTTTAACGTGGAACTGTCAGCTTAGTTACCTAGAAAAAAAAGAGTTGTGTCAAATGGCAGAGGTTCTTAGTCTATAGTTTATGGTGCTTTAAATACGTGTTTGTTTGCAGTTCACTAGAGACTTGTGGGTAAGTCTGCTGTCCTCTTCATTCTGGAAACCATTTGTAATTAAAGGTTTTTCCTGCTTCTGCCTAGGTTCGTTGTTCAAGTTTGGAATCCTGCTGCGGCAGGGGGGTTGGACTAGATGATCTTTCGAGGTCCCTTCCAACTCCTGATATTCTGTGATGTTTGTAGAACTATGAGAAAAATAATCTCAACACTGAATAACCTTTAAAAAACCAGAACCTCACAGTGGATTTTCACTGTCCTTAGCAAATCAAAGTGGCAATATTTCAAGTACTAGAATATAGGTAGCAATCTCTTTTATGACCTTCCTTTTGTCCCCTGTCATTTCAGTAGATTTGAGTACAGGTGTGGTTGCTATAAAGGTACACTTTACAGCTAAATCTGCAGTCTATCAAGGGTTTACTTTGGAGGGAAAAGGAAAGGCAAGGACTTCAATTGAGTAATTCTGGCTGTTTCTGTACTCTCTAAACATATTACAAGTGAAACTCACGTTTGGGTTTTTTTCCTTCAGTAACTGTGTTGCTATGGACTGGGATAAGGATGGAGATACGTTAGCAATAATCACAGACAAATCTAGTGCCATCTTCCTGTGGGATGCAAACACAAACAAAACAAGCCAAGTAGACAGTGGCATGAGGTAAGAAACTTTTTCTAAAGCATGTGCTTGAAGACTTGGACCACCGTGCCTTGCTAATGTGGAGGATGTATAGCAAAGATCATCTCTTTTTTTTGCGTCCTCACAGCACATACACTGTTAAACTAATGTGCTACAGTTTGTTGCTAAAATCTTTTTTGTGTAATTTGCTGGGTTTTTGCTTTTTTCTTGTTGTGCATGGGGGTTTTGAAACTTGGTAGGGGTTTTGTTTCTTTTTTATTTGTCAGCAGTGTCAAAGTTTCTGCAGAGCTTCTCTTCAGTGTTCTGCTTTATGGTAGCAGCTAGGATGGGTGATTTTTTTTTTTTTTTTTGGTATCTATACTGGCTACAATTTCTTCAAAATATTTCACACAAATAAAAGGGACCTTAAAAGTAAGATAAGTGATTTTAATGGTGCTGGGATTTTTTTGCCTTAGATTTTAAAGGGACTAAAATGCTGTTCACAAAGCAGACTCGTTTAGGATGAGGGAGGAGATATCTAAAGCAGTCCTACACAGTGGTCCAAATAGCTACCTTTCTGAATTTGGCCATAGACTTAAAACTCTCCTGAGGCCTATATAACAATCAAGCACTGGGTTAACAAATAAACTTGGTTCAAGAATTAAATTTTTAGCTTCTTTGAATCTGTTCTCCTAAACTGTTGCACTCTAATATAAACATTCTGTCTGTAGGAGGGAGAATGGAAATGAATAATCTAGGGAATCCTGCTCTGGCCGTGGGGTTGGATTATATGATCTTTCAAGGTCTCTTCCAGCTCCTAACATTCTGTGAGTGTGTGAATCTGTCCCATGTTTGTTAGGACACTTACCTCAGCAGAGAAACAGACAGTTTTGGATACTGCTAGTTTTTATTTACTTGAGTTGAGAAAACCACTCCTGTTTTCACCCTTCATTTCTAAATTTCCTCTGTGTATGCTTTGAGGAGTTTTTTTGTGGGTTCTTTTGTGGTTTTTCTATAGCAGTCAGTAAAATTGGAGTATTTTATCCATTAAATCAAAAAAATTGAGGAGTGGGGGTTATATTGGTTTCTATGAAGGTGTTTTTACTAGATTTAGGCTGGAAACTCAGTCTGTAATATAGAAGTATTCCATATGTCCATTAAAATGTACATTTGTGTTTTGTAAAATTCATTTGTATGATGGCTGTTTTGATTATGGGATATTTCCATATGTTACAGCCTGGTATTCTGTACGGGTGCTTCGAAACTGAACTTTGAACTGTACTGAAACAAAAAATAACTTCTGTTCCACTCCTGAAAAAGTAAAAATAATTGCCCCTTTGCAGAAAATCCGCAGTGACTTAACCGATACATGATTTATTGAAGTTATGCTTTGAAGATTGTTGGTAGAATGTTAGATTAGAATACATAGGTTAGGAAAGTTTCAAAACAAGCAAATGATGGTACATAGAAGTGAGAAATGTAAAGTCATTACTTTTTCCTACTGTGTAATTAATTATATGTATCCTTATGTAAGCATCTGATTTAGGTATTTGTGGATTACTAAGTTATTTCTTAGTAGTTACATTTTTGTCATTATTTATTGGTTCTTACATATTACCAACAATATGCATTTTTAGCACGGAAGTTATAATGATTATTGTTTATAGTCTTCTGGTGGAACATGTCAATTCTGGCATGATATTTTTTTTCTTTTTTTTAAGTTTTCCCAAGTAGAGGTTTGGGTATTTTAGATAGGTCAGTTTTAGACTATAGCTATTAGTATGATCAAAGCAATTTATTAAGTTGTATATGCACATTATACTGTGTGAAGGAATAGACTATATTGTACTTCCTTTGTGAACGAATGTTTTGGGAGGAGGAGTGACTTGGAATCAGAACATAATATGCAGTTGCAGTTACTTAATGAACCAGCACAGACATCCCATGGGGTCCCAGCTTCCTTTGGGTTCAGCCACCTCCTCTGCCGTGGGCATCTGTTCCGCCGTTAACCTCCATGGTCTGCAGTGGCTCAGCCTGCAGCCTCACCATGGGCTGCAGAGGAATCTCTGCTCTGCCACACCTCCCCCCTCAATCCTTCCTTACTGACCTTGGTGTCTGCAGAGTTGTTTCTCTCGCATCCCACTTCTCACCAAAACCAAAAAGGAGTCTTAAGTGTGTTATTGCAGAGGTGCTTCCACCGTCTCTCACTGATCCAGTCTGGTCTTGGCCAGATGTTGGTCCAAATTGCAGTCAAGGTAGCATCTAGAAGCTTCTTACATCCTTCTTCTTGTAGAGCCATCCCTGTAGCCCCTCCCCCACTACCAAAATCCTGACAGACACAAACCTAACACAGGTTACCTTGTACAACTTACTGTTTTCAGTAAGTTGTGCATACTTAGATAATTCTAATACTTGTTGTAGAGAGTATTTACTTAATTTAAAAATTCTGCTTAGTCTGTGTGAAATCATAGAACTTCAAAACAAATATGCAAATGTTTTGTATGGAAGCACAAGAAAGGAATCTCTGTTATACAAAGTAAAATACTTCTTTATTTTAGGGATACAATGTCCTTCTTACTGTGGTCTCGAGTTGGAACTTTGCTTGCTGTTGGAACAACGAAGGGAAACTTACTTATATATAATCGTCAGACTTCACGCAAGATTCCTGTTCTTGGTATGCATTGTTTTGAAATGAAGTTTGCACATGTGGAAGTGGAATTTTGCTAATATACTTTGATTACTTTTTAGTTCTGTATATGAACATGCAAGTAAAAATGTTCTCATACTCAACTTGTACCGTCTTTTTTGTTGTATTTATAAGTATTTTTATAATATAGTAAGTTATATATATACACAAATCTCATACTGCTTCATGGGAAATTTGTTTTATCTGTTTTTCAAAGGATGTTAACCTTTCTTGTGTGGTTGTTCTTGTTGCTAAGTTACTTTTCTTAGCTGCTTAGAGTACCTGTGTGTTGAAAGGTTACAGATATAGCACAGTCCACAAAACTTCGATGCAAAAAAATGGAAGAACAGGGGCTGTGCTAGTTCCTGTACAGTAAAAAGACTTTCATCTGGGAGTAGATGCTTTAGAAAGAAGAAAAAAAGACTCTTGAAGTTGTAATTGCTGTGAAAAGTTGTTCCACATTCAGACAGTTTATGGAGTGGCCAAATAGTACATATTTCCATCCCAGGTATTTGTTTTGTGGTTGTGTTCATCTGTGTTGTATAGCTTTCTTTCTTTTTCAGGTAAGCACACTAAGCGGATTACTTGTGGGTGTTGGAGTACTGAAAACCTTCTGGCTCTAGGCGGTGAAGACAAAATGATTACTATAAGCAATCAGGAAGGGGATACTATAAGACAGGTAGTATTTATAACCCCCGTTTGATTTTAAGGCATACATTAATGCTCCGGGTTCTTAAGAAAGCTGGGATCTATGGGAGCTTATGCTTTTTCAGTCTCACTGCATTCAAGGACAAGGAGTCTTTGGGAAACCTCATGTTGGATGAGGGCATATCTACACATATGAGCCTCTGTGTTATGACTTACAATTCGAGTCTGCAGTTCTACTGTCAGACTGCCTAAACATGCTTCTCTTATTCCTGATCTGTATTTGTTAAAAGAGCATCCTTTGAGTGCAGTCTTAGGTTGACTTACCCGGCAGCAGCACAGGACAGCTCTCACCTGACTGTTCATAAAGTCTTTAGGAAGTACTTTAGTGTTGTTTTTGCTGTAGATAGGTTAAACAAAGATCTTCCCTCTGATGTGCAAGGATTGCTCCTAGGCTGGACCTCCAATGCCTTGCTGAGAGGCTGATTCCAGTGCTTCCTCCAAGTACACTAAAGATTCTGTAATCAAGCATTCTGATTGTTTACATATATCACAGTCCTTCCAAGCAATGACAGTTGCTGCATAGTGTGCAAATGAATGTAATTATTTTTTTTAACTTTAATGAACAGTGTTGCACTCAAAGATTTTCAAAGAACAAATCTTTGATAATTCATTTCATATACTTCCATCTTCATTTGGTTTCTCAGTCTGAACTTCCTTATTGCAGACCTCAGTGAGCTCAGATCCCAGTGATATGCAGTTCTCAGTTATGAAGACTGATGAAAGAATATCAACCAGGGAAAGCACAGTAAGTTGTCAATACAAAATACTGCAAAAAGTGTTAATCTGATGTTTGAGGGATTCAGCTGCCAACCGGTATGGGCCAGGAGGCATTTTGTTCCTCCTTAACTTAAAATTATGTTGAAGATTTATTATTTTTTTCTTTTCCAAAACTTTCCTTTAAATTAAAACCATACGTCTTTGTTCATTAAGGATACGTTCATGAAAAGTGCAGTGGTTAGCAATACAACAGATAACAGAGCAGTTTTGCAGTGGTAGTTAGTGAAATAGATGGAGATGTGTGCAGGAACTTAAAGAAATACATACAATATAAATACAGAACAGTATATGCAATGAGACAGATTGAAATGGAGCAGGTTTGTCAAAATTGCAGAGATGCCTTTCAGAGGGCAGATTTTCAGGTGTCAGTTTTGGGAACACATTACTGCTCTCTAGTTTTTCTTCTTATGCAAATTTCTGCATCACTGAGACTAAAAAGCCCTAGTGTTAGTTTACTGGTGTAAGCATTATCCTGTTTCTGTCTAAACGGCTACAGTTTCATTGTCTTCATCGTCTTTCTTGAATGACTCAAACCCATCAGATTGGGCAGTGGTGAAGTACAGAAAAATGTGGTGATAACTATTAGCAGAGCATATTATAGGTGATCAGCAATGAAATACCAAGACAAGGCATAGGAATTCCATGGATAAAAAGGTAGTACTGGGTAAGAATTTGTCCAGATTGGTACACTTACACAGCATAATTAAATTCTTACATTCAGATTTAATCTTCAGAGTATAGGTGTCAAGAAGTTATTTTACATTTCACACATTTACATTAACACGGGCATGTAGGAGTTTTTTGCGTCTCTGCGTGAAATGAGGTATTTTCTGTTTCTAGGGAAATTAATTAACACATATTTTGAAAATGCAGGAACTGAGGACTTGAACCTTGATTTTTTCTGTGGCTTCCTGGGGCATGTAGCAGCCTAGGCTTTGCAGGCTTTTTTATTACCTCTCTCAAGTTTGCTGTAAAATGTTAGGGAACATTTTGTAGTCCTTGGTGTTTGTGCTCAGATGGTCTGTCAGCAGATCTAAACCTAGGTGTCTGCTGTTGGGTCGGGGGGTGGCTTGGCTTGGTAAATAGTCATTTCCAGACTGTTAATTACAGCATCAGGAGGGGAAAAAAAAAATAACAAAATCAGCACAACTTGCAAGTTGGATCAAAATACGTAGTACTAGAGTTAATGTCTTGCTGTGCAACATAAAATAATTCCTGTAATTTCTCAAAAGAGCTTAAGAAATAGTATTTCTTGAATACTTCATCATTAAGCTGCAATAGAAATCTAAGCAAACTGTTTTAAAAGGCAGAAAATGTACTTTTTTATTTGAGGTAACTTTGGGAATTACAGGTCAGAATTTGAGTTTATAATTCTGGGTTAATGGATTTTTAGGTCAACGTTTGCCTTTTTTTCTCATTTTGAAGATACCAGCTTTGTACTTCATCCTTCCAGCTCTTGTTTTAGGAATAAACTATTGTGTCCTTTGTAGACAAGGAGAGCTGGAATGGCAGGTAATGTAAAGTAGATTTGTAAATAGCCCTTCAAAGTATCTTTATCAAAGAATAAGGTGAAACAAACTGCTCCTTCTTGCATTTTCTAAAATGAGTGTTTTACAGTTGCCTGACAGTAACACACACTCTAGTAACAAAAATAATCTTTGAAAAACCCTCAAAGTTCAACCTATATTCCACTATGAAGGTTGACATCTCTATGGGGTTTGTTAAATAAAATGCGCTCACCTAGACTGATATCAAACTCTAAATATTGCATGTTTAATACACAGTGAACAGGCTGGGGTTTTTTTAATTGTCTTTCTGTCTTTGAAATCTCAGCAAGTTACTTGAGATAGCTGTGTTGTGGTAGTCTTCCCTTCAACCTCCCGGATAAAGATTCTATGGATCAAAAAACATCATAGTTTAAGTGAGAGTATTCCAGAAAGGGTAACTCTGTGTGACCTGCTGTGTCCTCCTCTGATGAAATGGAGCTGACTTAATGCTTCTGTAGGGAAAAGTCTTGAATTTAAGATGTGTGTTCTTCTGGGCTTGTGTTTAGTGAACCACTGGCTCACAAGAGAATCCTGAAAATCTATTCCACTGTCAGTAAAGATTCAGAATTCAGATCCATGAGATTCTTAAGGATTATTGAAAGTCCTAAATCTCATCTTTTAGTGAAGATATAGGGCCTTACTTATAAGTGATACCACTCTTAACAAGTTATTTTTTTATTCATTGGCAGATAAGTGTAGTGGTTGGCAAGAAGACTCTCTTTCTTTTTAACTTGAATGATCCTGATAACCCGATTGATTTGAAGTTTCAGCAGCCTTATGGCAGTATTGTGACCTACAGATGGTGAGCAGAACTTTATTAATGAAGCATTCTAGTATTAACAAGCTGAAGATTTTCCCAGAAGTTCTGATGAATGCTGGAAATGAAATCATATATCCCTTTCTTACATCGGTTTTTTTCTTGGATGTGTTGGAGCCTTTTTAATAATTCTTTTCGAAACACAAAAGAAATCTACATTTTATAGTTGCTTTACCTAACAATTAAATGGCTATAAAAGCAGTATTTTCCAATATGGCCACTATTGCTATGCTCAATTTTAGAACACTTAATACTGTTGCTGTCCTGACAGTAGATTAAACTGAGGGGTTTAGAGGTTGTTTTCTGTTTGGATGAGTAACTGATGAAAGACCTAGGTGTGGAGTTGTATTCTTCAGCTAGTTTGTTGGTTTACAAAGTTGTGCAAAGTTCTTGCAGCTTCTCTGCTATGCAGTCCAATTGGTAATGTTCCTTTGAAGAAATCCCAAGCTAGAAGTTTCAACTCTGTACCCAAAAAGTACCCTTACTGTTTCCATATCTTTGAATCACAACGCCCTGTCTTTTAAGACCAGTTCAGTCAAAGTGGAGTTGACATTTATCCCTTTAGAGTACAACTGTGTAATAAAACTTGTACTTATACGCTTCTTAATTTGTGGCCACATGTCTAGTAAGGCATACCTGGGCTGTTTCCCTTGCAGGGAATTTTTTGCAACTAAGCTTATGAGATTGTGTGAGTTCATCTTTACATACTGTAACTATTTCTGCCTTAACTTCATTATTTCTGCTTAACACTGTGGAAAAGTAAACCATCTGTTCACAAACACAGATTCTAGCTTTATTACTTTCACTGTGTTTTCCGTAGTGTACTCTAAAGGCACAGTGACTGGCATTATTATTTTTAGTGTAGCTTTGATGGGACCAAGCCAGACAGAACCTTGAAGTGGAAGTTTTCATCTTCTGGCATGCACGTATGAAAATACTAGAGGTCTTTCTCCTGGTATCACAGCTATATATTCAGCTTGCTGAAAGTACAATAGCATTATAGAATGTAGATGAAAGAATAAAAACGCTTTATGGGCGCAGATGTGGTTTTGTCCTTGAAGAGGCTTTGGTTGTTTTTCCCTTAATCTATTTTATACTGTCGTGTTCTGCATGATGTGTGTAAATACTCAGAATATGATTATTTTTCCTATTAAGGGGATGCATTAGTAGTTACCTTAGTAGTCTGAAAGAAAATGCATTTTGCATATTAATAGATCTTATCTTTATTTTTTTTTGGTAATAGGTATGGTGATGGCTACATTATGATTGGTTTCTCACGAGGATGTTTCGTAGTGATTTCTACACACATTCGTGAGATAGGTCAAGAAATCTTTCAATCTCATAATCATAAGGATAATCTAAGCAGCATTGCAATATCACAGTCATTAAACAAAGCTGCATCAGGTGGAGACAATTGGTAAGTGGTAGTTTTGTACATAAAGAATGGAATTCATCTCACATAACTTTAGCTGTTGGACGTTAAAGCTAGGCTCCATAAGAAGTCAGTGCAGAGAAGGTTGTATTAATTGATCCATGGAACTGCCTCTGCCTAAAGCTAGGGGAAGGTAATTTTGACCAAAATCTTTGCAGTTGTCATTAGCTTTATTGTAATTGATTGTATAAAAAATAAAAATACATATAAACCTTTAGTATATGTTATTCCTTTTGATTTTTTCTGCTATGTTACTTGGCCACAGAAATGTCCAGATTTCTTTACTGTACATAAACATCTGCTTAACAACGGGAGAACAATTCATTTAAAGCTGTAGTGCATATGCTGAAATCTGATACCTCCTCCCTGTTATGTGGTCTTACCTACAGTCTAGACAAAACTATAAATTTCTAAGCAATTAAGGAAAAAAATAAAGAAAATGGAGTTTTTCCAAAATAATGTTGTGCATATGATAGAATATCTCTGTTAGCTCCATATCTTCTACTTCCTGATTCTGTGATATCTGAATTCTTCAGTGAAAAAGGCACTGAGTGATGGTAGGAGTCAAATCATTCTGTCTGACCTCAATTCTGTGTATGACCTTAACAGACTGCTGATTTATGATACTTGTGTGTCAGGAATGGTATAACCGAGCAAAACATGGTGCAACTTCAAGCAGTTCAGCTATTGTACAATAAGTACTATCTATTTAAGGGGTTATTTAGCATGGGTAACATGACAGCATAAGTAAACTCTCCTGCTGTCCCTTTTTATCTGAGGCAGGATTGAAAGCCATTTTTTTGCATCGGGTTCAAGTGGTGTTTTGTCCATCAGGAATGTGTTTTTAACCTAACCTGTATTGTAACAGTTAAGGTGTGTTTCCCACCCCTGAGTTTTTTCGAATGAGATTTGTGCCTTCTCCTCAAACTTTAGGTCTCTAAGCAAATCCTTTTGTACAGTGATAGTGATATACTATTTAGAGTGATGGAGAACAATGACTGTGTTTTGCTCTTTAGTAAATAGAAGGCATTTTGTGTTTGTGCTCTATTTTTTGCTCATAAGGCTGTCTTGATTGGGTTGGCTGTCTTCCCAGTTATGATGACTGAGAACTATATTAGTGAGAATGACTGACTGTTTACTTTTGTTTTAGCATTAAAATCCATGATCTGTCAGACCTGAGAGAAATGTATGCCATAATAAACTTGGATGATGAAAACAAAGGTATGTTAATAGTCTTAATGAGGATGGAAATTTTACAAATTAAGCACAACAGAATATTAATGGTGACCCTACATGCGTGAAAGCACTGTTGATGGCAAAATTGTAAATACAGAATTTACCATAAAGTCTTTCTTTCCCAACTTGTATTTATTAGGTGACCCATAGCAAAATGGGAATATATTTTATTTTCTCTGTTCAAAGTTTGGAGTAATAGAGCTCTCAGAATATTTGATCATTTAGTGTTTTGGTTTTTTGAATCTGTAATACAGTGTATTCAGATTCCTAAAAATATATTTAACTGATTTCTGCTTCTTTCTATCTTTTTTTTTTGTTGAGTTTGGTTTGGGTTTTTTGATTTTTTTGTTGGTTGGTTGCCTTTTTTGGTGTGTGTTTTTTCTGCTTTGCAGCATCTCTTGTACTGACATATATGGTACTTAATCCATTCTCATCCTGTTACACAGGATTTGTGCTTCCAGAACATTGTTACAAGACTATGATCTTGGGTAATTAGCTACCACCATTATCTCTTTTTTAACTGTCTGTAAATATTTCTGGTTTTGTTAAGTCTTCACTCTCAGTAAAATGCTAAATGAGTAAATTATGAGTTTGGTTTGAGTGATTCCAGTTAATCTCAGAATTATATTATTGGTCATGTTTAAGTACGTTAGTACATAGATACGAATTCCATTTTCACATTTTAAAGCAAGGTGATTGTTTCTTGATTTCAGTTCTTAAAGAAAGGATGATTTAGCTTTTGCAAAAACTTGTGAACATTTAGGTGTAGATCAGCTGGCTTGGACAGATGATGGACAGTTGTTGGCAGTATCTACACGAAGCGGATCCCTCCATGTTTTCTTGACAAAGCTTCCAATCCTTGGAGATGCTTGCAGTACGCGGATTGCATACCTCACTTCTCTTCTTGAGGTTACTGTAGCCAATCATGTGGAGAAGGTATAATAACCTTTTAAACCTAATTTATAATAACCTTTTAAAGCTAATTTATATACAAGTAAACTCAGTGTTAATAATGGTTGAAAACTGTTTTATTTTGTTCTGTTTTCTTATAGGAGCTACCAGTCACGGTCTCTGTTGAAGTAGAGCCCAGTTTTGTTGCTATTGGTGTTTATCATTTGGCTGTAGGAATGAACAATCGGGCTTGGTTTTATGGGCTTGGAGAGAATAGTAAGCATAAATGTAGTTCTTTTAAAACTACTGCATCATTGTGCCTTATTTTATTAACTCAGTATTGTGGTTAGCAGTTGCGGACATTCCGTATGGTACAGTAACAACTTGAACTGCTGTATGGTCCTGTTAGGACTGGATAGTGATCTTCACAAACAGAAGCAGTTATGAGAAGGAACTGTAAATAATAGAAGTAAAATTTTGGGTTCAAAGTATTGGTAATAAAATGTAGAATGTATCTTACTTGGTTGGTAGTTGGTTTGGGGTTTTTTTTTAGGATCATGTTGTAAACGAATGAAAGACTTGCAAACTTTTGAGACATTACTTGACTGAGCCTTTAAATACTGTTTGACAGAATGCCTAGGGACTATATTATTGAGAGTATAAATTCTCAGTTTGGTATATGCTAGTGTTGTTTCTGTGGGCTAAGGTATAATTGGTTATGTCCATATTTTAGATGGTGGTTTTAAACCTTTCATGTCTAAGCCTCACCTTTTTTGACTAGTAATAAATTAATCAAAACTGTAAGAACACTAGTCAGAGTAGCATAGGAAAAGAATTTCTCTTGTGCTTTCCAGCTAGTTTTCTGCCTGCTAAGAAGAAAAGTCTCATTACATATGACTTCTTGGTTCTGTGTAGTTGTGAGTTTTTCTTGTCTGGTTACTCAGCTGCAAATTTAGATAATAAGAAGTGAAGACCTATACAAAATCAAAATATTTTAACCTTTTTTATTTGAATTCTTTAGATGTAAATAAGCTTAAAGATGTGGAGTACCTGGGGACAGTAGCAAGTATGCACCTTAATTCCGATTATGCCGCTGCTCTCTTTGAGGGTAAAGTCCAGTTGCATATGGTAAGAGCTCTGGTAATTTGGAGTGCTGAACTAATGAGATGATTGGAGCTGAACAGTTAATGTAGTTTTTAAAATGAGAGACAATGGACTGATCTTCAGTAAATAGAGATAAAAATTAGAAATGCTTTAGAATTTTTTTGCTGCCTAATTAAAATATAAAGCTGAGTTTCTGTAGACTTTAGAAATATGACCTTGTCTAGAACAGGTGAAGAAAAGGTGCTTTCTTATGAACTATTTAAAAAGTTTTATTTTTAAAGTCTCTGTGGGAATGTGACAGAAGCAGATGCTGGGTTTTTAAGGGATGTATGTGGAAGTTTTTGATCTTATTTCCTTTCAGTTTGGTGCAGGCAAGACTTTGATCTCTCATTGTTAACAGTGGAGTTTTTCAGTTCATTCTACTCTTTATGTTTAGATAGAAAGTGAAAGTTTGGATGCTCAGGAAGAACGAGAAACTCGACTCTTCCCAGCAGACGATGATAAATACCGAATTTTGTGCCATGCTTTAACTAGTGACTTCCTCATATATGGTACAGATGTGAGTATTACTTCTGTTTTTAAAGATCTTTTTAGATGGAATGCATTTCTATCTGAATTATTTGGATTGTTGCTCATACTTTTAGCAAAAGAAAAATAAAGCTTCTGAGAAGTTTACAGTGGGTTATTTTCCATGCAAGAACTTTATGCAGATACAGTTAAAAGTCTGCACCCACAGGGAGGAGCGGGCAGGACAAGTGACCCTAAACTGACCAACGAAGTATTCCATTCTATATACATCATACTCAATAAAAAGCTGAGGGTCAGTTCCCTCTTCTTTCTCTTGCTTCCTGCTCTTCTGCTTTTTAAGGGCCCATCTTTGCTACTTTTCTTTCTCTCTTGCTTCTGAATCCAGCTCCAGGATCCAGCCCCTGAATCTGATTTCCATCTCCTGCTGGATGCCTCCTGTCATGATATCTGTGGGGACGGTGACATAGTTACCATCAAGGGGGATTTGGGTTCAGTGCTGGTTCTGCATATATTTGCATATGTATTTCATCTATTGTTACTATTTTCATAAAAGTAGTTCTAGGTTTGTTTTTTTTTCCAATCCACAAGTCTCTGTCTCTTATTCCCTCTCCCTTGTGTCAGCAGGAAGAGGGGGTAGCGAGAATGTCTGTCACTGGGTGGTGGCTAATCCAGCCCTAACCCTTGACAGATACTTTTTTTTTTTTTTGGTGGAGCTTGAGAGTTTTGATAAATTGCCCCAAATAGTTCAAATTCCAGCTCATTCTTTAAAGAAAGTATCAGATCTTTTTCTCTGAAGAGTCTTTATACAGGGAGAGTGTGAACGCAGTCCTCCACTACCACAAATTATGCCGTCGAGTTTCCTGCATTTGGGGAAATTGCAGGGGTCAGCACACGCAGTGTGCAAAGGATGAGCCTCGCCCTAGGAAAACCTGATCATGATGTCTCCCTTGCCAAAAAAAACCCACCAATCAACCAACCGAAAAAAAAAACCAAAACAAACCCCTAATCACTGCTGGAAGTAGGCAGTGTTTGTAAAAAAGCTAGAGGAGCTTCAACTGAAAAACAAAATCGTTGAGCAGAATCAGTTTTGTTCTAACCCAAAACAGGACAGGTGTATTGGCAGGAAGGTTCAATTTTACCTTTACTAGTGTTTGTTGCAAGATGCTGATTTCAGTAGCAGAATTTAATTCTGTTGCATGAATGAGAGGGTTGACGATCAAACTGTCTTTTGATATAAGGAAATAAGATAGAAGGAAAACCATAGCACTTGCCTTGCAAATTGTTGATTTTGGTGGTTATGTGATAGATGTGGACAAAAAACTACTGACATAAACAAGTATGGTAGCATAAATGGAAGTCTTAACTTACTATTTTAGCCTTTGCCTAAAGACAAATTGTTAGGTGTTTCAGCAAAGATAGGAATTAGGAGGGTACTGAATGGATGTGTATGTTTATGGATTTTTCTGGAGATTTGTTGTGCATGAAGGGTAGTTTCTTTCCTTTTAGTATTTTCTGGCACTGGGAATACTGGGCATGCTTGGCACTGTACTATGGTGCTCATTGTGACACTGATGTGTTGAACTTCCAGAGGTAAGGCAGAATCAGTCTCTGGTGTTGTCAATGGGTTAATAATCAAAAATCAGTTTGATTGCTTTTTGTCCCCTAAGTTAGGCAAATCTGTTCTTAAAAATATGTGGGGTTTTTTGGAGACAAATTTTACAGCATGCTTCGAAGGTTAAGCTTCTTTCAGTGAGACAGGCATTTCCCCTGTTTCAAGAACTGCACAGTAAATACAGCTTGTCTCCACAAAGCAAAATGAGATACCACAAACAACAGAAAACCCCTCAAAACTCCCAACTTCTTTCCCCACCCTACAAAAAGCCTCATGTTTTCCTATTCTGCCCCAAACCAGCTCTGAATAAAGAAGGGGGAAAAAAAAACCGCATGGAAGTATTTTTCTTTCAACACTCTTCATGCTCAGCACTCTAAGATGGGAGAAGCTACAATAAAGTTGTTTATCTACTTGCACTTACTGATGTCATTATTAGCTTTCTCTGTTATTTCTCATTAGACTGGAGTTATTCATTATTTCTACATTGAAGACTGGCAATATGTGAATGAATATCGGCATCCTGTCAGTGTGAGAAAAATCTTTCCAAATCCCAGTGGAACCAGATTGGCTTTCATTGATGACAAAAGTGATGGCTTTGTCTATTGTCCCGTAAGTTAGTGTGGGATACCCAGACAGTCGTTTTTACAAGCAGGCTCTTCAACTACATCGTGGTTTTAATTGAGAATGAAGAAGCTTTTGTCACTCCAGCATGTATACAAGAAGAAGAAACTACCCAAAAAAGATAGCTTTATAGTAATGTAAGGATAAAAAAACCTGTCCTGTTAGATCAGGACAATTTCGTTATACTGAATTCCTGATCAGTCATATGTTTCTGCTCAGAAACATACGTGTTGTGTATTCAAATACAGATATTTCAGCCCATTTCCAAGCAGTGCCAGTTTAACTGTCTATCCCCTGTACTTTTTTTTTCAAAGAAAAGTAAATAACATTCATAAAATGTGCATTTTCTCCATTTATTTCCATTCTGAATTAAACTATTGTGTTATTCAGAGTCACTGCTTATAAGAAAACTTTTTCTTAGTGCAGAAATATGAAAATAATACTATCTATATTCTTTTATTATTATTTCTACTCCTAACTGGGATGAATATTTAGTATATTCACTTGCTAGTAATTTTACTTTTGCATTATTTGTAGGTAAACGATAGAGTATATGAGATTCCAAACTTCTCACCAACTATTAAAGGAATCCTGTGGGAAAACTGGCCAATGGATAAAGGTGTTTTTGTTGCTTTTGATGATGATAAAGTGTACACTTACGTTTTCTATAGGGATGCCATTCAAGGTATTGTAAATGCTTGTTAAATCTTTTTCACTATTTTAGTTAATAAATTAAAGCATGTTCTGATTCTTCATTTATCTTAAACATTTTTGTAACTGCATATAAAAATACATAGTAGTACAGAAGTTTTGAAGTGGACTGATGTATATAAAAAACAGTTGTTTTTTAAGTTTTTCTGTAAAGCTCCAACAAGGCATTTTGGTCTTAAATCCCTAGGCTTCTTGCTATCATAATATTTCTTCTGAAATTTGCACATTGAAATGTTAATGAAGAAAATCTTAGGAACAGGGTAATAAAACTTGCATTCCCTTACACTGTTGACTAGAATTGTAATTATAGCAATTTCTGTATTTGTGACAGAGAAATACTGAGAAACTTAACCTACGAACACTGGAAAATTACCTTAGTTGTTTAGAATATGTAAGTTATGTACATTTACTTCACTGAAAAATGTGATGCACAGTAGATGGTGACTACCAAAATTAGAGACCTTGAATTGCATCATTTCAGGCATAACTGCTTGCTACACTTTTTACCATATAGGGGTTTTTTAAAATGATGCCTTCTTTTCTTCCTAATCTTTGAACCTAGGATCAAAGATTATTTTGGCAGGTGGCACGGAAGTCCCTTTTTCCCATAAACCTTTGTTGCTGTATAATGGAGAATTAACTTGTCAGACTCAGAATGGGAAAACAAACAATATCTATCTAAGCACTCACAGTTTCCTTGGCAATTTAAAAGACTTTGGACCTAATGAGCTGACACAAATGCTTACTCAGGCTTTAATGTTGAAAAGGTACATCTGCATTTTAATTATATTGTGTGAGTTGTTTTTTTCTATGCTTATAGCTCAATACAGCATATCCTGGTGATTTTAAAATGTCATGCTCAATATTGATAAATTAAGATTGATCCATGAGTCTGTGTAGCTGTCTGTGCAGACCAAGCAAAGTAAGTGACCCAGTGGTGCTTTATTTGTTTTTCCACTGTCAAGTAAAAGCTGAAGTAATTGTTTTCAAGACTGATTCAGGGTTCTATGACAGTGGCTTTTCCAAAACTGTCTGAAGGTGGTTCTTGTATACTCCCCTCCCACTGTAATGAAACAGTGCAAAATGAATGTAACTGAAAGAATGCCAGAGCAGGGAAAGCAGATGGTTTCCTGAAAAAGTGTGGTTAGAAACAGGAGAAACAGAACTGTAAGTTATGCATTTGTTTTTCTCATTTCTTCTTGACACATCTGTGTCTGCATGGCTTAGAAGTAAATGCTTTTTATGTTTTCCCTGCTGTAGTATTAGGAAAAGAAAATGTTGAGAGGGGATTTTAGGTACAAGTAATACTAGTTTTAAATGTGTTTTTCCTTCTATAGGTTTTCTGAAGCATGGGAGGTGTGCAGACTTCTGAATCACCAATCTGGTTGGAATGAGCTGGCCAAAGCTTGCTTACATCATATGGAGGTTGATTTTGCAATACGAGTTTATAGGACATTTGGTGATGCTGGGATGGTGATGTCACTAGAGCAAGTAAAGGTAAAATGTAAAGTTCCTTTTTTAAAACAGAAACTATAGTGACTTAATTCTTCTTTAAGAATTGATGAGTTCTTATTTTTTATTTTGTTGGTTTTTAAATAGAAAGTGAATGTTTCAAGAGAGTTAATAGTCACAGAGGAGAAAGTGTTCAAACCACATAACTCTTGCTTGGTTTTCTCTTGAAGTGGTTGCAATTTATATTGGAATGCACAACATTCATTTCTGCAGTTGCTTGAGAGCAGCAGAATATATTCATGTCCAGGGCATTTGAAAACTTTTTTCCTTTGTTACTTTTGAGGAAATGCTTAAGGCCACTGTTACTACTTATTAAAATAACCCTCAAATAGATTGCAGTTGTATGTCTGGAAGTTCAGGTGTACATGAAATAGCACCTTAAAAATATACTTCTGCAAATCGCTTATTTTAAGACAGTATAGCTGTAGTGGCTTTGAGCAACAATAAGATGGGGACTTTTTCTGGTTTGTAGAACCCAATACAGTGGTTGTAAAATGTAAGGATATCTTGTTTTACTGTGCTTACTAGTTGATATTACTTGTAAGATTTATTTTTTTGTTTGACTACTTTTGCACCTACTACTTTTTTTACAGGGAATAGAAGACCACAACCTTTTAGCAGGACATCTTGCCATGTTTACTAGTGATTTTAATCTGGCTCAGGATTTATATCTGGCGTCCTCCTGTCCTGTTGCTGCACTTGAGGTATTCATTTAAGATGTGTAATTTTTTTTCTGCTATTTTCATCTCCACCTTCATGTTGGAATATTTCACCTTCTGATTATTCTGCTCTTCTATGATTTTGTTCTTGCCATTGTATGATTGACAGACATACCTCTAGGATCAATGTCTCTCAAAATGAATCTTTCTAGAATAATGGCTCTATATTTGTATTTAGAATACTGTAAAGTTCATATTAGAATTCAGAATTTGATACTGATGTCAGGAAATGTTGCTGTTCTTTGTTAACAGATGCGAAAAGACTTGCAACACTGGGACAGTGCACTTCAGCTGGCTAAGCGTTTGGCCCCAGACCAAATCCCTTTCATATCAAAGGAGTATGCAGTGCAGCTTGAATTTGCGTAAGTTGTCCTGTAAAGTTGCAGTGTAAGAATATTAAACCAACACTTATGCTCAGAAGAACATAGAATTGAGATACTTCAGCTGACTGCATTGCTGAGTGAGGATTCTGTGATTCTTGCAGCTGTAGTCCAGTGAAGAGTAGTTTTGTAAGTACTTCATACTAAAGATGTGTTAGCAAATAATAGTTACTTTTGATTAATGTCAGTATATCTGTGTTCCTTGCAACTGGTAGATCCACTGTATTATTTTTGTGGTTTTTTTTTTTATTTTGCGTGATATCATCCACTGAATAAATACTTTGTTGTAGGCAAGTGCTTGGAAAACAAAGTTCACACCATTTAACACTTCTTACATTAGATGAAAGTCTTGCCTTTTGTCTGTCTTTCCTTACATGTCAAGTAGTCTTCATTTCCTTACAGATTTTAAGTAAAGATGTGTCAAATTTCAAGGCTGCCAGTCCCTGAAAAAAACAACATATTAACCATTTGCCAAGATTTTGAAGTCCTATTTTATAACTAATTCTTCCCAGGTGAAGCCTGATCTCTTTAATGTCTAAACCATGAGAAAAAACTCTTGTCTGTTAGTAGAGAAGTTGTTTTTTTAGACAACTTCTTCCCGCTGGCAATGCCTGTGGCACTGAGAAAAGACACTTTTTGGTCACAGAAAGGAAGGAACAGAGGTAGCGAGAGCAATGCAGTGATCTGTAACTTCTCTGAATTTACTTAATGTGAAAAAATTGCCTTTATTTTTATGTTACAAAAATTCTAATCGATTTTGGAAGGTTAGTTTAATTTCTCTTCCAGGAAAATGTGGAAGTTGCGGTGAGATTTTTGCAGTGTATTTTGCAGGCAGATTCTTTGCCTGCCTTTCAAGGTAGGTTTATCGGTCTTAATAGAATGGAATTGAGAGATGGCACTGTATCTTTGACTAGGAGCTTCATGAAGTGTGTGGGAAGTGCCATGGCATACTGTGTAATTGTATTTTATATACTTCATATCCTTTTACGGAGTCATTCTGTCTAAAGCAGGATGGATATATGTGTAATCTGTGATAGGAAGGTAACCATCTCTTCCTAGTAAATATATTCTTCCATATAACTTCCAGTTTTCTTTTAGGGGTGATTATGTTAATGCTCTGGCACATTATGAGAAGGGAATCACTGGAAACAATAAGGTAATTCCTTTTTAGTAATTCGAGCATGCTGCACATTAAGTTGTGATGTTTCAGGTTGATTTGAATTCATATCTTTTTTGTTCAGCTCTTGCTTTTGAAGTAGTAGTCTTTGCACTTCTTTTATTTTTAATATACAGAATAATGCTTTCTCTAGGTATAAAGCAGTATTGCTTTTTTATTAACGTGGCATAAATAGGCTTAGGTTTTTATAATTGGAGTTTTATTGGGACAGAATCATAGACCGGCCATGGTCCGCAGGGTGTTAGCAGTGTTGAGTCAGCCAGGGAAGCTGACTTGAGTTGGCTCATAGATGTTTCCCACACCATAAACGTTGTGTTGAGTATAAAAGAGGAAGTTTGCTGAGGACAGGGGCGCACCTACTGCTTGGGATCTTTCTCTTGCCCCTCTTCCTCCTTCTCTCCATCCCTGCTGCTCCCAAGGACTGTCTCTGTTGTGACCACTGTACATTTGCTGAGCTGAGTATAACTTGTACACTTTATATTGGCATTGATATTAGTTTGGCTGTTTCGTTTAATCTGTTTTCAATTCAATGTTAAGATGTCCTCTCCTATTCCCCCTTCTCAGCTGCAGAGAGGTCATCAAGTGATGGAGCAACTGCACTTATTTAGCCTATTAGCCTTTTATTTAGACTGTGGATTAAATGTAGACACATAATAGATATGCAAATGTTGGAGAAAATGTTGTTAGGGTTTTTCTTTTTATAACAGAAGTCCTAATTATTCATTCTATTCTTCTCCACTGAATCGTTATCTACATAAAGACAAACAAGGATTGTGTTAGAAGATAAACAGTATAGTCAGTAGATCCTCCCTTATTCTGGCTTCATTTACCCTAATATTTGTAAAATGTCTATTATGAAGCAGCTTAAATAATAACAGGGGAATGTAATAGGGGAAATAGTATTTTCTGTATTGAAGCCATTTGGCTTTGTGAAACATCAGTGGCCTACTGGTTTCTCTTTTTCAGTACCATTGGTTTTAGAGGAAAAGGAGAGTTATACTGAGCTGTCTGTAAAACAGATTCTTCTCATGTATGCTTGATCTGGACAGACCCTGTAAGAAAAATGTAAAAATTAAAGACAAAAGTTAAGAAGAAGACTGAGATGAGTTCTTCTAAATAAGTGCTGCATCTAGGCAAGAATTCTGAGACAAAAATTGATTTCACTAAGTCCATGTAATGTTTCATTAATTAGTTTCAGTGCTTGGTTACTGCAGCTTTTGTGACCTGATAGTTCTGATAAATAATGTATATTTACTGCTTTTCATTTGATTGCTAGTACCAGGAACATGACGAAGCTTGCCTTGCTGGAGTGGCTCAAATGTCCATTCGAATGGGAGATATCCGTCGTGGGGTAAACCAGGCCATTAAGCATCCCAGTAGGATACTAAAAAGAGACTGTGGAGCTATTCTGGAGAGTATGAAGGTATTCAAAAGAGTTAATAAAGCTAAGACTGAATATGTGAATTCATTAAGCTATTTATTTCTTTGTAATCTTAATTTAGAAATTATATTTTAATGATTTCCAATATTGTAGCAATTTTCAGAAGCTGCTCAGCTGTATGAAAAGGGCCAGTATTATGACAAGGCAGCATCAGTATACATCCGGTGTAAAAACTGGTAAGTAGAGGTTTCAGGCATGCGTTACATTTCAGGGGACTTGCTATGGTACTCTTTGGAAAGAAATGATTCTCTGAAGAGTACGAATGTCTCATAAATTATATTTCATTGATGGTATCGTTCCTTCTCCAGGAATGAACAAGATCAGTGTTCTAGAAGATTGTGTTGTTTTAAACCTAGTCTTGCTGTAAAAGGGATATAGTCTTCCTTTTTTGTGTTATGTCTAAATTTATTTGCAGTTTGGAGTAATTTTTGTGTGTCCACATGCACTGATTTTAGTAATTTTATTTGTGTATTTACTGTTCAGTTCGTTAAATTTCTTCAGTTATAAACTACATAGCTGAGGCTGAATGCTCAGACAAAAGATTCTAAGTTGTTGGTTCAAGGAAAGTGTATCATTAGTAGTTAAAATCACTTGCATTATGTTCAATAAATTTTTTAAATTTTTGAGTGAATTTGATTATTGTCAGTGAAAAGTACAATTTACTGGGAGATTTAAAGGCTTAATTCTTGCCTAGTTATATTTTATGCACTTCTAATATTACGAACTGATCAGAGCAGAGATCGGAAAGGCTTCTCCTCTTTCATTTGAGTGCTCTAAAAATTAGGTTGGAGTATTATGTTCATTTACTAAGGAAAATTTTATTCCATTGTAGAATTGTCAGTGGCATCAGAATGGACCAAGAAAACACTTTGTCAAGTAGGGTACCCTGTATGTAATGATAGACTTGATTTGGGAAGTGGGAGGTACAAGCTTTGTTTACTCTAGCAGAAGGAGGTTCTTTCTGGAGAGCGATCTTTTAGGCAGAGAGGTGAGATTTAAGGTCAGCCTCTTTCATATTCTTTGTCTTGAAAGGCCCACTGCTGAGTTTACTGGTTTTTATAGGTTGTATCAATCTGTGCAACTCCTGAAGCTAGAATTATAGAAAGCCCAGTGAGTTCTGTGTTCCTCCGCACTCTGCTGTTAGTGGATATTGTCACTCGGAAAATCTGGTTCTAATTACCTAGAGCCCTACGTACAACCTGTGCCCTTAAGCACACAGTGTCACAACTGCACCTATACTTCTGGTCTTCTGTATTCTTTTGCACATTCTTGCAGGTTACAGTTTTAATACTGTGCTGCTTGTGTACATTAATTAGAGAATACCAAAAGTAGAAATTGCTGGTCTGGCACTTCCTATGCTTGCACATCTCGAACTGAAAATAGAGAAGATACTGTCTTTCTTTAAGCCTCTGTATATTTATGAAACAGTCTATAATTTCCAGTTCTTGCATTTGTAAATTGCAGCTTTTTGAAAATATTGAAGTGCCTTCTTGTACATTATGTTCAGTTACTTCTTTTTGAGCCTCCTTTTCAGTACTGATTATGCCTGGTTTACTGAAGAAAATTCAAAACCAGATATATTTATTAAATAATTATTACCTTGTCTTTCTAGGGCAAAAGTTGGTGAACTTCTTCCTCATGTTTCATCTCCAAAGATTCACCTACAATATGCAAAGGCCAAAGAAGCAGATGGCAGGTGTGTTTGAATGCTTATCTTTTTTTTTATAAAGCATGTTGTTACTATTATGCATTACTCTTTTTGTAAAATAAAATAAAGACTTCAACTTTTGCATAAACTAGCCCTGTGAGAATGTGTTCAGAAATACATAGACTTAAAATGTTGTGTAAAGATCGGAAGCATAATGTAAGAACCTTCCACTGGTATCAAATATGTGTTTCTAATTGATTGTTTTCCTGTCTAAGCATTAATATTTTCTAGCAAAAATCATTAAAGATTTTAAAGTAGTGCAGGCAATGCAGTATACCACTTAGCAGAGTATTGAAGTTCAGCATGTTTCTAACAACTCTTTAGCTGTGATTTATAAAGGTTATTCAAAGGAGGAATAGTCATGAAAGATTATTTTTATTTGGAACCAAATTACTGTTACATCTTAATGACTTCACTTGCAAAATATGGAATTGTGTGAAATTACTGGCTGAAATGAAAACCCAAAATATGATATATTTAATCACAGAATGTAGTTTCTATGGGTCCTTACCTTTAAGTAAATGTGCTTCAGAATAATGATACTTTATAATGTGAAACAGCACCAAAGCTCTAGTTGAGACTAGAAAATACTGTGTGTCAGTTGTGTAGTGAGAGAATGAGAAATTTCTTGATCTTGTTACAGAAGTCTCATTTTTAAAATTGTACAACTAGTTATCGTTTGTGTGGTTTTTAATGTTTTCGCACTCCCGAGTGATTCCATACTGATGGAACAGATGAACTACTTTTCAAATAAGCCAAAAGCGATGCTGGCAAAGTAGGTCAGATATAGTTTTGTGGTAGACATTTTTCTGCTGCCTCTGCCTTTCATTTCTCCCAAGAGAAAATGAAATAGAGGCAAAAGAATGTACTAAGTACAGAACAAGGCTATTATATGCAAACTGAAGGAAAGGTGTCACAGAGTAACCTCTCAGAAATAAAGCACTGTATGTTCCTTTCATGCTGTATTGTAAGGAATTATTTGAAAGTTAGAAAAACTGATGTGGAATCCTTATTTTTCAGGTACAAGGAAGCTGTGGCAGCTTATGAGCATGCAAAACAATGGGACAGTGTAATTCGACTATATTTGGATCACCTTAATAATCCTGAAAAGGCTGTTAATGTAGTGAGAGAAACACAGTCTCTTGATGGAGCAAAGATGGTGGCCAGGTAACAAACATATTACACAAATATTAAATATTAAATATACATATATTAAATTTTTTTTTTAAGTATGAAAGATGCTGTACTCTCTTGGATGTTGGTAAGGCTTGCTGGTGTATCAGACTCTACTTATTGATACTTGGCCAATTACTATATATTTCAGTTATTGGTTTGAGTTCTATAAAATTTGGACAACTAAGCAGGTACTGATTTTATATTTTTTTGTTAACTTTCTGATTAAAATTATATTAACCTGAAGTAATAAGTTTAGACAATAATAGAAGATAAAAGTTGCCATGCTGTTTGTTTTATACTAAGTTAATTTTAGTAACCTATTTAAAATAATAGAGAAGTAAAATAAATCAGAAATGTGTCATTATGTATGCCACACAATATACCATATTTCTAAAGCTTTTGGTGTATTCATTGTACTAATTAGTACTAAGGTATTAATCTTGTTCATTCTGATTAGATTCTTTCTGCAGCTTGGTGACTATGGTTCTGCCATCCAGTTCCTTGTCATGTCCAAGTGCAACAATGAAGCTTTTGCATTAGCTCAACAACACAACAAAATGGAGATTTATGCTGACATCATCAGTGAGTATTCCAGGTTAATAATTTGCCTGCAGTATGTTTTGCTCTTCCTTTAAGTGTTTTAGAGCAATTTGAAATTGTAAGACAAGGGATGTGAAGTTTTATTTCCCAGCCTTTTCTGTTTCCAGTCACCATGGGTAGGTTTGGCAACAGGTGTCTCAATTCAGACCTATGTGTTAGGCATTGATTTCAGCTTAGGTATGTCCCTTGGCTTTCAGTTTATGTTGTTTTCAGATCTTGCCTTTGCTAGAGCTGTGATTCTGTGAGACATAACGGAAAAATTCATTAATAGGTCATAGCTATACCACTGTATTATGTCTGTTAAAAAAAACAAATCCTATTATGACATAAAACCTATAAAAACAATTATTTCACTGCTTTATCAGCTCTTATGTCTGACATTTAGTCTGATTAATCACAGAATATTAGGAGTTGGAAGGGACCCTGAAAGATCATCTAGTCCAACCCCCCTGCCCAGCAGGATTCCCTAGACCAGGTCACACAGAAGCGCGTCCAGGCAGGTTTTGGATATCTCCATAGAAGGAGACTCCACAACCTCTCTGGGCAGTCTGTGCCAGTGTTCTGGCACCCTCACTGAGAAAAAACGTTTTCTTGTATTCACAGGGAACCTCCTATGCTTCAGCTTACAGCCATTGCCCCTTGTCCTGTCACTGGGCTTCACTGAGAAGAGCCTGACCCCATCCTCCTGACGCCCACCCTTCACGTATTTAAAAGCATAGATGAGGTCACCCCTTAGCCTCCTCTTCTCCAAGCTAAAGAGACCCAGCTCCCTCAGCCTTTCCTCATAAGGAAGATGTTCCAGCCCCTTCCTCATCTTTGTGGCTCTGTGCTGGACTCTTTCAAGCAGTTCCCTATTCCTCTTAAAGTGAGGGGCCCAAAACTGGACACAATATTCCAGATGTGGCCTGACCAGGGTAGAGAAAAGGGGGAGAAGAACCTCTCTTGACCTACTAACCACACCCCTTCTAATACAACCCAGAATCCCACACTGCTGGCTCATGGTCATCCTTCCATCCACCAGGACTCCCAGGTCCCTTTGCCTTCACTGCTCTAATTAGGGAAAAAAATGTATAGGACATAATTTGAGTCTAGCTGGCTTTGATTTTCTTTGAATGTCAATAGGAAAAAATAAAACGGGAATTTGTTCCTTTAGTAGTGCCTTTATCATAATTAGTAAGACTACTCTGCTGTTATTGCTCTCTGTGGCAGGTTCTGAAAGTACTACCAATGAAGATTACCAGAGCATCGCACTGCATTTTGAAGGAGAAAAGAAATATTTTCAGGCGGGAAAATTTTTCTTGCTGTGTGGTCAGTATGGACGGGTCAGTACTGAAAGGGTAAACCTGTGATAGTTAAATGTTCCTGGAAACTGCTCAAAATACAATGCTTCAAAATCAGAGCAGTCCATAGTAGGCTTTAGCTGCCTTAACTGGTGACATACTGATATTTTTGAGAAGTGTAAAAGCATAAGTGACCTGCTTATGTTCACGATTACCTATGATGTATTCTGTGAGTTATATACAGCCGTACATATAACCTTTGCATAGCAGTAGAGGATCCAGGTGGATCAGTGACACTGTTATAAGTGAATTTCTAAAAGTCATAAACACAGAAGTAGAATTTATTCATTTTATTAGCTTGACCAATGATGGCTTGGTTGCTGACTAATTAATTCAGTACAGTAGCGTGCCCTTACTTAAAGCTTCTTTTATAAATGAAAATGTTAATTGAAGTATGTTGATTGACACACTTCCTATTGATAAGTTACAAATCAGTGAACTGCTGCTTGTTAGATGTTTTGCTTTTGCATACTGAACAAGTGCTAAAAAGATATTACTGATTTTTGCAAATTCATTATAGGTGACCACTCCTTCAGCTGGGGCATAGGGGGAGGTCCAGTGGCACATTAATTTCTTCTTAACCATATTGCTATGAACATCTTAGACAGTTAGATGAAAGTATACACCAGAATTTGGCAAAAACTCATCTCTTCTTTCTTGCAGGAGTATCTGTAAGAGCAGCTGCCACTTCCGTAGTGTATGTGGCTATCCTTATGGCTGTAAAATACAGTTAAGCATTGAGTGTGCCCCTTGTCTGTCAAAATGCAGAGAGAAATAACTTGGTAAAAATTAGGAAGATGTTAATTTGTGTGTCTCAGTTTTAAATTTTCTTCTTTTATCATTTTAGGCATTAAAGCACTTTATGAAAAGTCCAAGCACAGAAGATAACTTGGCTATAGAAATGGCAATTGAAACGGTAAGCAACTTTGATAAAACAAAAAGTTCTGTGTCTTTTCAAGAAGTTTACTTTCAGTACTGTGACATTTTCCTAAGTGTGTTTGGACAGATTGCAAGTGGAAGGAAAACTGTATCAGTAAAGGTGGTATCTAAAGATTAAAAAAATAGAATAAGCTAATACAGACACCAAAGGAAAATGTGTTTTCAGTCTTCAAAGGAGTCCTCACCGTTGTGGTTGTGTGTCAGAGACCACCTGAGTTGGGAATTTTCTTTTTTAGCAATAACCGTGTGCGATTCTTAGTTTTGCAGATCTTTCCAGTCTGCACACTGTAGTTAGAGAGGTCAATATACCTCCATTCTCCATCTCTGTCACAGAAGCACAGACTGGTTGAGAATGGAAGGAACCTCTGAAGGTTATCTGATCCAAACCCCCTGCTTAAGGAGCACCTCCTAGAGCTGGTTGCCCAGGACCACATCCAGACATCTTTTGAGTATCTCCCAGGAGGGAAGCTCCACAGCCTCCCAGGGCATCCTGTGCCAGTGCTTGGTTACCCTGACAGTCAAAAAGTGTTTTATGATGTTCAGATGGAACCTCCTGTGTTTCAGTTGGTGCCCTTTGCCACTGGTCCTGTTTATTTCCTTTTTGCGCCCTCCCTTCAAGTATTTGTATAGTTGACAAGATCTCCACACCTCCCACCCCAAGCCTTCTCTTCTCCAGCCTCAACAGTCCCAGCTCTCTCAGCCTTTCCTCACATGAGAGATGCTTCAGGCACTTTGTCATCTTAGTGGTCCTTTGCTGCCCTCTCTCCAGTATGTCCTCTCGTTTGTACTGAAGAGCCAAGGACTTGGCATGGTACTCCAGATGAGGCCACACCTGGAGTAGAGGGGAACAATCACCTACCTCAGCTTGCTGGCAACACTCCTCCTAATGGAGCCCAGGATACCATTAGCTTTGTTTGCTGCGAGGGCAGATTGGTGACTCATGTTCAATTTGGTGAGCCCCAGGTCATTTTCTGCTAAGCTGCTTTCCAGCTGGGTGGCCCCAGAATATACTGGCACACAGGATTATTCTCCTCAGATGCAGGATTTTACAGTTCTCTTTGCTGAACTTCATGAGGTTCCTGTCAGCCCATTTCTCCAGCCTGTCAAGAACTCTTCAGATGGCAGCACCACTCTGATGTATCAGCCACTCATCCCAGTTTTGTATCATCAGTAAACTTGCTAAGGGTGTCTGCAGCCTCATCCAGATAAGATTGGACTCAGGCTAGTTACTGGCCTTCAACTAGGCTTTGTATGATTGATCACAACCCTCTGGGCCTGACTGTTCAGGCAATTTTCAGTCCATCTCACCATCTGCTCATCAGTCCATCATACTTCATCTGCTTCATTGAGGATGTTACAGGATGCAGTGTCAAAAGCTTTTCTAAGTCAAAACAGACAATATCCACTGCTCACTGCTCTCAGCTTCCACTATTAGAAAGAAAACCACTTGCAGCATCAGTCTTACTAGTACTTTCTGGGTCTCATAATCTCTTTTCTATCTCTTAAAGAAAGAAGACATTTGCTTAGTTATTTTGCTCACGATTTTCAAAATTCTGTAGTCATCAGATCTCCAGCTCATGCTGCACCTCAGTATGTGTCAGCCTCTCTCTTTCTTGAGATTCCCTTCTAGACAATATATGTTTGACAGCTGCCAAAGCAGGCCCATTGCCAGCTTCCACCTAAGTATCCACTTCACCTTTCTGTCATCCAAACCACATTCAGACTGCCTCTGTTCCCTCAGAGAACCAACAGCTTTGAAAATCTTCTTAGGTATCACTAGTTTTTGTAGACTCTTGAACAGCTTAGAGCTAGCACAGCCAGTCTTGAGGCCTTCCATCTCACAGAGCTGTTGGCTGGGCTTGTAGAGTGAAGTTTGAGGTCTGATGCTTTCCTCTGGATCCAGATGTTTAGGCCCAAATGAATAAACTAAAGGCTGTGGAACAGCCAAAAGACTATTGCTGCAGTTGTACCATGTGTTTCCTTATGGAACCTCAGCCATATTTTTGAGATTGTCTCTTCAACTGGCCATATAGTGCTGGCTCTATTCTAGTGATCAGCACTGTATATTCCTCTGAGACACAAATTGTTCTGGGTTAATAGACATAACTTTGGGACAGCAGGCTTCAGCTGATGGTCCCTAGATTCAGACACCTCCCCAACACTGAAGCAGAGGAACAGTTCGTGTTGGTAGAAACATGTTTAGTTATAGTCTCCTGACATAACATATTAGAAAATAAATATGAACTATTGCATGTCAAAACTGATAAACCAAGTAATTGCCTTGTTTAACCACACAGAACTAAAAACAAACAAACAAACAAAAATCATGTTTTAAATCTGTCTGGTTTCAGTGTTTTTATGGAAAGCTTTCTTATTCATAAGTATTTTTCTTTTCTCTTTAGTATCACAATTTCTTCTGTCTTTATTTAATAGGTGGGGCGGGCAAAAGATGAAGCCCTAACAAATCAGTTGATAGACTACCTTATGGGAGAGAGTGATGGCATGCCCAAGGTATTGTATTTTTATCACTGTTGTTGTGTCATGTTGCTGTGCTACAAGGCCTTTTGAGCTTTTGTCCTAAAATTTCTGGGAGATGCAGATTGTGTTTTACCTTGGCTTCATTAAGGAGTAAGACTTAGATGATCACTCTGAGTTGTTCACCCAGTAACTTTGGTTTCAAAATGGTAAGAAAGGAAGTAACTAGATATAATCATCTTTTTCCAAGCTTTTTGAAAGCAGGTAGTTGGACAGAGCAGATTACAATTAAAGCTCATACTGAGACAACACTTACCTGTTTGTTCATGCCAGTTGGCCAGCTGGCTGTTGTATTTCCCAGATGGACAGTCAGCATATGTGTGTCTCAAGGCTGGCTACAGCATTGATCCTTTGGGAGTTGGACTAACTGTTTCAGAGGAAGAAAGTCAAGTAGTAAATTGGAGATGAAGGCCAAAAACCCAAAGATAAGGCTACATTAGTTCCTGTATTCACACACCAACATAAGACTTGAAAAGTTGTGGACAGATTTTCAAAATTACAAGCTCTCTATTGATTTCTGAAATCTGAAATTTCTAATGGCCATGTTTTCAAAACAAGCTTAGCCCAAAGCAACTCAAAGGTTTGCCACTGAGTTCACTTGAAAATGTAACAGATTCATGTGGCTGTCCATCTGACAGCTAAACCTTATTTTTAAAAAATAAATCTTTATGGATTTCTTATTATGTAGGTGTATTTAGTTTAAAATTTGAATTGATTATTCATAGAGTCAGTTTCATCTGCAGATTTTGGCTGTAGTTCTGTCAACTAGTTCTGTTTGGTAAAAAAAGAGAATCATTCACAAACTAAGGAGAACTTAGATTAGATGTGTGCTTCATAAACAACAGAAGTAGATTTTGACTGTATTCTGTTGGTATGAGGTTTGTTTTTCCCCCAGGACAGAGTAAAAATGTGCCATGTAAATATGGTGTCCTGATTACATCAGAACAACAGTATTTGAGGTTAAGATAAAAACCAGCTCTTTTGCAGAGTAACTGCTGGTGGGGTATCTGGTTTCTCTGAGTTTGAGCTATGTAAAACCAGGCTTCACAATCCTTTTTTTGGCTTTGATGTCCATAGACCTTGTTGTCCATTCAATCATATCTGGGCTTGAGTTCATGGAATTTAGTGGCTGAAGCACTTCAAAGTTTTCTGCTTGTTGCAGCAGAGCTCGAATGTGGACTAAGTGTTGCTGCACCCGTATTTTTCTACTGTGAAAGCCAGACCTCAGGTGTGGACAATTGCAGTTTGCATTAATTCCTTAGTCAAGGAATTTAAGGTCTCACACAAACTCACAAAAAATGCAGTCAGTTGCAAAATGATATGCATGGAAGAGTAAGTTCTGTCTTACTGAGGAGGGTAACATGGAGATGACATGGTCTTGGTGCAGTAAGTTTATTTCACACCTAATAGTACAGGTTTATGTGATTTATGATTCTGTTGGGAGATTAGAAATTCTGTCTCTTTGCTCTTTGCATGGTGCCCAGAGAGTCAGGGTTTGATATTTTAGAATTTAGAGACACTTGATGGCCAAGCCAACTTTTCTTTTATAAAATCTTTAAAAACTCAAATCCCTCTATCTCTTTATTATTTACCTGTAATTGGAAATGTGAACATTAATAAAATCACAAGGGAAGCAAAACATAGTGGAACAAAGTTTGACTGTAAGAGACCAGAAGAGAATGAAGCATAAGATGATAAGATCAGTGTAAGCAAAAATAATTTCATATTTATGCTGAAAGTTGAATGGACAGAAACTGAAGTATCTAATCTGTTTTCTAAGAGCAGCAGCCAACCATCTGGTTAAAAGAAGTGTATAGGACTGGATAAGGGAAGTGAGCTGCAGTATGGTCTCCACAGTGAAGAGGTTCTGAAGATTTCAGAAAACACTTAAGACTTTTATGAATGCTGTAATTGTCATATATATAACATTGTTTTGAACTTCAATGTAGAGCTTGCTTTTCCTTGTTTAAAAGCTCTCTCTCGTTCTTTTGAATGCTTTAATCCCATCTGCCCTAGTGTCTCTCAGTGAGTAACAAAATTTTACTTCATCAAATCATACATACTTGTCTTAAAAATCTACTTTAGAAACCCAGTCCATCTTTATCCTTATTATGCTATGGAGACAATGGTTTTGAAATTACTAAGCAAATGGGGATGTTTTTAGACAATAGCAGCTTTTATGTGGTGCTATTTTTGTAAGGCTGAAAGTAAGAGAACTTAAAGTAGCCATGCAGCAGAAACTTGTTAATTCTTTCAAGCACTGATCTTCAAACCAGATCATTGCTCACAGCAGCCTGATTGCCTTAAGTCTTTTGTAGCCTTCAGTTATGTGGCATTTTAATGAAGTACCAGGTTACCAAAATTATTATACTTACCAAAATTTTGCTGTGCTGTTATCTGATTATAAACTACTTCTGTATTTTATAACTAACTAAACAGTCAACTGCTGTATTTGTTAGCTTTTGACATGTAAAGATGCTGAATTTGTCAGGTGCTCTTTTGTAGTTTTTCAGGGAGCATTAACTAGCAAGGTTCTGCTGTTTTCTGTGTGCATATTTTCTAGGTACATGTGTTTTAAAAAGCCAAACTTAAATTAAAATCACGGCTGACTACTGTTAAAATCAGTTAGATTGCAATAATAAACTGTTCCAAAGACCTTATGAAATGTGTTTTCAACTGAAAATTCCTTCCTATGTTTTTTGCTTTTAAAATGGCTGACTTTAAAGGTAAGAATATAAAGGTAAATTATGAGACTAATTTTTCTTAAATGACTTCTATATTTTTGTTACATATGGCTAGCATGTAAGCCATTTAAATATATTATTTAAGTAAAATATGATTAGGGACGTGGCAAATAAGACCACTAGACTGTTCTGGGACAGGATCCTTCTCATTCTGCAGCAGGAGAAATGGAAGAAGCAGCATGGATGGTGGGGAGGGAGAAGTGCAGCCTTGTGCTATCACCAGTGAACAGCCATTTGTGGTCCTCAGGAGGTGTCAGAAGTTGCAAAAAATTACATCATAACCTACCATTCATAATAGGTTTTGGGTTACTCCACTTAGGGAGTAGTAATTTTCCTTTGTAAGGCAGTTTACAGGGGATAAATAATATCCACTAGTGTAAATAGTTGTGGTTACTTTATTATCCAGATAATTCCTTCACTATCATTAAACTATGGTTCTGATGATGTTTAGTCTTTTGATCATCTGTTACTTAAAATTCTCCTCCATCATTTACATCATAAAAGTAATTGCTTTTGGTCACTTGATGTTTTTCCCTATAGAGTAAATGAAAGAGAATAATTTTACTTGACTTTTTTCTTTCTATATGCTAGAATTCCTCTCTTGCTTTTATTTCTGTGAATTTTCATCATTTCTTTTCTTTGCCTCTCAAGTAGGGAGTTAATCTTTGCAGTCATCATCTTTTTAAGGAAATTTCTTTATATCTGTCATTTTTCTGTTCCTTTGAGTTTCTGCTTTTTTTGCTATGTGTTTGAGACTTACACACAAAACCCATGCAGTGTTCCAGAGAACAGCACAATATTAATACATTTCTTTTTAAAGACATTTTTATACCCTTTTAATGTAAAACAGAAATGGTGAATGTTTGGGTTTACTTTTGATGGTGCAGAATCAGTTGGTTTGGGTTTTTTGCTGTCTGTAAAGCTATCACTGTCATTTGGGGTTTTTTGTTTGGTTTTGGTGGCTTTTTTTCTGATTTGTGTATTGAAGTTGGAACCGTAGCATCATAGACAATGTTTAAGCTCAATTTAATCTTAATTTACAAGTTAAAACATTATCATGTGCAGATTTCACTGTTTATTGGTCCCATTTAAGAAATCCCTGCTAAAGATATAAAATAGTGACACTTGCCCAGTTTTTTTGAGACTTAATACTTTCTTGTCACCATAAGCAGTCATTTTATTTTGTATTTTATCTGTAGTTTTATTAATGACCTCTTTCGATTTTCTCAAAATCCTTATGAAAGACTGATTCTCTTTTCTTGATTTCTTTTTTTTTTACTAGTTTGCCAGAAATTTGAGTACACTTTAGAAAGACAGAACTCATGTTTGATTTCTTCAATAATGCCTTCTTGGTTTTTTCATAGTTTTGGTTTTAAATTACTTCACTAATTTTCCTGCTGTTGGATTACTAGTCCTTGGGTGAACACTTTGCTATGTTTGCCATTCTTAACCTATCAAAAGTACATAGTAGAACAACTTATAAATTCTATTCATTTTGTTACCTGATTGTCCTATTAGTTTTCAGGTTTTTAGCCATCTTGAATGTCTGCCATCTGGTCCCAGGACAATATACCTTTCAGTGGCCAGATTTTGTCATCCTTTTCCACATTAAGCGATGTTTCCATCTAGGTCTGTAACACAATTGAAACATTTCTAGCAAGATTCTGATTTCTAAGCAGAGTCCTTTGGTTCTTTTTGACATCATAAATGCCTACGTGTCTGAAGTTGTTGGGTTTCCACCTTACATGCCTAACGGTCTGCAGCTTTCTGCATCCATATTGATAGGGCTTGGCAGCTGACTGCCACAGCTCAGTAAGGGTCCTCAGTGTGGGTGTTTATTTGACTGCGCCAATGGCCAAAACTTGCAGGGGAAGGTAGCGTAGCTAACACATGTTGATACGACATGCTCTTCATGAAACCAGCCAGCTTGTCTGCTTGCTTTGAAGAATGTGGTGGTGGGATGAGAAGTAAAGAAAGGGAATAATACAGCAGTAGCTATTCATTTAGTATTAACTGCTTTTGTGTGATTTGCTTAAGGATGCGAAGTACCTCTTCCGTTTATACATGGCACTGAAGCAATACAGAGAAGCTGCCAGAACTGCTATAATAATTGCCAGGGAGGAGCAGTGTTCAGGTAAGTTTGTTTTCTCTGATATGACAGCGTCTCCAACACTACAGTACTCATGGTACCATTATTTGTATAGGATTATACTTGGAAAAGACATATAGCAGGTCTTTTAGTTATATGCAAGTTTAATTTTGAATTTGAAGTAGCCTTTGTGAAAAGGTTGAGACTCATACCTGCCTATTGGGTATCTGCTTTCCTTATTACATTCAAGTAAGCATAGTGATTTAAGATTCCCTGCAGCTTTACTTTTCTGTGTATCATAGGTCTCAGAATTACAGTTTCTACATATGGTTTCTGACTTGGATACTGATCCATTAGTCTTTGCACATAATTTTTTTTCAGTGGAAGATGTGCAAAGGAGATGATTTCTGTTGAAGGATCAGATACCTGCTTACTTAAGCCTTGTTTGCCCCTGTGGTAGGTAACTGAAGTTAGAAATAGAGAAAAGTAATGAGAAGGGTCGGGGCTAGAAGCAAAAATAGCTATCACCTCCATTGCTTATGCTCCTCTGTAGCCATGGCAACAGCCCTACCATAACACTGCTTGATTTTCATTTCAAGTAAGAAAAATATCTATAAAGAAAAACCAGCAACCTTAGGAACAGCCCAGGCAAATTACCATTTATGGGCTGCTCCTCAGCTTTGGGCTGAGGAGTGAAAAATGGCTTAAACCTTTGGGCAGCATGATCTCCCAGTCATAACAGTGAATGATCATAGGATCAATAACGTTGGAAAAGTCCTTTAAGATGGAGTACAACCATAAACCTAACATTGCCAAGTTGACCAGTGAACCATGTCCCTAAGTGTAACATCTACATGCCTTTGAAATACCTCCAGGGAGCCTGTTCCAGTGCTTGACAACTATTTTGGTGAAGACTTTTTTCCTAATATCCAATCTAAACCTCACCTGGTAGAACTTGAGGCCATTTTCTTTTGTCCTATCACTTACATCCATCTTGCTACAGTGTCCTTTCAGGTCATTGTAGAGAACAAGGAGATCTCTTCTGAGCCTCCTTTTCTCCAGGCTAAACAACCCCAGTTCCCTCAGGCTCTCCTCATAAGACCTATGCTCTAGACCCTTCACCAGCTTCATTGCTCTTCTCTGGACACGTTCCAGCACCTCAATGCCTTTTTTGTAGTGAAGGGCCCAAAACTGAGCACAGTGTTCAAGGTGTGGCCTCACCAGTACTGAATACAGGGGGACGATCACTTCCCCAGTCCTGCTGGCCGCACTACTTCTGATACAAGCCAGGATCCTGTTGGCCTTTGTGGCCACCTGGGCACACTGCTGGCTCATGTTCAGCCAGCTGTCAACCAGCATCGCAGGTCCTTTTCTGCTGGGCAGCTTTCCAGCCACTCTGCCCCAAAACTGTAGGATTGCATGGGATTGTTGTGACTCAAGTGCGGGACCTGGCACTTGGCCTTGCATTTGTGCTAATTATGTAAGCAGGAAATGTAAAGGCTCAAGGGTTCAATTATTTACTAGCTTTTCTGAATCTGACAACTTTTCTAAAATGCAGTATTCCATACAGTATTTCATAGTCCAAATAGTATAGGTATGTTCTGCAACAATAATAAGCACAGTATTTTTCTCATTAAAATCACCAATCTTGCAGTAAATTCCCTCCACAGAGACAAAGTTTTAGATTGTCCCCCTCTTCCTTTAGGAGATTTCAGTGAGTTTGATTCTGCACCAGTATAGTTTATTCTTTCCTTAAAAGTCAAACTGCTTGGTGTTTGCCTTTGGGTATGCCATTTTATATGCAATTTTTCCTTTAACTTGTTTTTATGTAATCATATGATTTGAAGACTTCCTTTTATCTGAGTCAGTAACACAGCATGAAAATTTGTTTTCCAGCAACTAATTCTGGAGTGATATTTAGCTGCCTCACACAAATTCCATGGGTTCATTCAATTACAGTGTGTAATAACATAATAATATATACATAATAATATAACATAATAATAACAATATATTATATTATATATATAAATATATACATAATAATATAACATAATAATAACCAAATTGCTCTATGGTATAAAAACAGCTGAGAGGGGGGTGGGAGGTGAGGCAGAGGGTGGAGATAAGAGTTTGCTGAAATAGCTGAATTTGAAATTTCCTTTTAAGTGCCTCTAACTACAACAACTATGACTTCCCCACAATCTGATAGTGAGGAAAAAAAACCCAATACAAAACCAAAAAAGAAGACACACACACACAAAACCCCACAAAAACCACAAAACAAAGCAAGAAGAAACAACTACCTAAGAGTGGACTAACCATACTAAGCACTGGTGGTTTTCCACTGCATTTATGATTTTAATGAAATCTTGTGGTATCTGAACAATCCTTGATAGTAACCTTGAAGCAGTATAATCTAGTGAATTAACATTCAAATTTTAATTACCTCTTTGAAAGGCTTTGGGTTTATTTGGTTGCAGAGGCAAGTAGTTGCCAAAGCAAGTTATAAAGTAAAAGTTACATGTAAACAACACTGAAGAACAAAAAGAGGTTAACATCTCTAAATACACTTTTTCTCCTCTTCCTTGCAGAGGCAATGTATTGGTTACATCATCTTCCATTTTTAAAGTTTCATAATATGAAATTGCCATCTACATATGTATTTTGCTACTGTTGAATTAATGACTTCTCCAAGTGTTTTTTTTTTTTTACATTACTTAACTCCCTGGCTGGTATTGCTGAGGGTACTGTGAAAAGCAACTGCTTGTGACTTTCCAACGAAATTGTCATGCAAAGATTTTGCTCTAAGAATCAACATAACTTCCTGCTCAGCTTCCATGTATGTCATTAGTAAAGAAATCTTTATGAAAAGTTAAATGTAATATTCAGTGTTCTTTGTTTTTAAGGAAACTACCGAAATGCACATGATGTTCTTTTCAGTATGTATTCAGAGTTGAAAACTCAGAAGATTAAAATTCCCTCTGAGATGGCTACAAACCTTATGATTCTACACAGCTATATTTTAGTGAAGGTAATGAATTAAGAAACTGGATTTCTGCATAAACTGCACAGTCCCTGATTTATTGATCTGTATACAAGGATGCTCTATATACATAAATTACGTTGTCATGTAAGTTGCATCAGAGAATCCAAGTGCATGCCAGTGAGGACAACCCATACTGTTCCTGCCTCTTTGAATTTTTTTTAAATACCAAATAATTAAAACCCTACATTTGGCTTCCTGTATTTCTTTTGCATTCATACTTCATGTTTTGGTTTCTCCTCTCTGTTTTCTTTTTCCCTCTTCCCTTCCCCTTCCCCTCCCAGGGGGGTGTTTTAGGGGCTTCCATCTACTTTGTATATGGTATTATTTAGATATATGTATTAATCTCTAACATAACTTAATTATTTTGGACTCTCTAATTGTCCTATAGTTTTTTTTCATTACTCTGAGAAGGAAGGGAGAGGGGGAAGAAAGCTTACACTGTGGGTTTGGGTATTTGGCAGAAAGCCAGGTCCAAATCATCACACTTAACAAATATGTTATGCTGCTAGTACTATTATTATTCTTAAGCAGATCACTGCTTTTGTGTAAACGAAATTAAGCAGAAGGGCTGAAATGATTTCTAGTGGTTAACCCATGGCCCATCAGGATATCTGTTCAGCCTACAGCCAGCTTCTGCCCTCCCTCTCCACGTACCAGCAGGGAGGCAAGAAGCATGGAAATAGTGGGCTCAAGGGCAGAAAGACTGTTCTGGGAAAGAGCCGCTATAAAGTCCCTGGTGGGTGTTTTTAGTGCATGATACACCTCTGCTCAGTTTTGTGAAAGAGCAAAGGATATGCAGCTGCCAGAAGGATGGAACACCAAAAGCAGGCTGCAGGAATTGGTCTGTAGAGGCTGCAGTTAATTTAATTTGTTTGTTGTATTCCAGATTCATGTGAGACGTGGGGATCACATGAAGGGAGCACGTATGCTTATACGTGTAGCCAACAACATCAGCAAGTTCCCATCACGTAAGTGCCGACAGCAGAGAAGAGCGTGCTGTGCTCTACAGGATAATTGATTAATCAATGTGTTAGAAGGTGCATTATCTGCCTGTGGTCCTGCAGGGCACAGAACAAAGTGTAAAAACACAGTGTGCACTGCCATCCTTCACTGGATGTCTCTTTGATATATGGTCTCCAGGATAAGTTCCTCACCAGCAGATTGATCTGTTCTCACCCACCGTAACTGCAGTCCTGAGCTGCCTGAACCATGCACACAGAGTCTCAGGATCACGTGTAACTAACTGATTGGTTCTGTGACTTTATCACAAAATTTTCATCAAACTTTGTTTGAAAACACTTTTTGGGTACATGGAAAATGTAGACTAAAATGTATACTCTAAAAGGACAGCAGATCTGGGAGAAATCTCTATAATCACATTACTGCTGCTTGCTCAGCTTCAGGAATGCAAGGCAGTGAGAGGTGAAACCCTGATTTTCATATGTGTTTACAGGAATTGCATAACTCATGCAACTGTATGCCATGAGGCAGAAGGATAATACTGTAATCAGTAACTTTTTAGCCATATTAGCTCAAAGGCTTCCAACATTACATAAATATTTGATGTCATTGTTTCATTGTGTTACAGATGTTGTGCCAATTTTAACTTCAGCTGTAATTGAGTGTCATAGAGCAGGATTGAAGAACTCAGCCTTCAATTTTGCTGCTATGTTGATGAGACCTGAATATCGTAATAAAGTAGATCTTAAATACAAAAAGAAAATTGAAGCAATGGTCAGGTAAGCAGTGTTAATCTGTACTTCCAAATGTGCACAATATCAAGCCTTTATTTATAGAGTTAGTTTTGCTTATAAAGCCTATGGGCTTTATCCTGTTTTCGTATTATTTCACTGTCTCAAATTGGGAAGGCTAAGAACCATTTTCCCCTTTCTCTGAAAATTAAAGGATCTTCTGCTCCTTTGGATGCAATGTGCTTGTAAAATCCTTCCTAACCAACAGTAACATTTTGCATCCTGTTCATACAGACATTAAGTGCAGCCATACAACTTTAGTTATTCTCTAGTTAGCAGTGTACATATAAACAGTTAGCTAGTACAGCACCAGCAGGATATAGTCCTCTGTGATGCTGACTACTGACTAAATGGCTAAGATCAAGAAGAATGGAAGGGCAAATAAAATAGACGAATTTTTAACATTTTTTTCCATATTTGAAGTTCTGTTTAAACAGACCCTAGGCAGTATTTTCTGCCAAAGGAGGAAGCATAGGTGAGTGTACAGGAGCAGGGCCAGCATCTGTAATGCTTTATTTATTCTACTAGCTTCTAACCATGCTTGAGGCTGAGATTTGCTGAGCCTATATAGGTGTTTCAAGTATTTATTATCTCTAAGCTCTCCATGAGTTTCTCAAATATCTCTACTTGAAATCATGTAAATTTGTGTCAAGATTGGTCCCTAACTAGTTTAATGTGATTCCTCAGAGTTTTCCTCTTGGGAGAGATCTAGCCTTTTCTGTCTCACAATTTTATGGACTTGGAATTTTTTTTTTTTCCTCTTCTCTCAGTCATATCTTTCCAGAACTTAAAAGTCTCAGCTTACAAAGATAATCTTTTATGGATACTGATTGTTATGGCCTTTCTTTGGAAGTCTTTTACAACCTTTTTGGAGGGAGCAGGACCAAAACTACACACTGTATTTAAGATATGGGCAACGTATAGCTTTACGTAGTAGCAGAATGCCTCTTGTGTTCCACCCTACTTGATTTGCTGTGACTGTTTTTAAAGCAAGCTGTGTTCCCATCACATGTAATATAAATGCAAGATCTTGCTCCTAAGCCACAGCAGTTGAGAGTCCATCCATCAAAGAAAGCCTTGCTTTGGCTTACACCACCACCCCCACCACCCTCGCCCCCCACCCCGAGACACACCTTGTATTTCCTTGTCACAAAGTTCTTCTGGAATTCTTTGAAGCTGGCCTGGCCCACATCGGTCTGAGTATTATGTACAAGCTGTGGCATCACATTTTTTTTCACTTAAATTTTATGAGCATGCAGAACAGCAGTAGGTTACCAGATACGTCATGTGAGAACTGTTTATCCTATTCTGTTTAGTGGCTTTTAACCAAAGTACTTGAGGTTTTTACTCATATTTGTATCTTACTTCTAGACGTCCAGACACAACAGAGGCAGAGGAGCCAACAACAGCATGTCCATACTGTGAATTCCAACTCCCAGAGTGTGAACTTTTGTGTCCTGGATGCAAAAACAATCTCCCATACTGTATTGCAACGGTGAGTGTCTGCCTTGCTTTCTGCAGCTTGAGAATGAACACAAAGCTTTTCTTTCCTTCTAAAAATAAGTTCATCTGAACATCTTTGGTTTGCTGGTAGATTCAAGCTAGATGGTTTTGTGGGTTGGGTTGGTGGTTTGTGGTTTTTTTCTCAAGTTGTAACCAAAACAGTAAACCCCTTCTTGTTGTCTGTAACTATCATAGAGTGTCCCTAGTCACACCTACAAGTTGCAGGTATTTAAGCATGACAATAGAATCAGGAAGTGATACTGGAAGACTTCAGCTCCCTGAGAGGGCAGAGCATGGAGTAGGACTCCAGTGCAGTTGGGTGTAGACAGGCTTGTGTTGCTTGCGGCTGGTGCCTTTCCAGCCCAGCCCATTGCTCAGGTGTGCCAGGACTCAGAGCAGCAACAGCAGAGGTGAAAGTCCTTCTTTTATTCTTCCATGTAGAGGAGTGTGTGGAGTGCACAGTTGTTCTCCCCTAAACTCCAGGCTGCCAGTAATTCAAATTAAAAAAACAGACCACCAACCAAAAAACCCCAACCCAGCCACCACATCTTTTGTTACGAGTATCAGTACAAAATCTTTCTACAGAGATTAGCTCCTGTAGAACTTACACTTCATTTTTACTAGGTTGGTGTGATTTGTCACACCAGAATTACAGAAAAGTCAAAATTTACTTTAGCAGGAATAGTTAATATTCTTTATTAAAACTAAAGAATTAAGTCTTATAAAAATATTAATAGCAATTCTTTGGGTTCTTTTTTTTTAACTCTATTGGTTTAGCAGAGTAAGATGACTGGTATATTAGAAACATTACCTTAAGGAATAAAACATATTAATGTATATGTCACATTATTTAGGCTCCATCTTGGTTATAGGTAGTTTACATCACAGGTATTTGTAACACCACTAGGAATGCAGCATTTTCAAATACCTTATGAGTGTCAGAACAGTTTACTGTTGCATATCATATTAAAGCAGCGACCTCTCAATACAGTTCAAGGTGCTGCTGTCTTTTCAATACTGTAAAAAGGTATATATGAATTCTTGCTATCAAAAGCAAATTAGTAAACCATACCAAAAGAGAGGAAATAATTTTTGTTTAAAGAGGCAAGTGCCTGGCATTCCCTTAACCTGACAGCACTGAATGCAATTTCCTGGGCTTACGTGGTGTGGTGTGGCTTTGAGGACATTTTGTGAATGTCAATTCAACACCAAAAATCACAGTTGATTTACATACATCTATAGACATAGATCTACAGATAACATTCTAGAAGTGCCAAACTGAAAGAATTAAATTGTCATTCAACACATTATTAGATTTCCTTTAAAAACAAAGGAGGAATGCAGATTGGAATGAAAACACTACATCTTCTTGTTTTCTAGTTCATTCCTGGTTACTGAATTTACACAGTAATCAAGCTAGCACTATCAGTTTTGATTTCTCAAGATCTTCAGAATTTGGTTGACCAAGATGTTTTCAGGTTAACAGGTACAAAACTGTGCCCAGGGTGTTAGGACAGCACATGCCATGTAATTACCTGTGGCTTTTGTACACAGGGTCGGCATATGGTACGAGCTGACTGGACAGTCTGCCCACACTGTGACTTTCCTGCCCTCTATTCGGAATTCAAGAAGTAAGTTGGGATTTTGTTTTTCTTTTTCTATTGCAGGAGTCCAAAGTTTGTGACCATTTTAGCAGCAAACCGTTTCATTTGGTAGTAAAAATGTGTAACAGCTGGAGTGGGGTGAAGAGGAAGCTCTGTTACATGGTAGTTTCATTTAACACACAGAACATCACTTCAGAGTAGACCAAAAACCACATTAAAGAACAAACTCAGCCGGAGATGCAGGAGTCCAACAACAGGAACAATAGAAAAGATGGATGGAGCTGGGGGGGCTTGTGTAAGGTCTCAGCTCTGTCCAGGAAGACAACATGAAATAGGGGAAAGAGGCGAACAAGAAACACAGCAGCGGTCACCAAAACAAACAAAATACACAGTACTGGGTAGAGATGAAGGCAGCAATAATCTCTTGTGCCCAGGAATAATCTGTGTGAGAATGGGATTGAATAGCTCTGTTTAGATATGTCAGGAATTGGCATGTAAATTCAGACTATTTAGATGCAGAATCTAAATCCTCCACTGCAGAAACTTCAAGTTCTAGCCCAAGCTCCTCTGTATTTCTTTTAATTGCCAAATTTTCCTCCTGTCCATGCAAACAGCAGCAGCATTCCTGTTAGTACTTAAAGGTTAAAAAAGAACTAACCTTTGCCCCACCTAGACAGAAGCAGCTGTTGCTGTGGTCTGTATCTACTACATAGAACAGGTCAGAACTTTGCTCTTAACACTTTCTGCCTTGGGCACACCTGTTTCTCTGAAAAAAAAAAGACCATTTGACCAGTCACCCTTCTTTTAAAACAGCATGTTACAGACAGAAAACATATGTCCAATGTGTTCTGAAAGGATTGACATTACTCATCTTAAGAAAATAAGTGATTGCATACAGTACCTCAAACCAGAAGATGGGGACCAATAAATCCAGGTATGTGCTAGAGCCTGCATTTATTTACTTAACAGGTTTCATTCTAGAGGACATTGGGAGTTTTTCCCAGGAAGGGAAACACAGTGTTCAAGAAACTAACTTACAGCCTGGGTCTATACCTCAGAGAACAGCAGCTTATCACCTAGTTGCAGTTGGTTTAGCTATTGCAACTAACAGTTGTTAAAACATTCCTGTTGTGAGGCTTTAAAACAGTTTACCTCTATGATTACATTATCGTCTGCAACAGGTTCTGGTTTGGAACATGTCTCTGAACACAAGTTGTGCTTTAGTAGCACAGAGAACAGTTTGAAGACCTCAGCATCATCAAATCCTTCAACAGAGATCTACCAACAAGTGTTTAAGTGGAGACATAAATGCTAACTGGGAGGAGCAAAATGCAGGTTACATGATCCTAGCTTCTATATTTATAAGAATATATCACAGGAGAACAGCAACATAGCATTAGCTTGAGATAATGAATATTTCAAACAATAAGACCATAGACTGCTCTCTATACCACACACTTGGATCCAAGTCTTGTTAAAGGAATGGTAACTGCAAATGAGTTAACCTTCCTCATTAGCTTTGACATTTGAAGGCAGATTTACTAGTGCAAACACCTAAAGTGAACCCTTAGCTACAGGTCAAAGTAATACACAAGTCATATTACAAATTAAATAAGGTTATTGTGGTATATATAAGTTCTTTTTTTCTGGTCTGAGAAAGCCTTTGTAGTTTGCTATCACAGTCTTTCTATCTTGGGATATGACTAACCACCTGTGTTTATTTTCAGAACTGCATGTGTTGTCTGGCAAGCAGCAAGGAAAGCTCTACCACTACGTTGCATGTCTTTTCCCCATGAGGATTTAATAACAGCAACCATGTCATTTCTATTTTGTGATAGCTTGCAAATATTTAGCTTTTCATAAATTTTGTACTTCAATTGATTATAGTAATAAAACTGGTAAGAATTCTTAAGCAGGATTTGCATTTTATCAGCAAAGATAAACAAAGGGCTATTCTGTGTTACCTGAGTGGCAGAAAAACACCCCTGGTATTCTTTTTCAAGATCAGTTCTGAACTTTTATGGCTATTTTCTATTAAATATTTCTTACTCAAGTATTTCTTTCTGGTTTTGATTAAAGATACAACTCACACAAGCACAGGCTCCTCAGGTTTTGGAACTAAATCCCTCACTGCTTTTCTGTATCTCTAACTGAACAAAAGGAAAGTTGCAGGAAAAGAATGCCACCTCATCCTGTAGGTGAAGGAAAGCCAGCAGAGAAAGGGAGACAGAACGTTCTATGAACTTAGCAAAAATTTTAAAAGACTCCTGCAAAACATTTTATTGTAGTTTTTATATACTGCTTCATTTCTATAATGTACAAATACGCAGTTAAGGGGGTTTGCATCATGTGCTATTTACAAGAGATCACCACAAAATGTCAGGATTTATAAAAAAGCACTAGTGAAGTCCTAGGAAGATTCTGTATAAACACGAGTAACTAAGCATAACATTGCATCATGTTCATGCATCCCATCTTTGTTGCACAAGGGTATTTATAGCTTGTAACACTGTAGCACGCTAAGAGTAAGTACAGCATGGCATAGCGTGAGCATACAGTAGCTGCTTCACCTCTATAAGAGGAGCATTTTCAATGCACTGGTTCTACTTTTCCAGCTCCAGCACTGGATCTGTTTCGTGTTCCTGACAGAAGTTAGATAAACAAAGCTGCATCCAGAGCAAGATTTTGTTTAATGTCTTGTTTTCTCTTTTCTTTTCCCTTCTTTTTTTGTTGTTTCTTCACTTCTCTCTCCTTTTGGCAGCTTGGAAGACTTTACCTTTTTCTGCTACAAACAGAATACACAGACAATTTAAAATCCAACTGCAACCTCACAAAAGCATGAGTCAAAATGCAATCAACCAATGTTAAAAGAAAAAGGCATCTCCCCTCTTCCTCTCCCCCCCCCCACGTCCAGGTGTGAAGTTTCTAAATGCCATGGAGAGAAAAGACTATACATTATTTGGCCTTAAGGGCCGACCACAGTTCCTTAATTTGGGTATACATACAAAAGGCATTAGTGGAACTGCCATCTGAGATAACAACAAGCTAAGGCCTATGACTGCTCCTACTATCCCTAAAATCTAAAAAGTTGATTGTATATTTTATATCTACAATGATTTATTTTTCATTCATATGAAAACAAGTCCCAGAAAGGTAACTAAGAGGAAACAATTCAGTGTGGTAATTTTAACAGAGAAAACCAAGTCACCTTAATCATTGCATCACTTTCAACAGTATCTTGCTCATCCTCATCAGATTTGGTCTCTTCCACATTCAAGTCTTCATTCAGTTCTAAGGTCATTGCAGAGCTGGACTGCCTTTTAGATGTCTTGACAGAACTAAGTGAATATGGAGTCAGATGCGCCTCTTTGTTATAGGCACGTGTAAAAGCTGCTTTAACCTGTCAGGTTGGAAGGAAACATTATGAGTATCAGTTTAGGAACTGTAGATTGTCACCTACCCAGTACTTGGCTAGAGATTCCACATCATCTTTCCTTTCACAAAATGTGATCTAAGATTTGTAGAAGAGTCCAGTATCTCAAAGGACGCAGTATCTAAGAGCTGTATGGTGAAGGCTCATTTTAAGTGAGTCCCACATCACCTTCAGATAGATTACATCTTCAGAACTTTCTTTGCTTCAGCCTCCAATAATTTCAGCTGTTCAGCAGTCACCTCATCCAAGCCACTTACACCAAAGGCACCCTCAGCAGCACTGAACAATTGCCACACTGGAGCTACACATTCAGACTAGGGATAAACACCCACAGTAGCAGTAGGTTTACTTATCAGCACAGAAGATGCTTCTTTCCTTGAGCACTTGACCTGGGATGGGGGTGGATCATGGTTCAGATATCTTTCCTCCCTAGTTTATAGCAAGGACTTGAGCTTAAGCTCACCTTCTTTGAGATGTGAGTCCCCACCACTGAAGTGGATTAAAACCTTCACCTTCAGTGTTTGAAAGCTGAGTCGCAAAGGCTACTGTTTGTTAGTTAAATTAGAGTTAATAAACTTACTCATTTGCAGCTGCACCAACTTCAGCCTGTCAACAACACATCCATACCACAGCTATTGTTCTAGGATTTTTTTTTTTAAGATATGGAAGAAAAGGAAGAGACTAATTAATTCTACCTTGGGATCCAGCTTTGAGAAAGGACTGGGTTTGCCTCCCCAAGTGCTTATTTCCATGATATTTTCAATATCTTCTTTCATCAAGCAGTAAGAGTCCATGAATGTTATAGCTTCTTGTACACCATCTGCTCCAAAGTCTTTTAAGGGCTGGACAAGTGCATCTCGCAAATACGACAAATACTCCATGTTCACCGTCCTCTTGCATGTCTGGGTTCTGTGCCAAATTGAAAGTATATGTAAATCTGTACAGCCACTACCACTCACTTCTGAACACAAGCAGCCTGTAGACAGGCCCTCAGCAAATGGATAATCAGCTGCCTTAAGAGTTAACTGCAAACTGTACTGTGCCATTTCTTCTGCCATACCTATATTAGGGATAACCAATGCAAGGTATTCAAACACCAGTCTGGAAAAACATCCAGAGAAATAGCAACTTGAGGGGAAAAGCATCATAGTACTGCACACTATACTAAAAGTGTTTGCAGTCTGACTGTTGTCTCGATGAAGTGCTAAGTGTCACCACCAACAAAAAAAAGGATATTCACCAAATATGCACTTAAGTTTGTACCAAGAACAGCAATGAATTAATGGCAATTAACTACATCAGAACTAAATATCCATGTCAATATAAACCAGAAGAGGAATGTCAGTACTACCTGAGGCTCATGTGCATTGCCAGTTCTTGAATGATACGATCGTGTTTGCCTGCAGATGAAAATTTCCCCAGCCAGCTGGGGAAGACAGGAAACTGGGACATGTAACCTCTCATCAGCTCCCCTGGGAGAACACTTGCATAAATAGCCTGAAAAAGTAACACAGATGCCAAACTCAGACCATGATAAACTCATCTCACTGACATCATCACATACTACCCCTACTTGTCTGCATGAAGGGGGGTGGTCAATACAGCTTCACAGTGGAAACAGCTTGTTTGAACAGAACATTCTTGGTTGTTAGTTTCTGTTCATCCCCTTTTAGGATAGCGCTTCATCTCTTGTACCAACCTATTTCTTACCACATTAAACTATCTGTGAAATTATATGGGTTTTAAAAGCCATTTATAAAGAAGCAAGCCTGTTTGTTTCTCATTTTACAGTGCAGTCTAACTGACTTCACACCAACAACTACTGTAATCTCCCAACAGACAGACATGGTGAAGGAGACATTTCCAAAGAACACCATAAATCTACATAAACTCAGCTAGTTTCAGACATGCACTAAGTAGGAGGTGGACTAGATGTCCTCCAGAGGTCCCTTCCAACTTAATCTAGGATACATTCTCTGATGCCAATTATAATCCCTTAAGCAGAAGTCTCATCAATGTTTCAGTGATCATTAGAAGTACAGTTATGAAGCTTCAGTTTTCTGTGCTTTGGGAGAAATACTGGCCTGGTGAGAGGAACACAGGAACAGGAAGCACATGATAACAACAGCCGGCTTGTAACTGCATGTCAGAAGCGATACATGCCATTGTGCTTCTACACTTCATAAAAAAAGGGGTCCAGCTTTCCAAAATTCCAGAAGACTACATTATACCATGTGGGTTCCCCACAATAGGAATATGGGAAACTGCTTTACTTACATAGTATTCTGCTCTGCTGGTGAACTGTGAACTATACAGGTCATAAAACCATACTGAAACAATTTCAAGGGACATTTTACACTGGACACCTGAAAAGCACAAAATTACTGTTAAGTGCTCACCTGTGTTGGGAGAAGGTTCCAGTTTTGTTTGCTACGAATCTGTTTGTCCACTATATCACCATCACATATACTATCAGCTGCTCTACTCAACAGCATCAAGTGCTTTTTCATATTTCCTCTGGAAAAAAACAGTTGACTCTATTACAAAGCAGAATTATCCAGATGGGTTTTAGTCTAGTTTTACTCCCTGACATAAAACCCATGTCAATTTAGGATATGGAATAACTCACCCAGCAGCAGCCGGTTTCACATGTACATAGTTCTCTTGGACAAAGAGAGGTGCTAGGGAATAATCATGGAAGAAAAGATCTGATTTGTCTATAAGAGACATACGAGAAGCTTCCTCTCCAGTAGCAAAAACCTTCCGGACAACGTCAAAAGGGCCCTGAGTAAATGATATTTCAAGAAGTCAGTGGGTTGCAGGTCTACAAACAATAAGACACAGCACGGTATCAACAAACTTACTGTAGTGATAGTACCCAGCAGTATCTGGGCTCATTGGTACAAGTTCAATGTTCAGTATTTCCTTCCTAGCACTTAGGAAGGAATTTAAGAACTGTGTTTTACTTCCCATATGAAAAGAATTATCACTCAGCATGAGAAGTATCAGCTTCATAATTTCATTTTACGTAAGAGACCATCAGATCAAAAAAATCTGTTAAGTGCTGCAATGACTGCTCTTCAACTATTTGTGGCAAGTTTGACAGATTCCTACATCTAGGCTATCAGTGCTTTAGTTCAGAAGATGTTTATAAAGCCTAGTGGTTATATATCAGAATATGACAGTAAAAGCCAATCTAGTATTTTACACTTACCAGCCTGATATCCTTTTTGGCTCTGCTGGCATCCGTTTTAGCTTCATCGTAAGTCAATGATTTATCTTTTGCACACCACATATTAAGGTTATGTAAAACCTAAAGAACAAAATTTACAATCTGGTAGCATAACAGCATTTAAATGGAAGAGACTAAAGCACAAAACCCCCAATCTCTACATAAACATAATAATACTGTTCAACTACTACATTAAAATACAGAACTTGTACATGATGTGTTCTGAGTGGACACTGACCTGTCTGATGTCCTGATTTGCTGCCAGTATTATCTCTTGCATAGCAGGTGGTGGAATTTTTAAACCTTCTTTAAATGCAATTGACATCATGGCACCCTGCAATACACACAGTTGAGAAACTCACTAAAGAATTTCTATGAAGCCTATCCTATAGAACACATTGACACATCTATGAATCATTACCATATTTTTCTTTTTTTTTAAAGCATATATAACTTGAATTTTCTCTTACAAACTTAAGTCATCCCTTGTCATTGGTGTAAAAAAAAGAAAGTGGGGGGAAGAGGGATGATTTTTTGGGTTTTTTTAATTATCTCTGGAGATATTTAGCATAGCCTAAATCTGCAAGATTTGTAGAAAGACAGTCTCAGATAACCCATTGTGAAAAGCAGAGTTATGCACCGAAATGGTTTGTTAAGTTTTAAATGGTGTTTTCAATTCTGCAAAAATTCTGCCACATGAAAACAGATGTTACTGATGGTAATTCAGTGCAGTCCATGCAGCCACAGCCACCTTACCTTAATCTGTTCTAGGCGAGGCCTCTGAAAACGAAGATCAAAACAGTAGTGGACCAAGGAACGAATTTTAGGATGGTTTCGATCATTACACATACAGATGATGGGTATCTTTGTATGTCTAATCAAACCAATCAACTCCTGTGATTTAAACACGTTACAACAATTAGATTAGATACCTCAAAGAGTAAGAACATTTAAAATGTCATACCAAGCAACATTAGTCCCTGCCTTAAATTGGATCCTTAACAGACACAGCCTGTAAAATTCTTCTTACTGTAATCACGTTTCCTAGCCTCTTTCCTACTTTTTCCACTTCTACTCCACTGCAATAAATCTGCTGTCTGCCCACTTCCAGCAATCATTTTTAGACCATTCCTCAGGAAGCAATTAAGTCCAGAGTAGAGCTGTCCACCTGCAGAACAAGAGTCATTTGTCCAAAGACCAGTTTCAGTTCGTCTATGAAGGAAGCACATACCTTTCTGACTGCACCCTGCCAGAAAATGAAGACTCAGGAAGTGAAAAGATCAGCCCTTCTTTGTCCAAAGAGCTCAACTCTGAGGCTTCAGCATTATTAGGTTTACCAGAACAAACTTTGCCTGCTCTAATGAAGGTGAAATTCAGTTCAATTTCATATTCCCACAACATAAGTCTGCATCTGAGCAATCTGATGCCCTTTAGCAATCTGTATGCTCTTTATTATCAAAGTACTGCACGTGACCATAGAACATATCTTCAGAAGCTGAAACTAGAGCTACAAAGTGTAATACTGCCTATGCCACACTGTTTATTCAGTGTTACTGCCTACTGAATGGAGCGACTGTCCCAGTCAGATTATAAACCTCCTACTGCAGGCAGATGTCAGCTGCAGAGACCTGCAGATAAATTCACCTGTCTGACAATAAACATCTGAAGTGCACACAGCCAAGTTTGTCCATTACTCCAGGTTACTTTTACAGAAGTATGTTTTCCCCTTCTACCAATGCATAATTATTCTTACACAAACTTCTAAAACATGTCAAATAAACTATACCCTACAGAGACTCTCTACAGACCATGGGTTGAGGACAGTAGACTGGCTTGAAATATTTTGTGCTATATATGGTATGCACTCTTAGCAATGTCATTAGCTAGTAACTATAGCAGTTTCACCTGAATCCCTCCTCTGTCTTCATTGCCTGCCATACCATCCACTTCATCCATGATCAATACATGTTTCCCGCTAACTGATGAGGATGTGCCTGAAAATGAATATGGACAAGAAAATGAGATGGGAATAAAACAGGGTCTTGCTCAGTTTTACCCAGTGCTTTACAGGTTAGGTAACCCATCCTACACAACTGAGATGGTGGTGAGCCACTTGATCACAAGAATCTATGTTCAGATTAGAACTGACTGTAACCTTGTGTCATCTTCCAAGAAGGAAGTCCCATACAACAGAAGAGCAACTGCAGAGTTCTTGAGTAGTTCGTACAGATTACCAGCTAATTCTACTGACAGCAGGATTTAATTCTACAAATGAAGATGAAATAAACCAGCTTACAAAGTGAAGCTATCCTTGTAACAGCCGGAACCCTCCACATGATGAGCAATTTCAATTCCTAACACTGTTGTGTAATAAGGAAGCTCTGTCCCTCCTGTAACCAGACACAAGACCCTCTTTCAAACAAGAGACATACCGGCACAGAAGTCTTTGATGCTGGTGTTGTTAAGCGATTCAGCAACTACTTCCTTTAGACTGTTCTTACTGCGAGTGTCACTGGCATTCAGCTCCACATAGCTATACCCCAGTTCCTATTCCAAACACAGAAAACACAAAAAGTGAAAAACACAGATCAGTGAAAGAGCATGTGCACACTCCAAATTAGAAACAAGTATTTCAGAGTTCCAGAAGAAAGTTCTTATATCACCATTTTACCATAGAATTTGTGGCTTTGACTTCTTTATCCCCTTATACTCCTCTTTCACACTTCAAAAGCTATTTGTAACCACACATGGAACAGATATACCCAAAACAGAACTTTGGGGGACGCACACACGAACTACACACAACCTCAATGACAGATTTAATTCTGGAAGATTAACAAAACTACCACCAGGAACAGAAACAGAACTATGAGCCAAGGCTGGCTAAGTTCCATGATACTTATAGCTGCATACCAAAGTCTTATGCAGAGTCAGGACAAGAAGGACAAGGCATACCACATGCCTATGAAAGTTGAAGGAAATAGAAGCTTTTAATTATTTAATGGCTAGGAAATACATTGGTAGTACAGCAGCCCTAATACTTCAGATCAGGCCGGGCTGCATATCACTGAAAAAACTTGACCCTGCTGCTCCTTTAGTAGCAAACTCCTCCTGCCAGGGCAAGCCACAGCACAGCAGTGAGCTGCACACAGCTTTGTTCTTGCAGCTTGAACACAGTTTTGTTGGCTGCTGCTGCAGAACACAGTGAAACACTGCAGAGACCTGAAGCTGCTATGAGCAAGACAGGCTAAGCTACGCTGGAAACCAGAAAAGACTATGCTAGTGCAGAAATGAGCCCAAATCAGCACATCCAGCTTTTCTGCAGGGTGCAGCATCAGCTTGTTAGCACAAAGCTCTAGGGCAAGGGGCAGGGGGGGAGGGGGGCAAAATTGGGAGCTAACTCTATTACAACTTAAATACGCATTCCCTCACAGCACAAAGATCAGATAGCTTACAATAGTTCTCAACCCTTCCAAGCTGGTAGTATCATATTCCAAGAAAGTTCTTGCAACTCAGTGTAGAAAAGTAATATTTAACTTGATACAATTACACTATCAATAATTCAGCTTTAATGGTATTTCTACAATATGGAGTTCTCAGCTGATTCTCTTGATAGTTAGTGGAACACAGTGCTGCAACTAAGTTAGGAAGAAATTGATTTCTAAATTCAAATTTCGAACTATACATAGTCCTGTCAGTTTCTCTCATTCTAAAGTAGTATTTGAATTTAGAATGAGTCTTGGAAAGATACCTTTATTAGGTACAAAAAAAAAACAAACAACCCCCACACATAACCAAGACTGTCACAGAAACTTTCAAAAAGCTTGCCAGAATTTGACTGCTGCTGAAAATTTAAGGCAAATATTGTCTGACTTGTAAAACTAGTGCTGAACGCTCACAATTCTTGAAAACTGTTTCCAATTTTCAATACACTGTGATATGCTTCCTCCCAGTCTAACAAAGAAAGGCATCTAAATGTATCTAAACATCCACATATTTTCACCTGTAACATTGTGCTGTGCAGGTGGACCTACGCTGGGAGCAGACCCTGGTCATTCAGGGGATATCTACCTGTACATTCAATAGGTAACAAAAGGCGCTGAAAGAACTGTATGAACTCACCTTACAAACCAAAGAAGCTGTAGTAGTTTTACCAACTCCAGGTGGACCAGAAAGTAATGCTGCTTTAAAACCAGTACCATCATCTTTGCCTCCACTTTTATTGGTCTTTTCTGTAAAAGACAATTCCAGGTTTTACTTAAGTATGTATTACAAAAACTGCATCCTTCTAAAGGTATCAAGCATCACTGGAGTTTTTACTCATTTAAGGCCCGGTAAGAATATAAAAAATTGCATACACATCTGCATTCTAAGCATCTGAGGAAAGGCAGCTTAAACCATCTTAGTGTAAGACTTGCAGTGATTCTAAACTGAAAAACAGCAAGAATGCTATTAATGTAATACAACTGTCTCAGCAATGTCCTCTCAACCACATCATTAAAAAACCCCACACCACAAACAAATTAAACCAAACCCCAAATACACCCCACAGAAAAATCTCACCACCCACTATAGCAGTATGGTTGAAATTAAACTTAAATGCTATTTTAAACAAAAAAAAGCTGTCTTTAGGATGATGCATGACATGGACTAGTCAGACAGAACCAGGACCTTTAACATATTCATCTCTTCCCCATGCCTGACAGCAGCCTTTTAGACAGGTTGCTAACCTGTATTTTCACCATGGGTACAGACAGGTTAGCACTGGCCAACACTTCTCTTAGTGAGAAAGAATTCAGTAGGCTGGATGCATTTTTATATACATTACTACTAGGTTATTTTGGTTTCTTTGGGAAAAAAACCTAATATTTAAGAGACTACTGCAAGATGTAAAAAATATTTTCAGACCATTTTCTGTTATTTTTTGGGTTAGGAGGGTGGTAAGTGAACTGCTTGAACAGAAAAATCTCAGGCTCAATTGCTGCTAAAAGTGCATTTGACTGCAGCGTCATTCTAGAGTTACTCTCCTATCTCAGAGGCCCTTATTGGCCCAAAGAACCAAGCAGTGTGATTGGCACGGAAGAACACAGAGAAAAGTTAACCATGCTGGTCACCTTGTCCATCTGCCGAAGTATTCTTGTGCCAATTCCTGAGCCAACGGAGCAGTTTATTGGCACAGCTTTGCTCGCCCTGCTGTCCAATTATTGCCTTTAGAGATGCAGGCTTGTATTTATCTACCCATAGCAATCTCTCTGTTCCATCTTCATTAATCTCAGAAACAGAGTTCTCCTTAGGTTTTGGGGCTTCTTTCTTCTCTGTATTCTGCCATTTAAAGTCCATAAGCTTTCGAACAGCAGTGGTTTGTTTCTTGACAGATTTTACAGTATCTCCTTTTTCAGGAGAAGACTTGGATTTTTTATTATTGGCTTCCCCTTGGAAGGGGCTCAAATTCCTTTTTCTAGTTTCAGCTTTCTGTGGTGTCTTTTTAGGTCTTGACTCTGCTTTCTTTGCCTTAAGAAAATAAAGGTAAGAAAGTTAAAGGAAAATTTAAAAAAACCCATACAGTTATTAAACATGCTGTCTTTGAACATACATACAAGAGTGCTTAAGAAAGTAACAAAGTTTATTTATTGATTAAAGAAAGCTTCAAGTGCAGATAAAGAAATACTCTTCTCCAAAAAGAAACCACTATTACACACAATGCCAGCTGGTTCTGTAACACAACACACAAAAAAGAGGCAGGAAATGATCTGGTCATTCCCAGAGCAGGCCCTTTACTCATGAAGCTTGACGAATTATTAAAAAGTAACCTAAAACTGGTGTCAGGTTGGAACAAGTGGGCAGGACACCCATTTAACTCCTGAAAACAATGCTTCCAGAAAGCGCTCAACCCCAAACCCAATTCAAAGGAAGTGAACATAATTAGCTAGTAAGCTTAGAGGTGCTTTTCCTTAAGATACCACTAAGTGTATGTTTGCATGCAACAATTCATGTCTAGTCACACCAGAAGCACCAAGCAACAGCTATACTGAATGCACTGCATGCTAGAGCTACTGGAGATTTTAGCAACATTTTATCAGCTGCTAGAGACTAAATGTAACTGGGCATCAAAAACTTCTTACTCTTTTTACAGTGGTCCCCCCAAAATTATTTTTAATATTATTAGTTCAAGTACCACATAAAGACAAGATCTGTTATGTGTATACATGGTTTACATATACTTGTCCCATGTTTACAGTATGACTTTATATTGGGCCTGCGTGGGTACCACACATTGTCAGTCATAATTATTTATTTCAAAGAATAAACAAGTACTCCAAAAGTGTAAAACTGTAACCATCTAAGGAGGCACAATTACCCCTTTGTCAGATATCTAAAATACAAATCCGACTATAAAAATGAAAACTGGGGGGAAAACACCCTATAGCTCCCAGTTGTATTAAAAAGTTAATTACCACCATAAAAATTTATATTTCTCCATTGTTTCATGCTCCTAACATTCCCCAGTAGAAGTCTTAAACTGAAAAAAAAAAAGAAAAAAAAAAAGAAAAAAAAATCTTTTTCAATACTTTTAACCTAGAAGGTCAAATTGACAACCAATCGTAGGGTTACTGTTACCGGAACAGAAGACTAAAGCTCCTTTCAATTAAAAAACCCAAACACCACAAAACAAAAGACACCAAACACAAAGCAAAACCCCTCTAAGTTTATAATAAACAAACCTCTGCTTCAGCTGTCAGCTCATATTTTGACTTTTTGCCTGGCATAGTTCGAATAAGATCAAACAGGCCATCCTCATCAATAACTTTTGTTCCTAAAGTTGATGCCTAGAGCAACAGTAAGAATTAAAGAAGTTACATAATTCACATCAAAGTGCTTTCCAAGAAAGATTCTTATAACAGCAACAAAAAGGGCTTTTTTGTATTTTCACATATACATAATGTCTGTGTGTATATACACATATAAATAAAAAAACCCCCGAAGTCTTAAAACATTAGCCAACTTTTCCTTTTTAACATGTGCTTTATTGGTAGTACTGCCTCGTTTTGGCAGAGATACTGAAAATCAACAGTTCAGTATGAACAATTTACAGTTTCATTACTACTTCTCTCAGGCACAGGAACACTCACCTTTTCACGTTTAGATTGGCCACAATCTCGCCCCATAACCAGATAGTTTGTCTTCTTGCTGACATTGCCAGTCACTTTTCCTCCGTAACGTTCAATCAGAGACTTGGCCTCATCTCTTTCAATACACTCCAGAACTCCTGTAATCACGAAAGTCAAGCCTTCCAAGCAGTTTTCAGCTCCCTGAGAACCAGAGCATTGCAGAAAATGCCATTATCTGATGCAATTCTACCAAATGCTTTTTCACTATAAGCTTTTTTAAGCCCTACCATGTCAAGTAAGCTTATCATACCCAGCTAGGTAATAGTTCTATGGATTCTGAATCCATAGAAAGGAACACTACCAACAAAACTTTACATGTTCTTTACTTGACCTATCATACTCTGTGCTTCAAGTACAGCACGTCAGTCAAATGAGTGATAGCAACCTTCAACCTTAAGTCCAGTAACTATTTTTCACCATCATGAACCAAGCACTGATTTTCTTAGTATAATTCCTTACACTTAGTCATTGCTTTGCATTACAATACATACTTCCTTTTTGAAACAAATGCCAGCGTTTAAACTGTTTAGTTGATACTTGCCCAATCACAACAGTATGTCTAAAACACACTTCACCTTCCACACATAGAATTCTGCTGTAGCCAAACTTACCTGAGGTATCTCTTTGGAACCCAGTGCTTTTGGCCCCTCACGATTCAGGAAGCTTCGGTAAGCTTGATAATTGATTCTCCTCTTTTCAGAGTCCTCAGGACTTACAGACTTGGCCAGGAGGGAAAAAAATTAATAAGTTCATTACATATATAAAAATGACAAATCAACTCAGGCATCACAGTTTAAGATGCTTATGTGTCAAAGGAAATTTAAGCTCCAACACTTGTTTTTAATCTACTAACATGCAATACCAAAGCTTGCTCTGGTTTTCACGCACCCATTGTTTACTGCCATGTTTCTGTAGATTCATCTGTATTCCACATGTACCTGCTCACTTAATTCATACATTGTTGCTTTAAATTCACATCCTATTTTATTCCAGAACAACGATCACGTATAGACAAGATCTACACTTACACAAAAGTCGAAATACTTCAAATGGTATACACAGAAGGAAGTTTACAGTATGTGGAAAAAGGGGCTGACCACTTCGGAGGAATACAGGAACACTGCCAGAGCAACTAGTGTTGCAACAAGGAAAGCTAAGGAGCGCTTGGAATTAAATCTGGCAAAGGATGTGAAAGACAACAAGAAGGGCTTCAAGTGCATCAGTAGGAAAAGGAAGAACAGGGAAAAAGTGGCCCTGCTGCTGAATGAGGTAGGTGCCCCAGTGATGGAAGATACGGAGAAGGCAAGAGTCACTGAATACCTTCTTTGTTCAGCCTTTACTGCTAAGACTGATCCTCAGGAATCCCAACCCCTGGAGGTAAGAGAGAAAGTCTGGAGGAAGGAAGACTCTCCCTTAGTCAAGGAGGGTTAGGTTAGAAATTTCTAGGCAAGCTGGACACCCACAAATCCATGGGCCCCTACAGGATGCATCCCATGAGTGCTGTAGGAGTTGACAAACGTTATTGCTAAGCCACTCTTCATCATCTTGGAAAGGATGTGGAAAACAGGAAAGGTGCCTGAGGACTGGAGGAAAGCCAATGTCAGTCTAGCCTTCAAAAAGTGCAAGAAGGACAGCTCAGATTACAGTCCAGTTAGTCTCACCTCTATACCTGGAAAGATGATGGAATGACTCATTCTGGAGGTCATCTCTAATCATGTGGAGTTAAAAATTATCAGTAGTCAGCACAGACTCACTAAGGGGAAACCACGCTTAATCAATCTGATAGCCTTCTGTGATGGCACAACTGGCTGGGTAGATGAGGAGTGCACAGTGGATGTTGTCTACCTCTACTTCTCCAAGGCTTTTGACACTGTCTCCCTCAACATCTTCCTAGGGAAGCTCAGGAAGCGTGGCTTAGATTAGTGTACAGTGAGGTGGATTGAGAACTGGCTGAATGACAGAGCTCAGAGGGCCTGCAGCTAGTGCTGTTTCCCAGAAGTCACTGCTGGGTCCAGTCTTGTTCAACATCTTCGTCAATGACCTGGACAATGGGACAGAGTGTACCTTCAGCAAACTGCTGTGGTACAAAACTCAGAGAAGTAGCTGACACCAGAAGGCTGTGCTGCCATTCAGCAAGACCTGAACAGGCTGGAGAAGAACCTCATGAAGTTCAATGTGAGCAAGCTTAGAGTCCTGCACCTGGGGAGGAATAATTCCATGCACCAGTATAGGGGGTGAACAGGGGTTCACCTGCTGGAAAGCAGCTCCACAGAGAAGAACTTGGGAGCCCTGGTAGACAAGTTAACCATTAGTCAGGAGTGTGATCCTGTGGCCAAGAAGGCCAATGGTATCCTGGGGTGCGTTAAGAGTGTGACCAGCAGATCGAGGGAGGTTCTCCACCCCCTCTGCTCTGCTCTAATGAGGCCACATCTGAGTAGAGTCCAGATCTGGGCTCCCCAGTTCAAGAGAGACAGGGAACTACTGGAGAGAGACCAGTGGAAGGCTACAAAGATGATTAAGGGACTGAAGCATCTCTCTTGAGGAGAGGCTGAGAGACCTGGGGCTGTTTAGCCTGGAGAAGACTGAGGGGATCTTATCAATATCTAAAGGGCAGGTGTCAAGAGGATGGGGTCAGACTCTTTTCAGTTACGCACTGTGGTAAGGGGCACCAGGCACCAACTAGAACACAGGAAGTTCCACCTAAACATAAGAAAAAACTTCATTTGAGGGTGGCAGAGCACTGGAACAGGCTGCCCAGAGAGGTTGCAGAGTCACCTTCTCTGGAGAATTCCAAAATCTACCTGGATGCAATCCTGTGCAACCTTCTCTAGGTAACCTGCTTTAATTTACCAGAGGGGTTGAATGATCCCCAGAGGTCCCTTCCAAACTCTACTATTCTGTGGTTCTCTAATACTACGAAGTAGACTTTAAGAAAAAAATTATTTTAAATTCACCTCCAAAAGACGTTGTGGGCTCTGCCTCCCAATTACAACTGTTATTTAACTACCAAAATTTGCTACTTTGTACTTTATGATGAAAAAGTATGTTTTAAGGTTGCCATCAACTGCCAATGTGTTCAATAATACCATTACTGAATCAGACAGTTAAAATAAAACTGTATTTCTAAATAATGTATCAATAATAAGAAATATACTTGAGAAACAGGACACTAGAGAGGGGGACAAAAAAAAAAAATCACCAATGCCATTTATCACTCTAACAGTAGGACAGAGACACAAGGTCACCAAGCTCATATAAACAGTAAGCTTTCACTCACTAGGTAAGCATCAGAATTCCTGTGTTTGTAATTTTTAAGGAAAGTTAAACATGAAAAAGCACTGAACTGATTTTGCAGTGTACATGCATACCTTAATGAGGACTGAAGAACTCAGTTCCTTCATGCATTTCATTTATACCTTTCAAGCTATTCTTTCCCTTGTATTTTTACAATTGCTAGGAACTTAAAGGCTTACCAGAATTCAAACTCTTAAAAATTGCCCAGAAGACTCAAAGTACCAAGTTACAACAGTGACACATAAACAATAACGGAAAACTATTTTTCTGCTAACTGTCAAGACAAATCATTTTGATAGCTCCTACCTCAGTCTTCTTGGGAGAAATTTTCTCCTTCTTCGGCGTTGTCTTCTCATCTTTCCCTGAAGCAGATTTTTCTTTTGATACTGAACTTTGAGCACCTCTTTCCTTTTCAGCAATCTCTTCTTTTTGTTTCAGAGACACAAGCTTAGAGCTGGGTTTCAAAGACAAGGTCTTATCTGTCATCTCTCTTGCTATTTTACCATCAGATGATTGTGGGGATAAACGAGGGCCTTTTGAATGCTCAGATTTAGTTTGCTGCTTCACAGTGTAATTCTTTGCTTCACCTGTCGAGCTTGTTGCTTTCACTTGAAAGGACAGCACATATATAAGAAGGTGTCTAGGTAATATAAATTCACAAAATGTTTTCTATATTCTGTGTCCTACCTCTTTCCAAATGCTTGTATTTTTCTGTTACGTTAGGACTGCTCTTGATGCTCAATCCTGTTTGCTCCCCCTCTGAATCTTTCCGAGCCTAAACAAACACACAATGTCAAAGTCACTAGTAGCTTGGAACATGCATCTCTAAGTCCAGATCCCCAACTTTCCCTACACTGAATGACATCTAACAAAGCTGATCCCTACCCCAAGTCAGAATACTTTTCTATCAAAGGCAGGTCAATGGGCAAATTCTGCACTCAAGTCATGCATGCAAATGCCTTAAGTCAAAGGCCAAACAAACTTCCAGGTTACAGTAAATTTTGATCCTAACTGGTTTATTGATTAGTCTACAAGTACTTGCTGTATTCAAGTTAGCAATTCTAAGAACCCTGATGTAGAACACAACAAATATTTTACTATGCCTTACACCACAAGCTACGGGAACAAGGAAGATTCCCACAACTGGGGTTAGTCTCAAAACTCTCAGGATCCCTTCTTGCCCTTCTCAAAGCAAGAAGAGTCTTCTCCTCCTTCCTTTTTTTACCCCCACCACTTTTCACCAACTTGTGTCACTGACCTATTTTACTTGATGTTTCTCCTGATTCAACAGAGCTACTGCTGATTTAAGCATGAGTCTTCAGCAACACACTTCACTCCATTAGAACTAGAACCTAATATCCCATTTCAAGAGAAGCAGAAAGCACAAAGATACAATGATGTCTGCTGTCCAATAAGGAAGGACACATTTACTGAGTGAGAAAAATCCAGGAGGAAAGTATGAAAAGTATGTTACTTCCCTGCAAGCACTTTATCACTGCTTTTAATTTGTTTATGTGGAACTTTCAAAACAAAGGTTAGATACCTAAATAAGAACACTGCCAGCCAATGCAATTTCTAAAAACTATAGTTTAAAAAGAAGTTAACCTTTTTTTTCTGTGGTGTTTCATCCAACATGGCCAAAGTTTTAGCAAATTCTTCATCTTCATGCAGCTGTCTCTCCAGCTGAAAGACAAAAAGAATTACTTGTTTCCTCCAAAAAAAAGACTGAACTCTAATGAGAGAAGTAGAGTTTGGATTTGTTGCACTAGAAACATTCATAAGCCTGAATAATCTGTTTTCAAAGAGGTTTTCTGATCCTTCATATTTTTTATTGTTGTGTATCCTTTTCATTTAACAATCAAAACTTGGAAGCAGGATCTCTCAACAGCTGTTGCCAGTAACTATTGATCATTGTTTTAAGAAATGAACAATAAAAATCCTTTCATAATTGTCTTGAAGTCCAACATGCCAAGCTGTAAGATTCAAACAGATAACTTTATAAAAACAATATGCCACAGGTTATGTGCCCATAACCATAAAATGCAGCTATCTTCCCTGTGTACTGTAATAAAGGGGAAGGGCAGCAACTATCAAATGTATACTAGACTGAGGCAGAGGTACACTCAAAATACAGTACATTCCTTTGGTTATAAATACAGACAGTGAGTGTGTTATAGGTAAGATTTATTCAAATGAAAGACAATACCTTGTTTTCCCTGACAGGCTGTTTAACTTTCTAATAGATTAAAGCTAGCTTCACCACACCTCTGGGTAGGACAAGGATGAGATTAAGTGTTTAGCGTGTACAATTATTTGTTTCGAATGATACCAGTACTACCAATATTTGCCCAAAAGCAAGTAACCATCTAGGACAATTGTACCTTTCCCTCACACTAACACCGATTCAAACAGGAAAATTTAAGACACCTATATGGGTCATTCACATTTTTCTCAACTTTAAGAAAATTCAGATGACAAGTGAAACAGATCATGAATAGTAATGCCTTTTAATTTTTCACTCCAGCGAAGGAGGCAGGGGGACCAAACACACCAAAAAAAACCATACAGATGAATTTCATTACACTTGCTTATAGCATACATGGAAAGTCTATGATAATTTCTCAATGAACAGTTAAACAAACTGGTTTTGGCATAGATCAGCAAATTTATAGAGCTTTTACCTCTGAATCTTCTTCAAGCTGCAGTTGCCTAGCAATGGCCTCATCATCTAGTGTGCTGTCTCTGCTTTGTGAAGGCTATATTTAAGAAACAGACCAACAGTTCAGTTTTTCCCAATATTGTGTAAATCAAACAACTTAATCTGTAAGGATTCATTTTGTATATTCTAGAAAAGGACTGGGAACAAGATATGCAGGCATTTAATCCTAGCTGTCTAACCTAAACACTATTAAACAAGGCTGTTTTCAAGAGATTTTACTATTCAAAACAAAACCATGCTGTATCATCTCACTTCTTCAGTGCTGAATATCTCTGAGGCTATCACAGTTGGCCCACTTGAAAAAAGAATAACTATATCATGAATTTCATTTCCTCCACTCTTTATTTGGTGCTTTGTTGTTCCATGAGTATATGTGCCATAAAACTTTGGAAAACAACCTCCTTCCTCTAGTTCATGCCCTCCACCCCCCACCATAACTGATTTCATCCACTTCCTCATCTCAGAAAACCACTTATTTTTAAGAAAAGCCAGTTGGGAAGAAGCAACAGAGAAAATATTACTTTCAAATTTGTGCTTCTTCTCAAACATGAACATGCTATTCTGAATGTGCATTTGAGGATCTGATATGCCTGCACATAAAATCAGAACTGAACTTATATTTGAGTGGTCATTAAAAAGTAACATATGTAGGACAAGCAGTTAAGTTCCTCCTTGCAGTCACTGAACTGGCCATTTTGATCTGCTATCAGACACATGAGCAGCCTGAAGGAACATCATCAGTACTCACGTCTTTCCTTTTACTTGCTACCAGTTTCTTCTCTGATCGTTGGACACTACTTGTCCCAAAGTACTCAAGTGCCGAGGTGGGAGTCTGTTTCACTGGAGATAATGGTTTGCTTTTAGTCCGTGGTTTTACATCATCCTTTCTCACTTTAGTTGCTCCTGGACTACTGATAGATGATGTCCCATTCTCCTTTGGTTTCAGAGAAATTCTTTTACTGACAAAGTCATCTTCTTCATCTAAACATGAAGAGTATTCTGTTACTTCTGGTACACAGAACTTAAGTTCTTACAATGGAACTGCCAGAAGAACTATTTTGGCAGATTACATCAACTCACATTCTAAGAAAATATTACAAGTGTTTAGAAGTTATTTGAAAAAAAGGCTGAGCTGCTTAACAGTATTTGGCATCTTTAACAGCACAGCTGAAGTCTGAATAGATTGAACACTGAAAGACACAGGATTTGTTCGTACATAATCTCTTTAGAGAGGTTCACAGAGAATGCCTTCCCTTCTAAAACAGGAAAGATGATGAACAGAAAATCTAGGTCACTGAAATTTGAATCTTCTTAACAACATCAAATTGAACAGCACAACTCTTCCTTCACATAATGTGTCAAGTTCTAAGAGAAGTCCATTAACAGAGCAGCTAGTATAGTCTTTGTAGACTTGCATATTCTTAAGATTCTCTAAATGTTACACTATAAAACAGGGAAAAATACCAGAATACTGTACTTACAAAAAGCTTTCTTGAATGAGCTTACTAGTTATTTTTAAAGTACTGCTCATGGCTCATTAGTGTTTTAGCAGAAATACTTTAAACATAATTTTTTACTTTTTTTTTTTCCTTTTAGTGAGATATTCTATGAGCTATTCTAGATCATCTACACTTCTGCACTAAACACACTCTCCTTCCAATACCATCAAAGCCATCTCAGAATTGCAGCTACTTCACAGAACACAGAAGTGAGACAAGAGGTCAGCATACAAAATAGATTTTTCTATTCACAAGGAAGAGGAAAAGCAGCATACACAGCCCCATTAAGAATTAGCCCACAGGCCACTCAACAAACACCCAGTCTTTCATTTTAGGAGTCTTCTGTAACAGCCAGGACATGGTCTTCCCAGCAACAAAAGAGAGAAAAAGGATTTGATGACTACTCTTTCCGGACTTAAACTCTTCACTCAGTCAACTAATCAACCAAAAAAGACTATCAGGGCCTTCAAAGAGTCGTGTCATATTGTGAAGGCTCACTCACAGTTATACAGATGAAACCCTACCACTGAAGCATACAAAAATGAACAGGTATCACTGCCAAATGATAACACGGAAGACAAACATCACTGGACAAACTTCTTAATTAGTGGTAAGAATATCGTGAACTCTTCTAAAAAATCAAAACTTGCAAGGGCTAAGAAGCAACTGTAAGAAAATCCTCAAAATGAACATCAGACAATAGAGTGCAGACTTAAGAGGAACAGAAACAGAGGTCCTCTCCATTTGCATGCCTCTAACTGAAGTCTGGTTTTATTTTTCTCAAAATAGAGAAGGCTCAACACTTCATAAACAATGTTCTGAACATTTTATAATTAAACTTAAATTGACGATATTAACACAAAAATACATTAATTTTCCAGTCATCTCTAATTTAAGTTCCTGTATTTCTTTTCATACAAAACCTGTCTTCTTAATTCCCTAAGTTTAGATAATGGCATGCCTGTCACCTATCATTGTTGTTACATAATAGACAGAGGGAAACATTTTTTGTTTCACCTTTTCTCAGTAGACAGTAGTAACAAGTGTTTCAAGCATAAACTGGAACCTTCTGCTACTTAACACTTACTAAGCAGAATATAACAAGTACAAAGCAGAATTCTAACTACTCCTCAGAACAAGTTCAGAGAGAAAGAAAAATAAATCACGGGTACATCAATGAGAGAGAAAATTGGTTCAGCAGTTAATGAAGAATGCCTGAAGATAAAAATTTATCTGAGAAAGTGGCATTTTAGCCAATTGAATTCATAAAGCAATATGAAGTCCAGGCCCTCAACTGACAGCAGCAGGTTTTACCACAAAGCCCAAAGTTTTACTATTCTCAACACTATTCACTTTCCCTAGTCATCAGTAAATTTCTTACCAACATTAAGGTCAATTTAATAAACTATTACATATCTAGGAATTTTGGACACTAGATTCTTTAGGCTCCTAATATACAATAGTTTGAGATCTGAATAGGAAACTGCTTATGTAACACTTAATTTCAGAAACATTTGTTTCTTTTAAATTTTTCAGTTTAACAAGAAAGTACATTTTTAGGAGGAAAAAATACCTAGAAATCAAACAGTTCATGTAGATGTAATTACATTTATTTGCCATGGAAAGAAGATACAAATCTTATTCTGCCCCCATGCTCCCAGCCTTTCTTAAACTAAGGACTACTCTACTCTAGAGAAGAAACCTTACTCATCCCTATCCTTATCAGAAGAGACACATGCAATATTGATTTTTTTCATTATTCACACATAACCATTTAAATAACAAAAAACCAACAGGTTATTGCTTTTGGTCAAATAGAAAGAAGCAGAGTAAATACAATTAAGTTTTATTTAAAGAGGATGTGGATGAGTCATTTACGATGTCAGCATTATCAATAATTAAGAGCTTCACTTTAATTATGCCCCTCATAGAAATGACAAGATTAGAAGTATTTATTGGTTGCAAGAGGCAGCTGAAGAAGGCCAAGAGACAGCACTTACGAACAGTCTATAGATGTAAGTAAAGAAAAAGCAGAATGAGACCATGTATTCTGGAAAAGTTTTCTGGAAACTAAAGCTAATCATGTGCTTAATGGAACAGACAGGCATGACAAACAGGAGATTGGTTTTAATTATTTCGGATGCAAACACTACACACGAAGTAGAGACCTCTTATGCCAGGCAACATAAAAGGCCAAACTTCCCTAGCAACAAACAACAACTGTTAAATTCTGTGTGTTTTAAGAATTATTTCACAACACTAAAGCACATCTGGCTTTCATATTATATACTGTTATTGCAGTAGCACAATTAGGTTAATAAACTAACATCTGCAGCTCCACCTGTAACTGTTACTCCTCTTCCCTATCCCCATCCATTCTCAATAGGCCCCTTCACCTGCTGATTACAGAACAATACGTGCAGTTGTTCCCTAACCAAGCTCTATCAAAATCATCTAGGCTTTTTAAAATGTTTCTTTAAATTCAGATCATTTTAAAATGGTCAGGTTCACGAATGACCTCAGCCAATCTAAAATGTGAGCAATCAATTGCAGGAAGGGACAAAAACAACAAGCAGCATAGGACAGATGCTCAGGTGGCCTTCAGAACAACATAATATATTCATCTTCATTTGTTACTTTTGTACTAGTGAGCTCCTCATCAGTATTCCCTGGTTCCTATTCTGTTTCAAATGCAAAAAACACTGGAGGTAGAGGTAACCTCTTACTATGACATTATAAAACCGACTCCAAATATCAGCAGACCATCGACAGATTACAAATAGCTAGTATTTATTACAATAAATGTGTGTTAAATTGTAGACTAATACATAAGGATTGCTGTATGGAGCTAAAGGACTATATCCTATCCAAAAGTCATTAAATGTACATTATTTGTGTAAAATGACAATATTGTGGACATTCTTCAGTTTCAATGGCACCATATCTGCACAAATACTTAAAACGGTTCCTGTCCTAAAGAACTTGTAGTCTAGAACAGTAAGTATTGCATTCCAGCCTGAAGCTGAGGGTGGATAAAATAGTGTATGTATGAAAAAAGTCATTGTATTGGGTTTTGATTATTTTAAATATGGATCGGTCAGTACTGAACAGCCCCAAAACTCAGAAGGACTGAGCTTTGCATTCACCTTCAGCTTAAAGTAAATGTAAACACTCAAGGTACATAATATACTTACAGGGTGTGCATATTTCTCTATTTCTGTAGTAATATTAAAAACAGCCTGCATATGTGCAATTTACTGCTAGTTCACAGCGAGGACATTCAATTTTTTCATTGTACTGTTAGAAGAGTGTAAAAATTCAACTGAAACACGGAAGGGGAAGAAAACCCAACAGAAGTGCTTGTTGCAACCACAGAAGAGCATAATGCTTATAATAGGTAACTCTACAGAATTAGCAGGTAATCAGATTAACTCTGGATTAAATATACCACCTCAGTTCCTTAATTTAAGGTAGACTTACTACATTTCTAAAAATAATTTGTGCATGCAGCTACCAAAAAAAAGGAGAATTCACTTCATACTACTTTCCACAGTACAAAAGGGATTAAAAAGCATTAACTCAGGCATCTAAATTTAATGGCAAAATCATTAATTTCATCTTAATTTATAATGAAGAGTAACATGAAGCTGCCAATGCCTCTCAGAGTCTTACAGGTCCACTCTGCTACAAGCCTAAAGTTGGGGGGTTTATATACAAAGCAGTATTTTATGCAATTGTATTTCCCATTAAAATCAATACACATTATAATCCCAACATGGAAAGTTCTAGCAAAATAAACAAAAACATTTCCATGTGAAAAGAAACTAATTTCATTTTCTGAACAGATTTTTAAACTTTGGGCTTTAAAATATTGAAAGCTTCCTACAGAATCAATAGCTTCCACACAGAAGCCATTTTTTAAAGAAGGAATAAACAGGAAGCACATACAAAATTTATTTTTCCAGAAGGTTTCCTCAAAGTAAGTTTACAATTAAAACAATCCCTTTTGCAATCCAAACAGAACAAGTGAACAGCACAGTACCACAGCTAGCTGGCTCCTTGGCCAGAATATCTTTTAACACACCTCCAAAAAGTAGTGAAAGATAACCATGTACTCGTGAAAATAAGCGTAACAACTTGCCCATTATTAAAACCTTAAAATCTAACAGCAATTGTTACAATGATTGAACTGTAGTTTATCTACACAGGAATAAGACCAGGTGGGCCTTGAAGAATACCTTTATGACCAAAATGTGTCCACCTAGTGTTGCAGCTCTCAGGAAATTCTACACCTTGTTGCACAGGTGATTACTGTGATAACCAGTATCCAATATCAAAATACCTAAGTTTATCTGCATTATAACAAATGAATGTGAAATTACAATAGATCCAATGCAGAAAATTACCTTTATGTTTCAGAAGCAAATCAGAGAAGAATAAACCTAACATGACAAGAGACTTAAGTTGGAAAGCTATCAGTCCTGAACTGTAGATCATTCAAAAAAATCAAATTGAGTCAAATTTAAGATGCTTCCAATCCATGTCATTCAGTAAGACAGAAATCAAATTCATCCTATCGTCAGAATATTAATGTGACATCTTTCAGCCCACATATGGTATTAATCTTTGCTTAATGGCCACTAACAGATCGCTTAGTAACAATGGAGTAAGAGAACAACCAGCAGTAAAAGCAACCCTGAAGCTGCAAGCTCTCACATGTATTTCCAATGTATGTAAAACACACATGACTCTACATAACAAAAACTGGACATACATACACATTCAGCCAAATGTTCTCAGATACTAAAAAAGTGTTAAAGTCCATCTTCAGGAAGTACTGAAATATTAAGCTAAATACTAGAAGTTCTGTTAATTTTCTTCCACAAATGCATTTTTAAAGAATTCACAAAACCTGAGCATTTCCTCCTATGCTAGTGGCATACCTCTAAGGACGCTTGATCATAAATAAAACTAAGTCTACATGAGCTGATGTTCACCTATCGAACAATACTAGCTAGTAATGCCAATGAAAACTTTCCTGTAACATCCTAAATTTAGCAGGAGAAAATGCACAATATCAAGTAACTGGAAACAAAACTGCTTCATGATAGAATTAAGAAAACAAGGGAAGGAAGGGGCAGCAAAGAATCATTATCAGTTTATTGTTTTGGAGCTAGGAAGGAAACAGGTTCAGTAAGAATTCTGCAGGATGAAACTTGCATAACAGTAGACAAACATCTCTGTACATCCACAGTCACATTCCTGAGAGCACCGACGTCAAGAATCACACAGAAAAGCAACACTGAAAGCAGCGCTAAGGAACAACCATTCAAACACTGAAAATAAATTAACACTTAACACTCTTCAATCAAACTGACAGAATTTGCCCTTATCTGTTCAGTTGAATGGTACTTATAGCTTAAGTTAAGATTGTGCTTTTAGTTTAACTCTACAGCTTCTAAAGAAGAGCCTAAATCTAAACTGAACTCTGCCGAGAGCTTAGCAGTTAACCACTCTCACAATTTCAGAAGGCTACAGGAGACCTGAATATGATAAAGATTGGTTAATCACACTCGCTCCTTTCCCCAAGAGCAAAAATAGCTCCAGAATTTAGAAAGCCAAAATCCAAGGCTAAAAGGTATGGAATATACAAAGTATAATGCAAGGTTTTGTTACAAATGTTTTTTCCAACTTCAGTTCTTCCTAAAAGTCTAATCGACAATTTTTTTCCTCAAAAAAATTTTGTGCTGCTAAGAAAGTACAACACAAAATCCAAGAAATTTTGCAGTCACCAACATATTAGAGAGATTAAAAGACATGGAAAACCATATACAAAGTAAAATTAAATCCAGGTTTGTGAACCTATTTATGGCAACCAACAGTCACTTCAAAGTGTGCTAGTGAGCAGTTTAACTATATTAAAAATACTTCCTTTACTTAGCCCCTTCACCTAAACTTATGGACTACTTTTAAGCAGGGAAGTCTAAGCCCATGAAATTACATGCCTATTTAAATCAGCCTAAGCTACTACACAACATCACCACAGTTTTAGCCTGCTCCCGACTTCACAGTACTTGAGGCTTAACTTCTGAAATGCTTTTGGCTAGCTCAAGAATATAATTTGTCTTCATCCATATTGGGTTTTATGGTCATATCTGAGAGCATTCTGCCAAACAATCCACCCCACTTTTAACATAATCCACCCAATTACACCTTTACATATAATGACATATCTTCCAGTACCTGTCTCTGAAATATAAACAACAGGATCCTGCTTTAGAACTTTACCAAGTTTTGCAGTAGCTGCTTTTTTCTCAGATGGCTTCTTGGATCTTTTCACTGGCTGCACGTCCTCTTCTGAATCTGTATTTTGACAACAGCATAAATGCAGATTTCCTCCACATACACACAAGCTTCAAGTAATGTATCATATAACATTAGCTAACGTGTTCACATATATGCAACTGAGTGAGAAAAATACCACATAAAATGTCAGAGCATAGTTTCATTTTTTTCCATCAGCTAATAGCCTGGCCATCATTTATTTCCATTTCCTATTCCATTACTTACTCATGATTAAATGAAAGTTTGGTAAGAACTGGACAGTCTAGACAGTGGTTTTTGTTTACATAATAAGATATTGCTTGTTACTTACTCCAAGAACTGTTAGGTCTTTTTAAAAGCCTTTCCACAAAGAAACGCAACTGCCAGAGAACCACACCAGATTACTAAACAAACCAACCACCAAAACACAAACGTTTAACATAGATTAATTAGCCTGATTAAATTTATACAGTATTATATTATGCAGGTGTATTCCACAACATCTATTCCAAAAACTAACAACAGGCTAAAATAGATCACCAACGTTGTACTCTGATTTTTCAGAACCACACTGGTGGACTGCCATTCACCTTACCAACCAGTCTTCACACCCCAAAAGTTGTCAAGACTCCAAACTTACACCACTATGGATTATATATTCCAACATCCAAATGATTAAATAGGACAAACTGAAGAAGCTGATGGAACTAGCAAGTGTAACAGAGGGTGTTCCTTTAGAGTCTACCTCTACCCTAATGTGGATTGCAATTCCTTTTAAAAAAAACTGGGGAAAAAACCCAAAAATACCCCCACTAGCACACACTTCCATCTTCAAGTACTAGAGCACTTTCTCTTTTTCTTTCCAACGACTAAGGGCCTAGAGTTGGTAAAATATTCAGATAGTATCAGCACTTCAATGGCAGCAGTCGAGTTAGATTACTTTTGTACTCCACATTTTAATGCTGATATGTTTCTATTGCTATTCCTCACTGCTAAACATGAACTTATAGAACAATTTATCTGAAGATTTGACCACATCTTTCTATATAGCATTATGCTCACATGTTTGCATGATCATTTTTCTTCTACAAGAGAAGCAATCTTCTATTGTTAAGATTGCTTCTAAAAAAATGAAGCTGAAGTCTTCAGCTTGAACCTGAAGTCTGGAGTCAAAACTTGCAGAAACTCCTATAATCATTTCTACAGTTTCACAAGTACTCAGAATTCAGAATCCAATCAAAGAGGGATTAAATGACATCACAGCTCTGAAAGAGTAAACAAATTTCAAGCTTTTAAATAAAACTTGACAGGCAAAGGTTTCTGTTTCTTTTTGTTTGGGGAGGGTTGCCTTTTGCTGTTTGGTTGGCTGGGGTTTTTTAAGTCAAGTCCTGTAGAAGTGGTTTCCTTTGTAACCTTCCAAAGGATGCTTTTAGAATGCAATAGCAGTGCTTTAGTTTATATTCTGCATATTCCATACTGTAAGTTTAAAACTACAGGATGAACATTTACTACTTTTTTTTTTTTTAAAGTAAAACCACAGACACACAGGAAACACAAGTTAGCCTTATAAAACAATCTCTTACATTATGTTCATACAGTACACAGAAACGTGAAATGATAGTATATTATCAGTCTCCTGTAACCAGTGTTGGGTGTTATTTACCCTTAACAAAACAAGAAACCTAAAACTCCCCACAATTTACATACATCTTCATAACAAACAAAAGTTCTGGAGTTTTGATAGAACTTACTATTAGAACTTTTTTTTGTGGGCTGTGTTTTGTGGGGTTTTTTTAAATTATTGTTTGATGAAGTTAGCTTGTTTATTGTTTAAACAGAGGTTTTATTAAAAGTTACTTTGCACGGTATATTACATGCATGGCATACACTGCAGTATTACTGGCAAATATATTTAGCAACCCAGAAATAATTACTATGAAAAAAGTTTTAAATTGCATTACCAAAAAAAAAACCAACACACACGACCACAAACACTACAGCTTTTTTTCAGATATACCATTTATCTAACTGACCTTGCAAAAGATATAAAGGAGCATTCAGAAACAGCTGTGAACACTACCTGAATCGTAGATTATTCTTTTTTTCTTGTGTGTCCGCTTTGGTTTGGGATCATCTTCAGAGGGTGAATTATTAACCTAAGAGTAATAGTCTGTTAGTGCAAACAGTAAACACAGCCTTCAGGCTTTTACTCAGTTACACATTCAAATTTATGAGTTTCCAACAAATCCTAACACAAATTATTTCCCAATATTACATTTACAAACAGATGTTCTAACGTGCTCACTCATGAGGGGGAAACAGAAACTGCAGCAGGAAAGCTACACGTGCTTATGCAAATCTTTGATGACTATGTTGAGAATAAATGTTCAAGTTTAATGTCAATTAAAGTAAACCACATGGATTTTTGGAACACTTCCAGCTTTTAAGCCAAAAAATAAAGTACACAGTCCCACCAGAAACAGAGGTGGTACAGGCCAGTAAGTTACTCTACAGAGTTCAGCTTTCACTGTTGGTACCATTCTGGATATAGCTTTGCTATAACTATCAGAATTCAACACAACTTCAGAGTGAAATATAACTAACTGAAACAGGAAAAAAAACCCCAAACATATGCAACAGTCAAAGTTAGACTGACTTCTTATTCAGTGTGCTAGTCACTTGCAGTTTCTTCTCTCACATGTCAAACAGCACAACTACCATAGGAGACTGCACCAATGAACACAACCAACAAACGTGTTCTATCTAGTGGTCGGTAGTATTAATCTGTGCCAAGGTTGTTGGGTTTCTTTTGTGGTTTGTTTGTGTTTTAAGACATTGACAAGTTTTAGATAACTGGTGAGAGGGCATCTACACCATAGTCTTTTACCTTACTTGAAAGCATGACATCTTTATGATATGTCTTTATCTACTGTGCATAAGCCTCAGTCTTAATTAAATTAGGAATATGCAGAGCTACTTAAGGAACTGTGGCTACAGCTAAAATAATTTAAATGTATCAGGTTGTTCCCACATTAGTACCTAGCCATAACAACTTCTACCTACCTCTCCTTCGCCCTACAACCCAAGTATTTTTTAAATTAGCAGTTTTCTTCTCCACCTACAAAGTTTTGCTGCTAGACTATTAAGTGGTAGGTTCTTCCCATATAAAAAATCAACTGATATATAGCATGGTTTTTGAGGATATGAGAACTACTATGACTTTAAAAATAGAGATACAAACATACTATATGAGAGAAATCAAGCACCTCACAAACAAGAAAATCAAAACTAACTTTAGTTTCCTTTCCCCTTTTCTTCCCACTTGAAGGCTCTTCATTTTTAATTTTTTCATTCTTTTTCACAGTCTCACATTCCTGTCGCTTTCCAGGAGGTACAACGCCAAAGAATTTCCGGATATCCTAGTAAGAGGGAAAATAAATTTATGATTTTTTTTAAAAACAGATAAGTCTTAGAAGTTTCACACTACAAAACAGCAATGCACTTAAATCAGTTTCTCAACAACTCCACTGTAATATTTTGTTTACAGCTAAGAAAACAAAGACCAGCTAGCTAAACATAGCTGCTCAGACACCTCACCATCCTTCTTGTCTTTGAATCAAGAAAAAAGTTCTATTTTTCTGTTAGTTGGACATGTTTACCAGTACAGTCATCAAAACAAACTTCCATTAGTAATAAAACACAGCAACTTGATACATACATTCAATTTTTTTTTGATTAATCATCATAAACCTAGTTCCAAGTATTTCTACAGTTAAAATTATGAACTCAGGTATGAAAGTGTCCAATGTAAAAAGATTTTAAAAAGGACCAAGAGCTAGAAACCAGTCGAGTAGATATACTGCATCCTCCATCTTTTTATGAATTTACAACAGTAACTTTCATCTAACTAAAACAATTAGCCAGCAGAAAACAGATGAAAATTTAAACAAAAAGAAAAAATTTAACACCTAGAGCTCCAAAAGGTCTGTTTTCTAACCTTATTTTAGTGTATGTCCACACAGTACAATCATAAAAAGTTTTCTAAACACATAAATTCTTTTTTTTAATAAAAAAAATTGTACACACAAATCCAAACTTGACTTCTGCCAAAAAAAAAAAACAACAGGTAGTTCAGTTTTACTAAAAAAGGAATTGAGAAAATGCATACCTTGTTAGTACCACTACTTCCAGGGGTAGCAGCCATTTTAGAGAAAGAAAGGGCCTCTTTTGGCCTAAATATATAGCAGGTAAAGGGTGTGGCTCAGGGCTACATGCTACCCAGCTGATGGCTCTTTTCCCCATCATCAAGTTCATCTGGGTAGTGTTTGCTTATTATATGGAACTACAAGAAAAGTAGTAAATTCTTTAAAATTCTGCATAAAAATTTGATTGACAAGAAGGAGTGTTTCAGGCTCCTTTTTTCTCACCAGGCAGTTCCCTGGTGGTTTTAATTACCAGAGCCTACAGGGCTTCAAATCAATGGAATACATGATTTGAAAACTTACACAAAATCTGGGACATGCATAGATTTATTTAGTATACTTAGCTATTAGTTCTCTAGAATCAAAAATGTTTACTGTAAAAATTTAGACTCCTTGTGCTTTACCTGCATATAACAATACGGATTCAGCAAACAGACTGGTAGACTGGGAAGCCCTCTTCCTTAATGAGACCTCACGAATTTCCATCAATGGAATTTATGTCCTGAGGCATAAATTTTCAACACTGCTATTTTACATGTACTCCTACAATATAAATGCAATACTATATAATCTTGGAAATTTTGACTGCCAATACCTATAGCTAACAGGTTTGAAGCAAGCATCTACTTAAAAAGTCTCAAAGTAGATTCATGGACCTAGGCTTAAGGTAACATAGGCAAGAGAAAAATTTATTACAAGACTCATTAGATCACTCATGTATTAAAATAAATTAAATACTTACTACAACATTGAAAAAAAGAGACTTAAAAGTTTTTGGGTTTTTTTAATGTACTTTTAGGCTTAAAATATTTGGAGAATAATTAATTTTAGATCAAGGGTAGCACTCTCTTCATTGTAGTATTTTAACTGAAAACAGTTAATTAGTAAGTGAATTGCTCTGCAAATCCCATATGCAATTTTATATGTAGATTTTTTTAATAGACTTATACAAGGAAATACCATCACATACTGGTAAAGAAAATACATTAAGTCTGTTTCAGCTTCTTCCACTACTTTAGTATCACAATTCCTGAACTGCTAAGCCCCAAATGATTGTAACATATAAATTATTATTTTCTGCCTCATCAGTTCTCATGAGATATCAAGTTAGCTTCTCATAAACACCTTTAGTTCACAAAATGAATGCAACTGCTATTAAGCCCTGCTAAATTTAACCTGCAATAAAGAGGACCTAAACTGCCACTTCAAACTTTTGAAAAATACTATCCAGTCATGGTCAACTTTATAATTACTTTCCCCCAAATCAGTTCAAAACTGCATAAAATAAATGGGTGACATTCAACTGCTACTGTCTTTTATAATGCAGGTAGTATTTCATTAGACTAACTGGTCAAATGAGAACAAACAGGGGGTTTGGGGTTTTTATTCAAAGCAGCATCTTCTACCCATTTATTAAGAAAGCACCATACAGACAAACACTATTTTTTCTTGGATACAGCAGCTACGTATTCCAAAATTGCCTCCCTAGGGTAATGCAACACATTCTACTCTCTTGACACAAGCTGCATGTCAAGAAATGGCAGTTTTTTCCTTTCCTTTCATCATCCCATGCTTCTGTTAAAAGAGTTTTTCAGAAAATACTGTGAATATTAAAGCACACAAGCCACCTAGAAGTTTCTGAATAAAAGTTTGTATTAAGGCAGCAAATTTCAATTTCCCATAGTGACCATCTACTTCTGAGTGACTAAACTACACAGGCCTAAGCTACAAAGGAAAATTGACATCCATGTACAATCTTCTTCAGTCTTCAGAGTCATAAATTCTCCTGCTCTCCAGAAGAAAAGGTAACCTTGTTAGCCACTGCTGAACTGTAACAGATGGTGAATTCAGAATTGCTTGGAAGAAAAGTATGCCATTGTGCAACAATAAACTTATTTTTCAGTGAAACTTTTATCCAAGAATCACTTGCCCCTATTTTGTATTTACCTATTTAACATATTCTGACAGACTCTCTTATCAGTATATAATGCCATGCATATATATGAGTTCACCAGGTGGAAAAAATGCATATTTCTAGCTTTTACCTGTGCTCATTCAAATGAGGAAAGGTGGGTATCAATAGAACTGACAAGTTACCTTCCAGGACATTCCCCAAAAACCACAGAAGTCATCAGCCTTGTGTATCCTGGAGGTAACACTCACCAGCATGGCTGTCATAGGTGGTCCCCTTGCCCAAAGGGCTAAAACTAAAGAGGCAAGGCTGTATTATGGTGGCTCCCCATGGATGCTTCAGTAGCAGCAGCAAGACATAAACCTTTGAGCAGTTCTACCTAAGTAGGAGGTGAAACTTCTGATCACTCGCTAAATTGAGGGCTACTGATGCATAGCATCTAAACAGCCTAAAAAGCTGTGTTCAAGTGCACTGGTTCCTGTTATCTTAGTAATTATATGATCTCAGTAACGGCTGTCCCATCTAGTTCTTGTCAGTTTTGACTACTGCTTCAAATCCTCCACCTTATGCAACAATAGAAGACTATAGCAATTAATCATGTCAGGTTGCAAGTCTTCTCTTAAAGATTTGTATCTGTCTGTTTTACTGAGGAGAGTAACATGAAGAGAACTGGAAGCTGTTAGGTAGTACACAGACTGCTTACTCGCTGAAGATTTTGTCAGGGTGATTTTTAAGACTTCAGTAAATACCTGATGCAAAGAAAGTCTATTATAAAAGTCATAAATACTCCATGCTGGTGGATTTTCTTCCTGCACGTTAAAAGTGTCCTAAACCAAGTATCAACTACTCCAGTTCTTTGATGATACAAACATCTCAACCTAACTAACCATAATAGACACAATGTTTTTAGACTAGTGTCTAGTTAGGCAAAATTTTTTTCCAAAATTACATCATTCAGTTGGCACCTCAAAATACAATATGAGATAGAAAACTGACTGCAACAGAAAGTAGTGTACCTTATTTCAGGTATTCTGGAGTGTGTCCATGAGGGCCTTGCATCCATACAATCATATTCATTTACAGTGTGCCTATTTCAGTGCAAGTTTTGTGCAAACACCAACTCTGACATCTGGTGTATCCAGAAAAATTGCACTAACTGCAAGCAAATTTATAGTATCTTTTCAGTGAAACCAGTAACGCTTGGATAACTATACTTAATGTTTATGAAGAGTGGTAAGTGCAGCACAGGTACTATACAGTACTTTTCAAGCAGCATCACAGTTCCAAGTACACACCAGCTGATGCTACAGCTTTCGCCATGTGAATGTCTCTCTCAGCCAGAGGCAACTAAAGTAGCTCCTGCTCCCAGTTACTCATTCCCTCTGTTTTACTAATATAGCTCTCTGCTTGGGAACTGGGTCAGGCCACTAATCTGGGTAAAAAAATTAAATCACTTCTAAGACAAATCAGCTCATTGTGTAACTCTACACACACCAGTTCAGCACACCTGAGAAGATGGTGCAGCAGAACCAACCCAAGAGGGGCTACTTATGTTTGGCACTAAATGAAAAGTCTGTTTGCAAGGGTATGATACTAAATTCCAATATGCTCGTGTTGTCACTGCACAGAATAGGTTACACACTTATCAACATCACTGCATAAACTTTGCCTCTGCTGCTGCAGCAACGACAGTCATACAGCCTCTTCCCTTCAGCTATGAAAGGGAATGGACTGAGGCAATTCATCCTCTCCTTAAAATGACGGTTGTCTTCCTCCCTTCTACAAAAGTGCCAGACATTGTGAGATGCTTAGAAGACTAGATAGAGGGAGAAACTGTCCCAGGGAGGTGGGGAAAAAACAAGTCTACCAGCAAGCTCAGTTTTCTTAAGAGGTGATGGCAAGGGAAAAGGAGAGGCAGGCATGTCCTCGGACATAAATTTAAAGTCATCAGCCACACTTAAAAAAACTATGAAAATATCCCAGTTTAATAGTTTCAGGATTCTTACTGCTGGCAGACCTCTGTCAGTTCTGTGAAAGACTAACATTGCACCACTCATCATTGCTGAGCATCTGGTGTAAGATATAAACATGGTTCAATTCCTATGGAGAGTCCAAAACCAAAGTTAAACACAACTGGCTCTGAATGGCATTTGTAAAGCCAGTACAACATCTGCACAGACACTCCATCCAAGAAGCAAATTTATGAGCCAGAGATGAAGAGGGGATACTGCAGAAGTGAGCTATATTTCTATTTACAAACTCTCTAGAGTCTCCTGAGGGTTGTATCCTTCATTATTTATAAACAAGAGTCTAACTCTAGACTTCTAAGTTCTTTTTTTACCACTTGAACCGGTTTTCTGTAAATATGGCACAGTCTAGTTTGGCAGCGGTAGTGCCCTCGTGTATGCTCTTACTGAAATTAAAGAGTTAAAACTTCGTCAGACTGAGTTTAGAGAGGTTAGCTCGTTCGCTTACCTCCACCCCACCCTGACCAGCCCAACGGCCATACCTAATTCCCCACCTGGTTTCGAGGGGGGAGGGAGGGTACGGGAGAGGCTCAAACGCTTCCCCCTCGGGGCAAGGGCACAATCGCGGGCACTCCCTCAGCCAGGGGTTTATTTTCCCGGCTCCGTGGGCAGCTAGGCCATGGCACCTCAGGGCGGGAAGCGCGCGAGTACGCCCGAAGGCGCAGCAGGGTGCGCTGCCTCGTTTCGCAGCCCCACAGCAGCTCCCGACCAGGCAGAGCTCCGCCGCTCCGCCACAGCGCAGGACCTCCGGACCCGGGGCCACCTTCAGGGGAGAGCATGCCGGCTCCGCTCGGCCCGCGCCGGGCTCCAACGGCCGTGGGGCTGCAGTAACGAGAGGGAGAAGACACCATCCGGCCCCGCCGCCAGCCGGACACTGTGCAACGCTCCCTTCCCTCCCCTACCCGGGGGGACTGAAGGGGAACCATAGCGGAAATAATCGCAGTGCGCTCACCATGCTGCGGGCGGCGGTTTATCTCGCTAGCGGGACGCCTCCGGCTCCATACTTCCCGCACTGCCGCCTTCGCGCCAAGTCCCGCAACCTGGCGCGCGGTGCTGCCGTCATGGCCGCGACGGGCGGGGCAGTAGCAGGGGAGGGTAAGGGCCGTGACGCTCGTGCTGCCAGCTGGGAGGTGGTGGAGGTTGTGGCGCTTTGGTTCCTCTACGGTACTTTCTCTTAACGTGTTAAGTCTTAGGAGAGGTCAGAGGCTACACTTGAGAAGTCTTAAGAGAAACTGGGAAGTTAGGCCTTGTCTTCACCCACTGATTGTTTAATTTCTAGTCAGTTTCTAATGAAATCTTGTGTATGTTTTCTTCCATTTTTTTTCCCTTTATTTGCTCAACACAGAGAGAATAAACTTGAGCAAAACAAATAAATACAGTTCACCTCTCAATAATTACTTGTTCTGATGTTTAGATTCCACCCACCTACTGAGTTGCAAGTCTAGGAGAAGAACGGGGAAACCAAACATTGCCATTGATTTAGAAAACAACTCATTTAAAAAAAGAGTACAAACTCAATTTGTACTTGTCTCATACTACAATTTCCAGTACTATCATTTGTGTACCTTCTGTTTTTGTGGGGGTTTTTTGTTTTTTATGTTCTGGGTTTCTTCCCCAAGAACAAGAGGCTGTCTACTTGGTGGCATGGTCAAACTCAGCAAAGATCTTCAGTTCTTTTTGTCTAACCTGAGAAAATATGAATGTTAATGATATTTGTTACCATTCCTGTTTAATTCTTTAAATTGGACTTTAAGTACTTGTAAGACTGTGTTTGTACAGAACTTGTTACTGTTCTTTTATGAATGTGCATGGGCAGGTGGACTCATATTTTCAATGTCTGCATAGTTTATGAATTTGGATTTCTACTGACGTGCAGAATAAACACTCTATAGCCAGAATGAAAGTCTTCACCCTTGTATCACTATGTAAGAAAGACATGACAGAGCGAGCAAATGCAGACCCACAGCACAGACTCTGCTTTCCAGGCTGTTTTGCAAGTTACTCCACATGTGCTTAACAATAATGCCTCCACAGACAAAACTGGTATCGCTTTAGAAAGGTATCTCCAGAGATGCGTTTGTATTTACATATTTAATTCTCATTATGTAATTATTAAAGCTGTGTGTGTTGTTGATACCAGAACTAAAAGAGTAGTTAAAATGGCTGATATTTGTAAGAGCCACACAAACTCTTTAAATAATGTTAAAAGAATTATTGCAGGTGGTTATCTCTATTTGTAGGTGATAAAGCTACCTAGAATAACATCCAGCAGAGCGGTATCTGCTTGTGGGCTTGTGACATGTTCACGTTTCCTGGAAGGCAAGAGTTTAACCCTTTATGAAGAAATCAGACTGACTACCTAGACTGACTATAATTCACTCCTGGGCATAATGGGGAGCCAGTTTCTATGTGCAAGGCTATGAAACCACTGGAAATGGGGAAAACCTTGCTCTGCCACAGGAAACAAAACTGAAAACCCATTGCATTATAATGGACTTCACAAGTTAAAATGAATCTATCATGATGTCATAGGTCATGTTTTAAAGGTATATTACCCAACTAAAAGTACAGCCTTTTAAAGAGTAGCTAAAGTAGTTTTCCAAAAAAAAATACATGAAAAAAGTGAGCTGTTAACTCTTGAGCTTAAGGGTTTTTTCGTCTCTTGAACAAAACCACTCCTATTGATGTTATTTTTAGTGAAAGCTTTATCTTGCTTTTTGACAGACAAGGTTGTTTATAAGAAAAGTACATTTTATTATATTGATAAAAATAGTCTTGATTAGTTTTAAAATATTTTCTTGGTTTTTTTTCTTTTTTTTTAATTGATGTTGATACAGTTTTGGAATTGAAATAAACTTTTCTTGCAACTTTTGAAGCAGTGTGTTATTTACTGCTCTACAGAATTTGTCTTTTGAATTGTTTGAAACTTAATTGAAGTATAAGGCAGATACTTGTAACTAACACTGAAATACTTTTGAAGCCCATAAGACAGAGTTTCTTACCTGCACATGTTTTAGGGGGAAATACACTGTGATCATTTAAGAAATCTTTAGAAGGGAACAGAGATGTTCTGAGCTTCATATGTGTCCAAAGGACCTCTGAGGTTAGGAATTGTCCTAAAGAAATACAGTATGGTAATACTGAGAGAAGGAAAATACAACAAAAATACATTTCCAGAAATTTCAGGTTAAATGCTGTATTTTTTTCATAGCATTAACAGATATTAAAATGCTCTTTCACTAGACGATAGGCTGTATTTTGGAGAAATCCTGTAGAGAATATTCTGCTTACTAGGGTCTCTAGTAAAGGAAATAAAATTTCTCACACTGTAGAAACAGGAATTAGCATTTTGTTACAGACCAAAAATTCCAAAAATTCTTTGTAAATCTGTGGTCTAGTTTCTATTTACATTAGGCTTTCTATAGTATCCATCACAATTTTGTGTCTTTAAAAAGACTTGATCCCATCTCAAACAGTTTTTGCTGTTTAAGGTAAAGGTGTAAGGTAAAGGTAAGTGTTTGATTTGCATCACTGTTGAGGGCAGTTACGTAAATTGTGCTTTTTTTGAGCACCCAGCACAAGCAGATCTGAGCAGCTGACGTTAATGTAAACATTGCGCTTTTTTTTTCTAAGTGACCTTTGTCTTTAAGTCTTTTCTCTCACTTCATTTGCATATCCAGGCAGAAATGAATGTGTCTTAACTCGGATACTCAGCCTAACATTGCATACATTCAAAACTCTACTCCTTTCGCATAATGTGTTTGGCATTTCTGCAGGTCAAGTTCCAGGTTTTCAAGCCGACCCCCTAAAACAAGTAGAATACATATTCAGTAGTCAAGTCAAAGGTTGTTTTCATAATCTGAACCTTGACAGAGGCAAAGATAGAAAAGGAAACTTGATAGCTATGAACTGAACTGAATAATTAGGCTTCTCAACTACTGCAACTGTAATAGCAGGTGCCCTGGAAACCTCAGCCTCTCCCAGCCTGGATTGATTCTGAAACCAGATTTATTAAGTGCACAGCCAGAGGCAGGAAATCCCACTAAGCACTGATGTTCATATACAGCATCAGGGTTGGAGACTGTACTGACTCTGTCACTTGAGCCAGTAGAGTAATTAATTCCTTCCTGTTCCCTCTGACCACATCTCACTCCTCTGTGCTGCTTTCCAAACTAACAGTCACAGTCTTTCCCGAAATTCAAGACACAATATGATTTTCACCAGTTAAATTCCTCCCTTTTTAACTTTACCAAGTGACATTATAGCCCAAACAGTTAAATATGATAAAGTAGTCAGAAACTGGGTTCAGAAGCTTGAAACTTTTAAACATTTTCAAACCTTGATTATGGTACACTCCTAGTCTAATCCATAATAAGGAAGGAAATACAATTTGTAACTCTGTCCAGATGAAACATCTGGGAGCACAAGTCTCTGCTGCACCTTGCACATCTCATGCATATGCAACATACTGTCTACAATAAAATGCCAGTGGTACTAAATCTGCTGTAGTTAGTGGGAAGAAACCTATTGTCTTTACCTTGTTTAATTAATACATGGCCATGTGGGCGTTTTGAACTCAAGCATCTGGTAATCATGGTAGCCAAATGCTTTAGAAGTATAGTGACATCCATTATGAACTTGTATTTGGGGTTTCTTTCCTAAGGTAGGATACATACAGTCAAATCTTTTAAATGTCAGAAGAATCATGTGAATACAATAACTATCCAAATTAGCATTTTGAAATGCAATTCCACAGAATAAAAAAGGAACATATCTGTGTATACCATATGCCAAGCTGGTACAGTCCCTACCTATTCTCTTTCCCAAGGCACCTTTGGTTGGATCTTTGGTGAATCAGTCACTCCATGTAGTTGAGGGAGTGCTGTTTTTGTTATATGGGAGAGAAGCTTGTGTTACATGCATGGCTACCCCACCAGGAAGGATCTGCAGTGCAGAAGATGCCAATGGAAGCTTTCTTCTTCACCTACAGTGAAACTGTTTCTTGTAGAGGCGCTGCAGAGAACTGCTTACAAACATGGATTGAGATTTTGTTGTTTATCTTTAAAATAAATAAATAAAATGTCTTCCATCTTGTATTGATTATTCAGCTTCATTGTTAAACTAAAGGTATGTCTCCTTGGCAAAATGCAATGCTGCTAGCGTGCTCTCACAGGTAGCAGGAGCAGCAAAGCAGCAGTAGACCAGCATCTGGACTTTTGTGTCCTACACGCCAGCACGGCTAATGGATCCAAGCAGGGTACTATACTTAGGTGATAAGTTGTTCCCATGTTCAGATTTCAGAACATGTCTTTCTTGCATGTAAAGTTACTTCACACTGCTATCTTGTTCTGCAAATCTCTTCGGCAACTGTGGTCTACTTATGGATACATTTTCTGTTACTGTACCTCAAGAAAAGCAACAAATGTCAAACATCAGTCTTACTGTATTAGGTAAATTGAGTATATCTCAACACATGCATTTTGAAATATGCTAAGAAAAATAAATTCTATTGCATAACTGCTCTGTAAGATATTCGCCGTACTGATGCCAGAGCCATGTATACCAAGACTGTTGAATTAATCAATACTGAAACAGCATCTTTCAGGACTAATTATCTTTGCTAATTGTATTGATTTTAAGAAATCCAGGGAAATTGCTTACAGACTGGAACAGACCTCTGCTAATTTTGTAATGCTGCTGTAGAGAGAGCTGTACAGGAAACTTTTCTCTAGGGCAGAAAAAAGTTTCATGTGTTTGAAAGAAATATTGACTTGCTTTGTGTTTTAATATAGTTAGTAAGATGTGCATATAACTCTTGTCCACAATAAAATTTCTCATGAGTCCAGGGAGAATTTTTCAGCAGAAGTAGGATGCTTGAGCAGGGTAGGACTGAGGAATGACACACTGCCCTTCCAGCCATCCAATTACACAGATAGGATAAATCACCTTTTAACTGGAGACTGTGTAGTCTGAACTGTATTTCTGCCACATTTCCCTGAAATGCAGCTGCACGAGGAATAAAGGGTGTGATAGCTTCTCTGCCACCTATATTTTCGCATCAAAATGACTGTGCTTTATATAATGATGAGTTAGTTACTAGCATTTATATTGTTCAGGCAACCTATTTTCCTGCAGTAAGAAGCTCCAGCTAGGTGTCTCAGTGGTCATACAGAAGCCACCTCCCTAAAAATGACGCCATTTTCTGACTCGTTCTAGGTCTCACAGTTCAGGCTAATCATTGACAGGGCTTTTACAATCAGAAGCTTTTAGTGAAGATTCAGTAAGACACTCCAGCAGTCTGTGGCAAATGAAGACGGTCTCCACGGCAGGGACTCCAGGGAATGAATGGATTTTTTTCAGTGTCAGTGCAAGAAATCTGACTTTTAACACTGGTGTTATAAACTGGCATAATGTGTGACCAACAGCTGAAGAAATTTGTTGCTTTTTGGACATTGGTTTTCATAAGGATAGTTACTGGGCTTGCTGGAGAGGGAAGATCTGTGTGGAAAAAGGACCCTCATTTCAGCCCTGTGAGTGAAACACAGATGTTTTTGTATGACAGCTTTCCCAAAGACTTTCTCTGGGGTGTAGGGACAGGAGCTTTCCAGGTGGAAGGCAGCTGGCGGAAGGACGGGAAAGGGTCCTCCATCTGGGATCGCTTCATCCACTCAGAGTTCAGAGATGTGGATGCAACAGACATCTCCAGTAACAGTTACAACTTGTTGGACAAAGATTTGTCTGCTCTGGATTTCTTGGGAGTTACTTTTTACCAGTTTTCAATTTCATGGTCAAGGCTTTTCCCCACTGGAGTGGTAGCAGCTCCCAATGAAAAAGGACTCCAGTATTATAACACCCTTATCGACTCTCTGCTCTACAGAAATATTGACCCCATGGTTACGCTGTACCACTGGGACTTGCCCTTGATGCTGCAAGAAAAATATGGGGGATGGCAAAATGAATCAGTGATTGATATCTTCAATGACTATGCCACCTTTTGCTTCCAGACCTTTGGGGATCGTGTTAAGTATTGGATTACGATCCACAATCCATATTTAGTTGCTTGGCATGGGTATGGCACAGGTATTCATGCTCCTGGAGAGAGAGGGGAAATAGCAGCTGTCTACTCTGTAGGACACAATTTGATCAAGGTATGGTGTAGTAAGATTTTACAAACTGATCTTGCACTGCCATGGGAAATGATGGGAGGAATCATCGTAACCAATGTTTTGTTGGGGTTTTCTTGTTTGCTTTGTTTTTAAAATCAAGGACTATGAAAACACCAACTAGTCTCCTAAGGCAGTCTTTTTTTGAATTCTCATGTTGATTTTATTGTTGTTATCACAACAGCTGGCTTAGTAATTACTAGTTTTAAAGTGCTTTATACTATTTCATTTAAATTAGGTTTTGCCAACAAAATCTGGCTCTTAAAAAGCAGGATTTTCCTTCTTTGTTCTTTCCACTTAGCTAAACACACTACCATGACCATTCATTCAGCTACACTGAAATGAATATTTTATTAATACAAAATGAAATTTACTTGCATGTGCATATTGGATCATTTCTAATAGCAATAGACTATGTATATATAAATATGATTAGTTCTAGTAGTAAGATCATATTCTAAAATGTTAATTGCTGAACTAGTAAGGTCAGCATCTCTTAGGTTTGGAAGAAAATAAATGTCCTCTTCGGTATCTGAGAGTTTCAAAATCACATTATTTCTATGATGTTTTCAGTATTTTAGTTTTTATGTCAGTCTTACTTATCAGCTGATTCTACTGAATTACACATCCAAAGGCTTAATCCCATGAGTAATAGCTTTATCAGCTGCAGTACTGGGTCCTAAGTTCACTGTATTCTTTCTTTGGGAAGGACACAAAGCAAAGCCTGAAGCAGATGATATTTTTTAAGGAAAAAGTACAGATGTTGTTCATGGTATTCTCAACTGCATGCAGAGTTTACAGCATCTCCTCTGATCTGACAGATGATCAATTTAATTACACAGATGGGCTAGTTCCTATGCATAGGAGCTTATATTCTTATTTTCTCTTGCTGTAATTCAAAACAATTTCTAACAACAGCAGTTTAATATAAGAATTAACAATATCAATATAGTATTTTTTTCACTCTGTAGTGCTCTAGTACTTTACAGAGCTGTCTTCTATCTGATAGAGCAGCTAGTATAATTCCCCCAGCTCAAACTATTCCTAGCTGTCACAAAAAGAACTTTTCTACTAGCTACCATACATTATAAATGTAATTAACAAATAAATCTGTCTATATGTGTCCTACAGAAAGAAGTATGGATGTGGGGAAAAATTAATTGCCAGAGTAGTTAAAAATATTCTGCAATTTACCATTCTATTTCTTGTATTTGCTTCTGGGCTTGAACCTGCAGAATCTCCTTTTTCAGAAAATTCACACCGCAGTAAACAGAAGTTTTACACATACAAAGGTCATCGAGCATCCTGAGTCACTGACTTCAGACTTAGCACAAGAATGGTTTAACCATAGAGATTTCTGAAGTATTTCAAAGAGAACTGATGCTCAATCATTCTTCTTATTTTCAACTACTGTATGAAATATATGTGATACAATACATGTAAAAGATACAATGTAAGTTTGCAGCATTGCTTGCCCGCTTTTCTGAGTGGCACAATCAAATCTGGGTTACCTACTAGGCAGCCTCTGTATTTTCCCACCATGCAAAATCCATGAAAGCAGCACATAGGGAGCAATGCCTTTGCTGAAGAGTTCCAAGAAGCCAAGCACAGCTGTGACTGATATACAAATAACTGACTTAAATTCTCTGGCCAATATTATTTAAATCTCACACTTGGTCTAATAATTCATTATAGCTTTAAAGTCTGTGAATCTGAGTATAAAATAAATCACTGAAATGAAAGAATTAATGAAACTTTCAGAAAGACAATCCATTAACTAGTTTTTAAAGTCAGCCATTCCACAGAAGTCACAGGTGGTATTACATGTTTCAAGTCAACTAGTCAAAATCTTACTCAAATATTTTTTGGGTATCTAAATGTTCACTTTGTTTAGTATTATTGTCAATACCATATTAATATAGTGTATTAATGCATAATAAGGATAATCAGTATTCATGTGTTGTGAAATGTCTCCCCTTTGAGAGGCAGAAAATGTTAGAATCTCTCTTTAAAGAGATTTTACATGGCTTTTTATTTCAAGACTGGTATATGCAAATTTGTTTCTCAGACATTGTATTATGGTTACCTTCTAATTTACCACTACAAACTGTAAATGTCCTCCCAAAAATAAAAGACCAAAAATAGTGTCAGGTTTTGGCAGTGTGAGGCAAAGCCTGTCAAAGCTATTAAAAAACCCTCCCATTTACATCAACAGTCTTAGGAAGAGCCACATTCTTGTCTGTTAAGGCTTCATTTTTGGACAGGCTCTTGAAAGACAATATTGTCCATGCCACCCTATGGCCAGGTCCACTCATTAAATATGCTGAGTAGGAAAAACAGGTCTGTAACGCTGTAAAGAAACTGATCTGACCACCACTCTGTTACATAGAGTAACAATGGCATAAAAAGAAAATCCATGCAGGGTGCTTAGGAGGTACATATGAGGAAAATAATCCACAGAATCAGAAACCAAGATTTCAATTTAAAAAACATATTTGCATGTTAGTATGTATGTTTTTCATACACAGAGGGTAATAATTACTATTGATGATTTTAAAGGATCTTTTGCTACTTCCATGGAAATGAATAGGAAATTTGAAGTTTGACACTTACCAATTTTAAATTGCTAAGGGGTTCAATTAGATAAATCTCTGTTCAGTTGTATGATCACTAATATTAATGCAAGGAGTATATGGAGTCTTGTACTGCTGGCCGTCAAATGTCTCTTTCTTTCTTTCTGCGTTATTGTGCTTCACAAAAGCAACATTGGAAAATAATTAATGATAACATGCAACTTGCCATGCAACATTTGAAAAACACCTTAACAAAATCTATGAGCTTGCTCCTGAAGCAGCTGTCATACTGAGGCAGAGAAGAAAAAAACTGCACACAGAAAAATGAGATGGATTTCTTTCACTATTAACAGTAAATAAACAGATTATTGTATCTGGAGCTAAATGAAACATGTACCTGGTGTATTATTACCATTTTATATGGATCTAGTTATGTTCTTTTACACTTAAATTTAGGTTTGTAAAGATCACAAACTGCAGACCAAGCTGTCTTTTCATCCTCTGTTTCACTGCCCTCTGGGCAGTTCTGCCTTTGCTATGTAACAGGCAGAAAGAGGCTTTTTCGTTTGATTTAGGTTTTGGTTTCATTTGTTTTTTTTCTTTCCTGTTAAAAATTTAAAGATCATTCACACTCCTTTCCATCTGGCAGAAAAGCCCAGGAAAAAACTGTCAGAATAAGATCTCCCTAAAAATCACATAGTGGAAAAAGGCAATAAATTCCCTTCCAAACATGGTGTCTCTATATAGATCCATCACATATGAGGTTCATCTCTCAGCCCAGCTGTGTTACTCCCAGCTCTTTGGTAGCTCTCACTATGCCATGATCTCTTTGTGAACACTGTTGCCTTTGGAATCTTTAGACAAGCACGTCCTAGAAAAGTACCATAATTCAATCTCCTTAAAAACAAATTTCTACTGAACAAAAGGGGAATATTTCTTATCTTTATGTCCAAAGAGATACCTTCTTCCCTTCCTCCAAAGAGACCTCCTTTCCTCAGGATCTAGAAAAATGAAGTTACACCAGGGCCTGTATTTCTTACAGGAGGGAAATCTGTCTCCCCCAAGTACACCTAGAGTGCTTCTAGGGTGGACAGCAGAATTGTCTATGCTTGCAAACGGTTTTGCTGGAAGATTTTTCAAACAGTAGTAGCCACGAGTGATCATGTAAAACTCAACACTGACTCACACTTTTTAGCGTGATTTGTTAATTTCAGGTTAGATTTCTTACACTTCTTGGAAATAATCAGGAGAAACACAATCCAAATGCAAGATGGGTAGCATGCAACAAATTTTATAGCAAGGCCTCAGGCCTTCAAAGTACCCTCTTAGAAATTTAGTTGCCTGCATTTCATGAGCCCTTTTTTCCTTCACAAGGATTGAGCTTTAGAGTCAGTTCACAAAATAAATACTTTAGCTCTTCTGACTATGTGGTATCTTTACCACAGACTAAAAGGGCCTTGAACTGAAATATGCTCTCCAAATACACACACCTGCCCTTCTTCTAAAGCGATCCATTACCATCACTCTGTATTCTAGCTCTTTGTGCCTTAAAACCCAAACAATTAAACAGAAAGCCAGAATAATTACTTTTAGTATTTTTTAAATTCTAGTTTTCTGAAATGTTCTTGCTCTCCAGCACACTAAAATAACTCCATATACCTCTGACATTTTTTTGTGTGCTCATTACAGAGACATTCAAGGAAAACTGCTTGACTTCTAACATACCTTAAGAATTTGAAAGCATTGGTCTTTCAATAGTAAACTCTGTGCATCTGTACATAATGAATTACAGGATCAGAGTTCGAAGGAGAATGAGAATATTTCAAGAAAAGAGAGAACAACACTGTTTTTATTAAATTGACTTACCTAGCCTTTTAAAAAGTTTAATACTAACTGACTTAGCACTGTCTGTGACTGTCAAGTCTGTGGAATAATTTCTGTATTAATACCAGTAAAACATACTGAAATGAATGTGTCATATGTATCTAGAATAAATACACAATATTGATCCTGCTTTCACTGTGTACTTAGCCTTGACATTTGTCCTTGATCTAACAAGGAAAGTGAAAGACTAGGGATTAAACTCTAACTGAAAAAAAGATTAGGCAAGATTTCCTCAAAATAGCCAAACTGATGTATGATACAGCTTTTAAGTTGTTGTTTGTTTCATATGTGGTCTTACTAGACAAATTATCTTCACCAGTTGGTTCCATCAACAATAGTTTGCACTTAGTGAATACCTTCTATCTGAGAATGTTAAACTGCTCTACAGATAATCAAACCAAAATTATAGGCAAGCAAATGCTATTTTGTCTACTCTGTCTGTAAAAACCCTCATTATAGACAAGGGATTTTTATTTTTTCAGCTAAGTTAACCCTCAGTGAGACACCATTGACACATATGAACTTGTGTATGGGAATCCTGACTCAGATTAAGTGTGCTTATTTGTACTTGAGATCTGCTCCTGTAGAGTACCTGTGGCCATATTCTCTACTGTAAACAATATTTTTAACAGCAGCATCACTTTCTTCTAATCAAACTCTTGAAGCTGTGTCTAAATACAGTGAGTTGTCCCTAACTGTCTTTTACCATCAATATTGCATTCTAACTGCTTGCACTTTTGGCAAATGCATCTTTTTCCACTTCACCTAGCGATGTGTGATTACTAGGATCAATCTGGTTCTGTTGTCATGCTACCTGGCACTGTGCGTAATACAGCTGGCTTCAGTGGTGTTAGTAGCCTGTGTCTGGGAAAAATATATACTAACCAGGTGAGAAATCACTAGAGGCAGAGAACAAAGCAAGCCTGGTCTCAGCACCCACCCCAGGCCAGACCTTCAGGAGAGGACAGTGAGGGTAAGCAGGGAGGTGGCACTAGCAACTGACATTTTCTGTTCAGACTGGTAAGAAATCCATTTTACAATATTTTAACTGTTTCTTGCAGTTTGCCTCATGAGTACAACTTTGCTCTCTTCCCTTTTCAGCTTCAGAACCTGCATTTCAAAGGTTAATGTTACTTTATCAGTATTTTCAAAGACAGACCTTGAACAAATGTTACAAGTATGACCTTAGAAACCATAAACAACTGATACACAAAATTTCACAAACTGTAAATCTTCTGTACCCCTTAACTTAACCAAATATCTACTGGACACCAGGTCTTTTGGGGTTTTTTTAAACTGTCAAGGCTGTGTGTTTCTACATAAATGAACTGATATTATTGTCAAAGGCAAGCAATGCTGTTTGGCTTGGTAATGATGTCAGTCTAACTCAGTACTCTTAAGTGTTTCACGATGTTGCTCAATGTTTTTTTCTGGGTGCAAACAGTTTCTTTCCAGCTTAAGAGCACAAATCCACACATCAGGAATAAGGCAAACCCTGAGTTATTCGACAGCTCCTCAGCTAGGAGAGGTCAGTTCCCCTCCCATGTCAGGTTCTCTGGTGTGATTCATGCTGCAATTCAGCATAAGCCTTCTCCGACACCCTAGTTCTTCCCTTTTCCTATGGGACTCCCACAGTGCTAGTGGTTCTTCAGTCTCCTATACATTCCTTTTCTGTGCAAATTTTGACTACCGTATTCCATTATTTAAGTAATTAACAACAGACGTTTGAAGGTAATCCTGTAGTGTGGCAATGTTAAGATTTCCAAAACATGATAGTCAGAAAATGGAATTAAGATGTGATACAAGATACACTTTCATTGTCACTAACACAAATAGCAAAACTTCTGTCTGTCCTTACAGTGCAGGATAATTAGTGTGCCTTAACTGTTTGTTAATATATCCACAGAATTCTGCAGCGAATCAGATGCAGCTCCCTGTCTGTCTAGCTCCTGATGCACACAGAGATTTATTAGAGAGTTACAATTTAATGATATTTTTCTCTCATCAGGCTCATGCAAAAGTTTGGCATAACTACAAAACCCACTTTCAACCATATCAGAAGGGGAGGATGTCCATAGTATTAGGATCCCACTGGATTGAACCTAACAAATCAGAAGATGCTTTGGACATTTCTAAATGCCAGCAGTCTATGGAGAGAGTCCTCGGGTGGTTTGCTAAACCCATCCATGGAGATGGTGATTATCCAGAAGAACTGAAAAATGAATTCACATTTTTGCCACGCTTTACTGAGGATGAGAAAAACTACATAAAAGGAACAGCTGACTTCTTTGCATTTTCCTTTGGACCTAATAACTTTAAACCTCCAAATACTCTATCAAAAATGGGACAAAATTTGTCACTCAATTTGAGAGAAGTACTGAACTGGATTAAACTGGAATACAATAGCCCTCGAATCTTGATTGCAGAGAATGGCTGGTTCACTGACAGCCATGTGAAAACAGATGACACCACAGCCATCTACATGATGAAAAACTTCATTAATAAGGTTTTACAAGGTTTGTACACAAGTTAGTTGTTGGATTTTCAAAGAGCTTTTTAAGATCATTTGATATTTAGCTCTGTAATGATTTAATTGGGTTTTTAAAAGAGATAACGGCAACTAAGTTAATTATTAATTACTTACACTGAATGAGTACAAGTCATGGATCAGGATCTTCTGGTGCTAGGTGTTGTACAAACACAGAAAAAAAAAAAAAGTTTCTGTCCCAGAAAGCCAAAATCCAACATCTATGCTTGATTTTGAAACTAAAAAAGTGCAAAACTGAGTCAGAAAAAAGTGAAAACTAATCTATTGGATATCACTCCACTGCTGACAGCCCAACTGTAAAACCTTTGTGCAAGTACATACCTTGACTGCAGGAAAACAAGACAGTGACTACAGACTGTCACTGCCATGCTTGGGTCACCTGACTCCTGCATAAAACATGTGAAGGAAATCAGCAAGAGAACAATCACTCTTCAGGATTACTGCATGCAAAGCACAGATAGTATGTTTTAAAGACATACTTCTAATCTTGTTATTTGCTTTCATAAAGGCAGTGTACAGGGGTGCTCTCTGAAGCCAAAAGACTTACTTTTGCAAGAAATATAAATGCTGTTAGTATCTAGTCTCTGCAAAAACAGTATTTATTTTCCCCCACAGCCAGGTTTGGTGCTGGGAGAGGGAAAGCTGGTGGTCCCAAAAGCCACCCGCAGGCTGCCCTGCTGCTGATGCCACACTGCAGTGATTGGATGGCTCAGATCCCTTTAGAAAAATCTTTCTTATCCTCAGAAAAGGGAAAACATGAGCAACTGTTTACTCTGACTCCAAGTCAGGAAGTACCATCTCACTAACAAATGTTACTAAACTCCAAATTAAGATTATCCAGATACATTTAAAGTTGGTTCCAACTGTAAACTTCACGTAAAGCAACTGTGTGATATGTCCTGCTTTTCCCACATTTTGAGGAAGTAACATTTCAGTATCTGCTATTTTAGATACTGCAGTAACACAGCAGGAAAATCTAGATGCGGGCTTGGATTTGGAGGTGTGGAAACCAGTAGCCTTCTGGATATTTACATAAGAAAATCCATAGTGTGTTCTCTACAGTAGACTTGGCTGTAATAACCATTTGTGGATACAGATTTCTGGAATATTTGGTCAATGTTCAATCAATAACTACTTCTCAGGAATTGTAATTACATCTTTATGCATGCAGGTACTTCAACCTCTGCCTCCAACTACAGGATTATCTCTTAATTAATGCATTTTTTGTGAAGCAAACTTCAATCTGTCTGATAAAAAACAACACTTGGAATGTATTTTCATATTTTTAACTACAGAGAAGTCAGATATAAATCTGCTGTTTGCAGTAAAATCAATTTGATGTTAGCCTCAAAACATCATGTGTATAGAACAAACCGTAATAGGATGGTGGCTTTTAAGACAACCAGTAAGGGGCCATTAGGATCTATACATCTTGTGTGCATGTGTGTGTTCAAGGAGTGCTGTAGACTTTGCACTCCTATGTCTGTAACTCACAGCATTGTAAGTCATGAAAACATGTGATGTGTAACATCACCATTGGAATGAACCAACCTCAATTTATGATACAAGGATGCAGTTGAAACTAGTGGCATTTATATGCCTGTCAATACTGAAACTATTACTTCTGTAGAAGGACTAGAAGGCTTCACCTATAGCACACCAGAAATGCTTTGAGATCTCCTTCTGTGGATGTCACCTTTGGTGACACGGGGAACTTAATTTTTAACTCCTGACCTCTTCTACCTTCAGTGCTTTTTCCTGCCCCCAGCCATCTTATTGGTTTCTAGGAGAATTTTCTCATCCCCACTCTAACATACAGTGAGGATCCTGACTTCTGTTTCTGCCCTCTGCTTTCACTGTCATTGCAGACAATGCTACAAACATATTCCCATGCTGATCCACAAGATCTCTACCTATCACCCACCTATTAATTCTCCTTACCATAAAATATACATAAAAAGTGATTTTTCCCCTACCCATTTAAACAGCAAAAAACTCAGATATCCATGCATCATCTTGAGCACTAAAGTAACTTTTGCTCTGACAGTTAAACTTAGACCCCATCCATTCAGTATGTTTCTAGGAAAAAAAATATTAGTTGTCACTTATGCTGTCCCTGTATGTCTACTTCCACTATTTCCACCTTCCTCACTGCAGACATGAAGTACATGTACTTGTGAGGACCTTCTGGTCTATCTCTTTATCCACTATATCATTCTCCACTTCTGCATTTTGCAGATGACAATAGCCACTTTTGTACTTTCTCTCATGGTTTTGCTAATATTTAGAAGTTGCTTTTCTTGAAAATACATGCCATTGTATTACTCTGTTACATTTCCTCACGAGCCTTCTGGCCCTGTCTATCAGCTTCTCATATACACATTTCAAGCTCTTGGTCTTTCTGATTTGTTCATCCAGGAGCTAGCAAAATATCATGCTGGACACCTGCAGCACTGCTGGTTACCTTGTTACTCTGGTGCATGAATACAATTACTGTGCAAAGCTGCCTCCTGCTGAAGTTGCACCACAGTGTGACCAAGGCACAGAAGTTCTGTGGAAATATGAAATTATGCAAAGTGAAATGTCCTGAGAAAATAAGGCAAAACAGTACTGTGCAAGAATAGAACTTTAAGTCAGAATACTTCATGCTTACTCCTTGGCTTACTCTTGGTGGACTACAGGGAAAATATGACTTGACTGTCTGTCTGTGTCAAAATCCTCAGTAACACCACCTGGTCAGTGCTTTCCCCTTGATATTCCAGCCATTTAAGGTTAATATGAGGAGTTATCCTGCATTATTTCCTATCTTAAAGCTGGTGAGAGGCAGCTAACATGATTGACCATGGAGTTTGGACTCTTTCTTCCAGGCTGCCAGCTGGCACATGCTGTAAGTGTAACGAACACTGTTGTTAGTTGGTGTCCAGCAAGAAGCTGCTTTGGAAGTTCTGCTGTCCTTCCTGGTGAATCAGGTTCCACATCCACAAAAACAGCCATTTCATCATCTTTCTCATATATTATGTGTAAAAGATTATACATATACTCCTTTGCAAGGTGGAGGGACATTAAGATTGCCTGAAGAATGACATGTGCTGTACCCACTCTGGTGAATAAATCAAGCACTACAATGGCATGTATTTTCAAGAAAAGCAACTTCCAAATATTAGCAAAACCATGAGAGAAAGTCTTTGGGTTGATCCACTCAGCTTCTTCTGAAGTCATTACATGTCTCATACCAACACGTTTAATTTTTCAATTTAGAAGCTAAAAAGCCATTCCTAAGTGTTAGAGATGCAGGAATCCTTCAAATAAAGGTAGAAGTATTTAGCTTAATGGCAAATACAAAGTCACAAACCAGATCAGGTGTCACACCCTTAATTTGTAGTCATGGTTCTCCAATTTTATCGGTATATATTACTTGCAAACCATCAAAAACAACAAAAATTCAACAGTAATTTAACCGCTTAAGGAGCTAGTGATGTATATATTTTTCAATGAATAAAGACAAAGATGTATAACATCAGTCACAGTTTTGCAATGAATGTGTTGATAATCCTGAAAGTGGTAAGAAAACCCTCAAAGTTTTCAAAACGAATAGACCTTTCTCATAAATATCACTTATATATGTTAGAGTCCTAAATATAAGATGGATGTTACATGGATGTTACTTTCTCTTATGCAGCTATTAAGTATGACAACATAGATGTGTTTGGTTACACAGCCTGGTCACTCCTTGATGGCTTTGAATGGCAACATGCTTACAACATCAGACGTGGATTATTTTATGTAGATTTCAAAAGCGAAAGAAAAGAAAGGATTCCCAAGTCATCTGCACTCTATTACAAACAAATCATACAAGAAAATGGCTTCTTCCCAAGAGAGTCTACTGCAAGCTTGCAAGCTCAGTTCTCCTGTGACTTTTCCTGGGGCATCACAGAGTCTGTTCTTAAGGTAAGTGTAAATTATTGGGAAGACCACTGGAGGCACAGTGTTGCAATGACTGTGTATGACACCTTGCCTTCAGGAATCTCAGTGAATGCTACAAGCATAACTTAAACCTAGCCATAACTGCATAGATTCAATTTTACCTACTTTACAGGTTTTCAAGTGAGCTAGTCAGAGAGGGCTGGTGCACTGCTACAGCAGCCTTTCCAAGTCTGGCCCTCCCTGACATTTCCTCTGCTTGTGCCTCCATGTGGCACATCAGGAAATTTCAAACCAAGAAGCTGACCCCAACCAATTGTTCCTGGGTTACTTTTCAACCAGGGGAGTTTCCCAATCCTGCTCACAGCGTGACCATAGGGATACCTTCAATAGTGTGATGGAGACAGTGACACAGGGCAGGGACAAGGTGGTTACGCTGGTGGCTTCAGAGCTAACCACAGGCTTGAGGTCTCATTTAAAGCTACTGAACAAGAGAGAAACAGATTCCTAGGCTGAGCCTGGCTGTAAGTGCCACTTAGAGGGTGACAAGATGTTCTTTAAAAAGACTACCAATCAGCACACATGCTTTGACCATCTGAACTCACATCTGAAAGAGATCATACAACCTTCTTCCAAACTGTTTCCTACAGTACCCATTTCTACTTCAAATGTGGTAGATAAGGTAACTTTAAACATGGCAACTGTTTGGGTACTCTGTCATCACATGGAGGAAGACAGCCCAATTACTAACAGCAGCCTCAAAAAACAACAAAACTCCCTAACATAACTTATTCATTGACAACCGAGGCGGGGAAGTAAAACTTGTTAATCATTCTGAGGAAACAGCATGGAAAAATCCATTTTCTTTAAAAAAATTCATATTTAATCTAAATATTTTAAACTTCACCATATTCTATTAAAAATCTTACAAAATGTTTTAAAAATTGTAATAGAAAAAAAAATCCTGTGCTACACAGGATATAGCCTATGCTAACCTTGTTAACTAGTGAAAAATAGTGAAGTTAGATCTAATAATAAACACTCAAGCTGTTTGTGTCAAATGTTTGCATAGGCAGGACTACCAGTAAGACCAGGGAACACCATGCCACAGTTTCACGTTGATCTCAGCAATGACAGAATAATCCATGCCTGCCTCAGATACGCCCCCCGTGCTTCTCTTTACCACCCTGCTCTCCTGCCAGCTTCCTGAGAACTGCTGTTTGAATGACCACAGACTGAACTCAATCTGGGAGACGTATCTGTGCAATGTGTGTCACGTAGGCTGGTGGCAGGGCAAATGCCATTGCGTAGCTGAACAGAAAGCATAGTGAAATTTTAATGTTTTCTGTAGATGAAGAAACAGAACGGATAAGATAACCACTAGCACAGACATAGCCCATATAGATGAGCTAGTTCTCCTCCTTCCCTCAAAGCATCTAAGTGGGACCTTCTGACATCCAGCACTAATCCTACAGCCAAACACAGACAGAAATGCAGACTATGAGCAGGCATTAATTTCATTAAACCCTGTTGTAACACAGCAGTTTTCTTTCACAGGCAGAAACCATGGCTTCTTCACCACAGTTCCGTGATTCCAGCCTGTACCTCTGGAACATCACAGGAGATGGACTCCTGCACAAAGTTGAAGGGGTGAAGCTGAAAACCCGACCGGCACAGTGCACAGATTTTGTCAGTATTAAAAAGCAACATGACCTTCTGGAAAAAATGAAAGTCACCCATTACAGATTTGCACTTGACTGGTCACTAATTCTACCCAATGGAGACTTGTCAGTGGTCAACAGGCAAGTTCTTAGGTACTACAGGTGCGTGATCAATGAAGTACTGAAACTCAACATCCAGTCCATGGTCACCTTGTATTATCCAACTCATGCCTATTTGGGCCTGCCAGGTCCTTTGCTGCAGGCAGGAGGGTGGTTGAACCAGTCTACTGCCTATGCTTTTCAAGAGTATGCAGCTTTATGTTTTCGGGAACTTGGCGATTTGGTTAAGCTTTGGATTACAATAAATGAGCCTAATCGGCTAAGCGATATCTACAACAGGAGCAGCAATGATACCTATAAGGCAGCACACAATTTGTTAATAGCACATGCCATGGCCTGGAGACTATATGATGAGCAGTACCGGTCTTTTCAGCATGGCAAAGTGTCTCTGTCCCTGCATTCAGACTGGGCTGAACCAGCCAACCCCTACCTTGAATCTCATTCAAAAGCTGCCAACAGGTTTCTTCAGTTTGAAATAGGCTGGTTTGCTGATCCCATATTTAAGACGGGAGACTATCCAGCTACTATGAGGGAATACATCAGCTTTAAAAACAGAAAAGGCCTCTCATACTCTTTGTTGCCATCTTTCACAACTGAGGAAAAGCAGCTTGTCAAAGGTGCAGCTGACTTTTATGCACTGAATCATTTCACCACCAGATTTGTGATTCACGAACCCCAGAATGGGAGCCAATATGAATTTGATCGTGACATTCAATTTCTGCAAGATATCACCTGCCTGAGCTCCCCTTCTCGTTTGGCTGTGGTGCCTTGGGGAGTGCGCAAAGTTCTTGGGTGGATTAAAAAAACCTATGGTGACATTGATATTTACATTACAGCAAATGGAATAGATGACCAGTCCTTAGACAACGATGAACTTCGAAAATATTACTTGGGAAAATATGTACAAGAGGTTTTAAAAGGTGAGTGTACAATAGGTTCACGTTCCTCAGACCCATCTCTATTGTGCAGACCCAGGCATTCCTTAAGCAAGCACCTAAGCCTTGGCCTAGACAGAAAACAGCTCTGGTGGAGAGGTAGGAGCCAGTCATCAGCCTTCAGCCCCCTAAGAGCCTGATTCTGCAGTCATGCTCAGGGCAGATACAACACAAAGCAAGAGCACCAGGACCCTCACGTGAGATGCAGCCACAGCTGCTTCCAGTTCAAACATGTGAGAAGTCATCTGGGCATGCATATACAGCAGAGTAGGTATTCAGAAGGTAGCAGGCGATAACACTTCAGACCAACAACTTCCAAGAAACAACTCTAATTTCTACTCCACAAAGAAACGCAGGAGCCTCCTTACTTTCTTGCTAAACTGGAGTCATTGGACAGGAAAGCACAAGCAAGTGCAAGATGACCTGGGGGGACATACAGAAGAAATACAGCAGATCACCAGTTTTAAGGAGCTGCTGTTGAAGGGAGATTCAAACTCTAGTTCCTAGTTCCCCTGGTTGCTTTCTCCTAGGCACTTACAGAAATCTAGTTCTTCACTTTAGGGAAAAATTAATAACAGCTATGGAGACAGAGGACAAAAACGTTCAAGGCAATGATCTGCAATAAATTATTGTATCAGAAATGCTGCAGGGACCTTACTCCTCCCATCCCTCTTCCTCCAACTAAACGTTAAAAGGAAAGCAGTGAGCCACAGGATACCAGAGAGGCCTTGGTACCTGAACCATATAGCCAAAATGAGACATACAATAATACATCCTTGCACTCACAGTTCCCTACTGGTGAGCACTAGTGAGTTTCCTGATGAGGACATGGGGCATCTACACGCTCCTCTGAGGCATCTGCCCCCAAATATAGCCTACATATCCTAGTTTCTCCTCTTTAGGAGCTAGCTATGTAAAAAAATGAGACAGGTCTTGCTCATAGCTAAGCACAGTTTCAAATTACTTTTAGATACCAACAACGAACAGAGCATTCCCCCTCCAGTGTTTAGCTCTTTCTCAATTACTGTAGGACTAATGAGCATTTGCTGATTCCATGCTAATTTCACATTGCAAACAAAAGAACAGTAAGTTATTAAAGGAAGCAAGTTATAAAAGGAAAAGGTTGTTTGAAGGGCACTTCATCATAGTGTTCCCATTTTAATTTTCACATACTGTAACACTTTATAATACTCACAGAAAGATATCTCCCCCACCCCCCAGTTTACAGTATTCTTGCTTAATCCAGATCACATCCCCGACTGTGGTCTCTGCTTACTCATGAACTGAAGAGGTATTAACACACTAAGGACTGCTATTTATGATTTCATTAATTCTCACCCAACATTTATATGCACCAGTATAACAGTCATTTATGCCATAGGGCTGAATAGCTGGTTTGAAGCAGGGTAGGAATTTTTGGAAAGCTCCTTTCACAGCACATATAAGCAGTTGCTCCCCTTCATCACAGCTGGGTTCAGTGAAGAGCAACATCTGGCTTTCCATAGGAAAGCTCGCAGGTCTAACCCTGTTCAAATCCAGTTTTCACTGAGCAGGTCAAGAAAAATTCCCAAATTCTAAATTTTAGAAAAACAATGATGCAGTGTTTCTACTTAAGACAGCTTAGTATTATTAGAAGTGGTAAGTGTAAGTAAACATTTTATGATGCAATTCCACTTTTAAAATTGGTAATTAGTAATTACAAATCTGAATTTATTTACTAACAGAAAGTCTGAAGATGATACAAGTTTTTAACTTTTGGGTTTGGCTTTTTTATCCCTTTCCAGCATACTACATTGATAAAGTCAAGATTAAAGGCTACTATGCATTTAAGCTGACTGAAGAAAAATCTAAGCCCAGATTTGGATTCTTCACTTCAGATTCAAAAAGGAAGTCTTCAATAAAATTTTACAATGACCTGATAAGCAACAATGGCTTTCCTTCTGACTATTCCGTCTGCAATCCCTCCAGCCAAGAAAAGCAGTGTAGCTTCTGCTTGCTTATTTCTCAGAGAAAACCGTTAATATTCTTTGCCTGCTGCCTTTTCTCTACTCTTATCTTGCTTTTAACCATCATTGTTTTTCACAAAAGAAAAAGAAGAAAACGTTTTAAGGAAAAAAGCATCAAGTGCATCTGTGTCTCTTTTTAAAAAGTGGATACAAGCCCTCTTTCAGTGAGCTCCATAGCTGTTTGCATTCTACAGAGGATGATGCAGATCAGACAACTGTAGAAAAGAACCATGTGAGTCACTCCAGTCCTACCGAACAAGCATTTAGTTTGAAAATGGAAAGTAATCACACGCACCGGAAGAACTACGATATTTCTTTCTGGCAAAATGACTTTTATCCACCTACTGTACATAGAAGATAAATTCATCTATTTTAAAAAAGGACATTTTACAACTCTCCTGTGCCTTGTAATAACCTTTCATACACTTTGACTTGAAAAGATACTATGAGAACTGATATGCACTTTTCTATGAACCTCTAGACCAGAGGGTCTTGTGATGTATATTCATGTTATGTTACTGAGCATGAGACTGCAATTACTAGGGTTTACAAATAAAAGTGTTACTAAACCCAACGAACTTTCAACTAAGTAAAACACCAAGAATGAAATGTCCTGGGCCAGCTTCTGAAGATACTCCATTATTGACCAACATACCTGTATCTCTCACATATTGGGTGAAGTAGAGACCAGATGGTAATGTTTTAAGCAACTGGATCTACAGGACACGAGTCAAAATAATATACAATCACTGTTTTTCAACCCCAAAAAGAGGCTACCATAACATTTTTTACCAGCAGAGCTTAAAAATAAATTGTGATTATTAATCAGTTCATGAGAGCATGTAATTCTAAATGGCACTTTTTCAAAGCAATAAATGTGTATTATCATATTAACTTTGGTCAACTGCCAGTGCAAGCCATGGTTGGGATAAAATCCTAAGAAGAGTTTACTGCTATTGCTACACTAAACAAAAGCTACCAAGCCAAGGTTTCCCTTGGTCTGATTTTGGTCATCTCAAAATAAGCCCAACAAGTTTTTCCTGTGAACAGCACCATCATTTAACATTTCCATTGGCCACCCTTTTCAGCCACTGTGTCATATCACCACTGCCCAGGCATGTACCATGCACCTCTGAGGAGGAGCAGAGAAAATGCTCTAGAAATGGAACAAAGGGCAAAAAGAGCCATCAGTTGAATTCCTACTGCCTTCGTCCACTTTATAACTATCTTTTCCAGAGGATAGTACCATTTTCAACACAGTGAAACCCTCTACCTGTTTAAACTAGAAGCTAGTTACCTATCTTAAAGTCCCCAAAACAGATAGACAGTTTATCCATACCCCAGCACCTCTGAAGTTATATAGTCTTTTCCAACTGCATCTGAACACACAAGATAGCATCAAACACAACACAAATTATAATGATGATAAAGTAAATGATAAAGTGTTAGGGCTTACAGACTACTTGAAATTTTGTGGAAGTGTTGCTTTGCAGATATGCACAAATGACTGAACCCCAAATTCCCAACACTTGACCTAACCTTGAATCTCAGTTCATAAATACACGAGACTATTTCTCCACTGTATGTCAAGTACTGACCAACATCACAGAAGGTTCTTTGTTTCAAAAGGTAAGTACTAGTAAAATAACAAAGGACTCTAACCCATGTTACACCAGAAAATGTTCTGCCAGCACAATAAAAAGCACCAGCGTTGGAGCTGTGTGCATCCTTCCACCATCCCAAGACAGCAACTAGCTATCACTCACAGCAACTGCAGATTCATGCTGAACCATACTGGGAAACTCAAGTTCTGTGTGCACTGTGGGAGTGACTTTTTCTGTGTGCAGAGAATTCTGGGACTCCTTTGGCTGCAGAATCAGAACAGCACAAGAACCGATCTTAAGTGTTATGCAGGACATGTACAATGTCCATAGCTGCAGTACCACTGCTTTGCCAGGCTCAGAGACACTGGTGCCATATCCCCATTGAACCCAGCAGAACCATGTGAGTGGGTGCTTTAGGCAATTTTTAAAACTTCTTAGACATGCACAGATACCTTCCTCAATATTAAGCTTTAGTCAATTGTTACCAAGTATGTTTCTGCACTATCCCAGTACTTTCTGTGATTCTTTCTTCAAAACTAAATCTAACAAGTGAAAACACTGACTTTACCACAGAACAAAACAGTACAATATTCTAATTAGATATTGCTACACAGCAAGATGAATAACCAAGAAAAAACCAAAGCTGTATCCCCAGATGACACAGCACAGCATTGGGAAAACTCACCAATAAGCTCTGCCTAAACTCCGAGGTCAAGTCCCTGGTTTTCTTAAGTGAGCAATACAGCTAAAGCATTGCATTTTCAGACTACTTCTCTGTACGCAGTTTAAATGGTCTTATAAATCCAGTTCTACTGATATCCAGTTCTGTTTTTAATCAGTTCAGATTCTGTAATCACAAGTCTGAATTCCCCTCCAGACATTATAAACAGAAATGAGTTTGAGGTTCTGAAATAATGTCAAAGAATGTTAATCTCCTCTCTGTATGAAAAATGCTTTTACTATTTTGTAATCCACCATCAGACTTCATCCAGTCTGAATGTTCACAGACTGCTAAAGCAACGTGAACACAGTGCTAACACTGTATTGCATTACCCTGGGACAATCTGCTTCTTAGAGGCCAAAGATCTTGAACAGGTTCACAAAATCACCATTCAGTTTTTTGTGTTGTTGTTTTAAAAAAAAAAAAAAAAGAGGTCAAGATATGAAATGCGTTTTATTTTATTAAACCTCTCACGGTGTTTGAGTTTTGTATTAGATTCTTCAAGCTGGTACTTGCTGATACAATGTCTCATGGTGGTTTGTTTCAGGATGCAGACAACTGGAAATAAAAAGTTAAGAGCTTTTAGAAAGCTTTTAGCACTGCAAATGTGAAATCAAGTTTATAGACATATGACAATTTATCAGATTGTTTTAATGCAAGAAAGATATTAATAGCTCAAGAAATCTGCTAATTTTATTCAGACAAGATTACTTAAAGATGCCTTTAAACACAACAGCTCATGACTGTTCAACAAGCAGGTAACTAGTTGTTCCATCTCTCAAGGAACTCAGAACAGCACTAAAAGTAATTTTTTCAGTAGCTTGCGACTGTCTGGTGCCCAGCTGGTGACAAAAAAAATATTTTAGTTTATGAAACACTTCATCTGCATCCTCTGTATAAAGCTTAGGTTCAGAAGTCACAGTATGCTTTTTATTTGCAAGTCAGCCCATTTCAACCTGCACAAGCGTTCTGTATCATATATCGAAGCATATATAGCTGAAATGCATCAAATTCCTTCAGCAGTTAAAATATTAAGTTATGCCAAACCCCTTATACTCAACTTCAGTTAACAAATGTACATAGATAATATAAACAGTTGTCCTTGTTAAGCTGTCCTTTGTTTACATGCATTTACACGCAAACTAGGTAAGACGTTTATATAAAAATTACATGCTGACTGTATATTTTAGTGACGTCAAGTGTCCAAGCAGAGGAAGTCCAAGCAGTCTGAGTCTTCTCTGCAAATAGCTGTAAACCACTCTGTTATGCTAGGTCACATCTGGTATTAAAATTCCCAGCCACCACTGTAACTATCATTCAGTGTATAATACTGCACTTCAGAGTTAGGTATTTCTCTATACAGTAGCATAATACCAACTTGATGAGATAGAAAATTGCTGTCTAGAGACCTAGCAAAATTTAAGCCTTCTGATACCTCTTGGTGCCTTTTACAAGCACAGTTGCATCCCTTTTGGGTACCTGCTTAACCACAAACCCTGTAAAGTTCCTTGTAAGTAACCACCTCTCCATGGAAGACGGACTATCTGTGTTAAGATGATACCAACCTATTAGGAATTTTACTCATCTGCCTGCTGTACTGTTCCTTTCTCAGAAACGTAGATACCATCCAAGAACTTCCTGATATCCTTGTTCTTGACCGTAGTGGCTTGCTGGATCAAGGCAGCTGCAGACAAAGCAAGATCGTAAGCACAAAGCAAGAAGTCCAAGCCAACTTGTAGCTTTTGTTTACCCTCCAGTATTTCAACCAACAAATTAAACTGTCATCTGGGGAAAGAGATTACCAACCTGAAATCCTGTCAGTTCCAATTAAAACAGAATGCATTTAACTGAACCCACCCTAGCAACCTGGGGCAGTGACAGTTTATTACTGTACACTTGTATAATGGAAAAGCTGAATAGTCTGGCACCCAACAGGCCACCCATATTGATTGAAATAAAACTTCTGTGGACTTGTAAAAGTATATTTAAGTTTAGAAAAAGTATAAAACTACAAAAAGCAATTACAGTGCCTAGACAGAGTAAAAAAATAGAGCTGTTGCTTCTCTCAGGGTTTGAGAAAAAAACCCTACAAGTTTGCTAAGCTGGTATCTTCAGATCAAAGCGGCCATGTTTTGTCTGTCCACGTTATCTACTTCACAAACCTGAATTGGAGACCAATTCAATGTCATTCCCTTCCAGGATCAGCTCATCTTTCTGGGCTTGAGATACTGCACAGGAAACACCTATAGAAAAGAAATCACAAAATCTTCACAGCTGCTGAAGATATTAAGCATACAAAATAGTATTCAAGTCCTGTCCCAATTTACAGATCTAAAAAGTAGTATTCTAGGCACTAATTATAATCTATAACTTTCTTAAAAGCATCCCCCAAACCCTTTCCAGGATTGTCTTTCCTCACACAGTTTCAGCACTCAGAGATCAGTGCAAGTCATGCTCTAGATTGAAAGTAACTTAAGTACTTAAAACATTACTACATTACAGCATTAATGCCCAACACTGTGTATAAGCCAGAAATCTGGCTGGCGCGGCTTTGTCAGCTAGGTGGTGCCACTTTCCACATTCTTATTTCATTGAGACAGAACTGGAATCACCCCAGTTAAAAGTCATCAAAAGAAAACCCTGTCCTGTGGCATGTTGAGCACCATGTTTATACTAGCAACACTGCCAATACTCAAGGAGTGAGCACTAGGACATTCAAGAGTCTAACAGGACACTTCTATTTGCAAGGAGAGTAGTGCAAGTGTTTACAGTATGATCTATTTAGTCAACAGATGTTAGCTAATTTAAAGCCACCACTTTACTATCTTGAAGTAAATGCCAACTTTAAAAAAAATCAAATACAATAATCAAACTCACCCTTAACATCGCACAGCAAATCAAAGTAAATAACTCCATAGTGCATCTGCCAGTGTTTTTAGAGAAGTATAATGTTTTGGTCTAAAGCCACACCAAATCAACAGTCACATTAAATATCCTTACCCATACCTTCACCAGAAGTGGAACTATCAAAAAACAAGGATATGGGAAATCTTCCCTACAGTCTTAAGGTGACTGTGTTTATGACGCATTTCATCTTCTTCCTTCTGGAATTTTAACAAGCTCCATCAAATGCCTAGTTTGCTAGACATCTTGCTAAAACTCCCAACTATGCAAGATGTAAAACTAACAACTAAGATAATTTTGAAGTTTGAGCTCTTAAGACGATCAGGAAATTCAAAATACAAGAACACTTCAAAAATATGACATGGTATGAAAAGTAGTGCATTTACACAAATCTAAAATCAAGCACCTGTAGTTTACTAACTACGGATATTGTTGAGATCTCACTACCATGAAAGTAAACACAGGGCTCTGTGCACCTTTACAGCAACTCGCTCTAAACTATTTACTAGCTATTAACAAGTTCTCGTTACCAAAAATTAACTATAAGAGCATTATCAAGTATAAATCTAAACAGTGGCAAAGGTACCACAGGATTACACAACGCAGCAAGTGCTGCTTCAATAATCATCCACCATCACCTGTTATCAGTGGCAATACCCAAAAGAAACAGTTTAGAAACCTTAGTTAGAAATACTAAGGTTCATCTTCAGATATGCTCACCTGGCCTCATACGCACTCTGCGAATGTACTTCTCCCCCAAGAAGTTCCGGATTTCCACAAGTGAGCCATTATCCTGTATAACTACATTGATGGGGAAGTGAGCATACACTGACCTCATCTTGTAACGGAAACCCTAGGATAAAGAGCATCATCAGATACTGAAAGCAGAACGCATCTAAAAGGTAAAACAGTTCTGTAAAGCTTACTAGAGACATCTAAAACCAAAACATATTGAAAATAGTTTCTTAACAAGGGCAAGTCATCGAGCCCAAGAGACAGAGTTTATTGTTCATGCTTTCTTCCACCTGCAGAACCTTTTGACAACATGTGTTAAGAAAAAAAAATGACACCAGTTATCCTATTTCAAAGTCAAACTCACCAGTGTAACACCCTTTATCATGTTCTGTACATGGCTGCAAATTGTTCGAACTGTTGCCAGCTCCTTTCTGTTACCCCACCACTTGTCAACGCGTAGCTGTTAAAATAAATAGAATTAACAAAGCTTTCAGCTTTTCCTAACAAAAGCACAGATTTTTTTTTCTTCTTTAGAAGACTATTAAAAGCCTAGTTATAAGTCCTAAAACCCAAACATATGAGAAATAATTTTGTCTTCGTATCTCATTACTAATAAATCTTCAAAGACTCTGGGACAGGTATTTTGACATCTTAAGCTGAAAGATGTTTTATCAAATGATAAACACTGAACAGGTTGTTTCAAAGCGAGTCTCCTAGGTATTATCCATGATCTTTTGGGGTGGGGGGTCCAGTGTTTTGACTGAAACACTACATGCTTGTGAAAAAGCAACTGAAATAAGCTACCCTTCCCCCTTTTATTTTTTTGTAGTTTTTAAGATAGTCCAAAAATACCATGCATTTATTTACAAAACGTCTGTTCTCCTGATACAACTTGTAAATTCTGGAAATTAAATGTAGAAATTTAGTTTTACCTAGCTAAAACTAGCCAGTTTATAAAATGCACCATATTAAACCAATCCCTTTCCCAAAAACTATTCCACTGTAACTACAGAAGAAAATCAATCAACAAATTCACTCCAAAATCGAAGAACTTCCAAGAATTTCACAGTCTCCAACTAGAAACACAACACAGAAATTAAGTGGAAAATTAAGTAACTTAGATCTGAGACTAGAAAACTCGTTCAATCGCCTACACTACAGGAAAGTTTTAAAGCTAACTGTAAAGCCACCTTCCCTCTCTGGGCAGAAAAACGATCTCTGCATCACTCACCTTTTTGTGTTTCTTTCCCAGGAGGGACAGCTCCACATTGATGTGGTTAAAATCCCTTCGCAGAGTTCCTCTTGGGCCCTTTACAATGACTGTCCGGCCCTTCAGAGAAACACTGACTGGAAATCAAAGGCAGACACAGGTTAATCGGCTGTGGGGTCGGCACCATGAACCACCTTCTAAACGCACACACAGAACGTACCTTGCTCGGGGATGTCAACGGTCTGGTTGCTGAGAATGGTCTTCATTCTACAAAGGACAACCGAAAGACGCTGCAGACCATCAAGGCAAGGCCCTTTTCCCGCGCTCTCCCCTCACCTCCCCTAGAACGCTCCACTACAGAGCTCCAGCCGGACGACCCCAAGGCCTGAGTCGCCAGTGCACCGGCCTCGGCTTCCAACACCAACACACGCCGCCCGGGCCCGAGGAGCGGCGAGGAGCAGCGGCCTCCATACTCAATTCCACAGAAAGGCCCAGCCCAGGCCTACAACCGCCGCGAGAGGGGAGGGCAGGGGAAAGGCGCCATCCCGTGGGCTTCCCTCCCACATAGCTTGGAACAGGACTTGGCGACTGGGATCGCCGCCGCCCCAGGGGGCTGCCCTCACCCGAACAGGGCGCTCTGGGGACTGCCCGCGACGGATGGTTCCGGATACTACCATTGCCTCTTCTCTTACCTGCCAGCAAACAGAGCCGAAAGAGAACGCGCCTGACGTCATCACGTACTTGTAGCCATTCCGGCCTCTGACGTCATCACGCTGAGGCAGCCGTGCAAGAGGCAAGAGTAGCCGAGGCTCGATGCGTGTGAGTTGGTTGCTGTAGGCAGGTGGAGTGGCTGAGCACTGAGAAGATCGAGTGAGCGAGCCGATCTGGCTGCTCCGTGGGCGTCACTATGTCGCTGCTGCCGAGGGGCCGCCGCTGCGGTGCCGTCGCCGCCGCTACAGCCGCCCGGCGGCTGCTGCTGGGGCCCCCGGGACGGGTGAGTGAGCGCCGCGTCGCAACCGTGTGCCTCAGCGGGCTGCTGGGCGGCCGGTTGCCAAAAATGCTGGGGTGGGCGTTGCGGCCCGGGAGAAAGGAGACCTCAGGACGGTCCCTGGTGAGGGCATGGGGCGCGATCAATGGCGTTATCCGAGCTTGTCCCTTGATTGCTGCGGGCCGTGACAGCGGTGGTTCACCGCGGGCAGAACAGGGCTGTCCCCAGCACCGCACTGGCGGTCTTCGGACTGAGGCTGCCGGAGAGCTGCTGTGCCCGTGCAACACACACGCTCGGAAAACAGAACTACAGATCCCATCCGCTTAAAACCTGCTTCTGAGAGCCCGGTGTGTGCTGCCTTCCCACCGAAATAACATCCGTCAGTTACTGATTGGGTAGCCAATAGTTAATCGTATCCTCGTCTTGCATTTCAGTCCCGAAATCTCAAATTAATCCATACAATGTTATTTACATCCCAAATCTATGTATCTTAATTTGCTGTTAAAATCATAGAATCATCTGGGTTGGAAGGGACCTCAGAGGTCATCTGGTCCAACCCCCCTGTAGTCATCAGGGACATCCCCAACTAAATCAGGTTGCTCAGAACCTTGTCTAGCCTCACCTTGAATGCCTCCAGGGATGGGGCCTCAACCAGTGTTCCACTATCCTCATGGTAAGGAACTTTTTCCTAATATCTAATCTAAATCTATTCTTCTCTAATTTAAAACCATTACCCCTTGTCCTTTCACTACGTGCCTTTGTAAACAGTCCCTCTCCGGGCTTTTTGTAAGTTCCCTTCAGGTACTGGAAGGTCACTGTTAGGTCCCCCCGAAGCCTTCTCTTTTCCAGGCCGAACAATCCCAGCTCCCTCAGCCTGTCTTCGTAGGGGAGGTGTTCCAGCCCCCTAATCGTTTTCGTAGCCCTTCTTTGGACCCGCTCTATCAGGTCCGTGTCCTTTCTGTGTTGAGGGCTCCAGAGCTGAACGGAGTATTCCAGATGAGGTCTTGCCAGACCAGAGTAAAGTGGCAGAATCACCTCTCTCGATCTGCTGGTCGTGCTTGTTTTGATGCAGCCCAGGATGCGATTTGCCTTCTGGGCAACCAGCATGCACTGTTTGCTGATGTCCAGCTTCTCGTCCAGCAACACCCTCAAGTACTTTTCTGCTCTCTATCTCCTCAGCACCCAGCCTATATTGATAGTGGGGATTGTTCCAACCCAGGTGCAGGACCCTGCACTTGGTCTTGTGAACCTCATGAGGTTCATCTGGGCCCACCTCTCCAGCCTGTCCAGGCCCTTCTGGATGACACACTGGCCCTCCAACTTATCAACAGTGCCACACAACTTAGTGTCATCAGCAAACTTGCTGATGGTGCACTCAATCCCGCTGTCGATATCATTTATAAAAATATTAAATAGGACAGGTCCCAGTACAGACCCCTGAGGGACACCACTTGCCACTGATCTCCATCTGGACTTTGAGCCATTGACCACTACCCTTTGGATGCGACCATCCAGCCAATTTGTTATCCAATACTTCAGAAGAAACTTAGGGGACGTTCAGTCTAGAAATTAGAAAAAGTTTTTTCACCCAGAGGGCGGTTGGGCTCTGGAACAGCCTCCCCAGGGAAGTGGTCTCAGCACCAAGCCTGACTTGAGTTCAAAAAGTATTTGGACAATGCTCTTAGGCACATGGTGTGATTCTTGGGATGTCCTGCATAGGTTAAGGAGCTGGACTCGATGATCCTAGTAGGGCCCCTTCCTACTCAGTAGATAACTGTGATACTGTGAAATCATGCTTTATGTCTGTTTCATGTGACTGAAAATGAAAAAGAGCACTACAGAGCACAAGTCTTAGGAGGAGCAGCTGAAGGAACCGGAATTGTTTAGCCTGGAGAAAGGAGGCTGAGGGGAGACCTTATCCGCTCCCTACAGATACCTGAAAGGAGGTTGTAGCAAGGTGGGGGTCAGTCTCTTCTCCTAAATAGCAAGTGATAGGATGAGAGGAAACAGCCTCAAGTTGCACCAAGGGAGATTTAGATTGATATTAAGAAACATTTTTTCACATAAAGGGTTGTCAAGGCTGCTCAGAGAAGTGCTCCATCCCTGAAGGTGTTCAAAAGAAATGTTTTAGTGGGAAATGTTTTAGTGATTATTTGGCAGTGCTGGGTTGGACATGATGATCTTAAAGGTATCTTTCCATAATTCTATATGTTTAACAAGAAGGCAATTGGAATAATGCTTACACAAAATGTACATTAACCACGAAAAGGACAGGTAGGTACTGTTTAATGCTAGTACATTTATAATTTCATAAATTACAGTGTCGCTTTTTTTAGGTGTCTAGGAGCCATGTGTGCAACCAGTATACAACATCAGGTTCTTTGCCAGAGGAAAAAAAAGAGTTTCTGCAAAATGGACCAGACTTACAAGACTTTGTGTCTGGAGATTTGTCAAACAAGAGCACGTGGGCTGAGTATAAAGGCAATTTAAAGCGCCAGAAAGGAGAAAGGTAATTGTAAGTGTAAACAACTGTAGTTGCTTCCATGCAGTATCTTGCATGCTTAATATTAACTACAAAATGTATACAATGCATTTTCATAAAATTCTGTCATACTGGCTTGCCAATTTTATAATTTTTAGAGAAAGAACAAACACATTATTAACTTCAGATGTGTAACAATACATGAAGACATGGTGGTATTTTCTCACTCAAGTGCCTGTGCCATGGCCTGCATTAAATACAAATATATGTTAGTAGGTGAGCGTACCCTACTTCAGTGTTGGAAAAAAATATTGTTAATAGAGTAAAACAAAAAATGGAGACTAAACTGAAAATCCCCATATTTTCAGTTACAAGTTTAATTGGCTTTTGTGAATGCTGTGTAACACACCACTGCTTTTAACTGTTGCAGTCTCCAGTATGGCACTGTTAAATCCCACCAGTACCGTTAATAGTTTTAAATCTTCCAGTGACAACGAATTCCTACTCTTGAATGTTGAGAATATGATAAACACAGAAGTCCATTATGACCATTAATGATGATCATGTTGGTTGCTTAGTTGTGTCAGTTTTCAAGGGACCTCTCCTAGTTGGGATCTGTAACTAATTAAAGTGGATCTGTGTAATTAATGGAAGCTTACCATGTAAATAATCTATTAATCTTTATGTTTGCTTGATGTCATTCAGGCTGCAACTTCCTCCATGGCTGAAAACAAAGATTCCCATGGGAAAGAACTACAACAAGCTAAAGAATACCTTGAGAAGTTTAAATCTTCATACGGTAAATCTAGTACCAACCAAGTTTTCCTGTAGAAATCAGTAATTTTTTACAGATACAAAATTATTTCTCTGTGGAGGACAGGTAGAAATCATGTCTTGTGTGATCTTCAGTGCTGAAACCATGTCCAATGCTGGTCCTTTTTGCCAGCAGTGAATTTTACCCATAAAGAATGGAGGCAAATCTAGTACAGTATTTCACATTTTTCCTGCTGTGATTTTAAGTACTAGGGTTTACTACTTGCATCACCAAAGTGATCAGAAGATACTATGTGTCACTGTTTTTAATGGGAACACATACAATTTCAGAGGTACATAGATGTTTTGCATGAAAACAAATTCCAGAAATATATGTATTTCATTAAATATATACCTTCTAGATGATAAAAAGTGGTGGGTGTGTAGGGAGAGCTTTTTTCCCTGTTTTTTTTCAGAATAAGATTATGCTGTGATGCATCATAGACTTTGTGAACATTTTATCAATGTTAACATTTAAAATGTTAATGACAGTTGTGCTGATTAATAAGGCAGTTACGTGGTTGAGGAGTTTTTGAAGTTGTGAAGTAGAGGAAAAATGAATGGTAATGGATGTCAGGAAACAATTCCTATTTTGTTAACTTTTGATAGAACAACATGTAACTCTTATCATGGAAGGAATTATGTTTTGGTTTTAGGCAACTATTGAAATTCATCAATAATAATAATTTTCAAGAATAACATAGAAAAAAGACAGATCTTTTACCTTTAGGTATGTGAAGAAGCACGTTGTCCCAACATTGGAGAATGCTGGGGTGGTGGTGAATATGCTACAGCTACAGCTACTATTATGGTAAGCTATTCAACATTTCTCAAATATTCCATTAATGTTTGAGCTGTTTGTAGTGCATTGTTGGATCTGGTACTGTAGTGGAGCGGGTTTACTATAAGAGATTCAGAGTAAAGCACTATCCTAGGTTTTGATTGCATAGCATTGGGATTTACCTAATCTAGTTTACACACCTGTTTCTCAGCTGAACAATAGTATTGTGTACAATGTAGAGTTCAGAATGTCTTTCTTGTTTCAGCTGATGGGTGACACATGCACTAGAGGTTGCAGATTTTGTTCGGTAAAGACAGCAAAAAATCCACCTCCACTGGATCCCCAGGAGCCTTACAACACAGCAAAAGCTATAGCTGAGTGGGGCTTGGACTATGTTGTATTGACATCTGTGGACAGAGACGGTCAGTATGTTGTCTCTCATCTCATCTAAGCTCTCATATGTGTTACGTGGGGTAAACACAGACCTTGATAAACATTGGATTTGATAAACAAGTGGATTACAATGAAAGAACAATTATATATATATAGATACATAAATTTTTGTAGAGGTGTTTCTCAGACCAAAACCATAAATAGACAAAGCCATTCTGTGCTCAGGCTGATAGTGAACTTTCAGACAGGCAAATTCAGAGTAAACATTTGAAGTCTGCCCTAAATGATCACAGTTTGACTGTGCAGAACAAGGCTTGGTAGAGTATCTGTTGTAAAACTTTGGTATAAGTGGTGAGAGAAGGCTGGGGCTTGACTGCGTTATAATTTTGCATTTAAAATTCAATCTGTAGGGTTTTTTTGGTTTTGCTAATGACTAACTACATTTCTTGAACAGAAAGGTTAACTGAATAATTGAAATGCTTCTAGATATGCCTGATGGTGGAGCAGAACACTTTGCAAAGACAGTCTCTCATCTGAAAGAAAGGTATATCGTTCATGTCTTACTATTATTAAAACTTAAGAATGTGGTACTGCATATAGGTCAAAACTAACTTTAGCTGGATTATTCCAGGGGCCATGAAAATACAGAAGGCTGCCTTTAGCCTGCATATGCTTTTTTTTTTTTTTTTGGGTATTTCCTTCTTTTCCTGTTTTTCATCTTTCTCATATAATGGCCACAAAGTAATTTGAATTTGGATGCATTTCCAATTTAGCCCAGGCATATTTAAAGCTAAGAACTCAAACACAGTGCGTAGATAACAGTGTCACCACGTGACAGAAGCCATCTCTCAGCAATGATCAGATTATTTTGCATTTTTCCTGCAATGGCTGTTTCCAAGTCTGCTGTTGTACCTTCCTTCTTTCCTTTAGCTGTGCCACCTTCACTCTGCATTGCTGCCCTTTATGCCGTTTGATAACATACTTGTCTATCTGCAGATTTAATTTGGCTAACCTCATTTAAGTCTTTATCCACTGTATCCTGGGACTCAGAAGGTTCCTGCAGTTTTCCCCACCTGCTTTTCTGAGCTGAAATCTGGTTCCTGGATGCCAAGATTTGATTCCAGGGCAATAATGCAGTTTCTTTATGATGGTAGGCAAGGTTATAGCTCCTTTGTATTTTGGAGCTATGTTATTAAACTAATGTTAAGTTAACCTCCAACAAAAACACGTGACAAATCATGTATGAACAGTGAACGTGATAAAAGACTGTTGGAATCACTTTTTTGTTTGGCTTTCATTTTGTTTCAACTCACATCAGTGAAGTCGGGAATTAAAACATATGATGTTTTGTTTGAATTGTATTACGAGTGTTTGCGGAAGTCTGTTATTTAAGTATTGTATCCTGAATTAACTTTGCTTTGCTTATCAGAGCATCATGTATTTAGTTATGTTTGGGTTTTTTCTGTATTGAGCTTTTTAGCAAGTGCCACTATTCTATAGGTGTGTTCCATTTTGTCACTCCTTTTCAGGAACTCAAAAATCCTGGTAGAATGCCTAACTCCCGATTTTCGAGGAGACCTTAACGCTGTGGAGAAAGTAGCTTTGTCGGGACTGGATGTCTATGCCCACAACGTGGAGACCGTGCCAGAATTACAGCGGTGAGCAATCCCAGTATGTACGAACGGAAGAACATATAAACAGACAAGGGCTTTTGTAAAAGGACGTGATGTGAAAGAGGCAGCCGGAGTTATTTATTTAGAACTGCGTTACGGCTGCACGGAAGCTCTCGCTGCCAGTCCCTGCCCCGGCCACAGGCCCGCCCGCCTGGCTCCGGGAGAAATGGCGCGGGGCGCGCCCCCGGCAGGCTCTCCCCAGCCCCTCCCTGCTCCCAGTGTGCCTCGCGCGTCGCGCCCGCATCCCGCCGGCAGAGGGCGCCCGCGCCGCGGCCGCTGGGGCGGTGTGGGCTCCCCGGAACGCCTCGGCCCGCCGCGATGTGCGGCAGGGAGGGGCAGGGTAACCCGGCTTTGGTATTCGTACTGGGGCGCGTCCCAGCGCTGGCGATGCTTCGGGGCTTTTCAGCTGGCGTTCAGCCCACGCAGCCGAAAGCTCTGAGTTGCCATATTCAGTTTAGAACTTAGCAGAATGCATCTTTCAGTGCATCTTTTAACTTCTGCGCACCCTTTCATGCTTTTTTTTCTCTTGTGCTGAAAATACGAAAAGGAAGGTCCGTGATCCCCGAGCCAACTTTGAGCAATCCGTCCGTGTGCTGAAGCACGCTAAAGAGGTCCAGCCCGGTGTTATTTCTAAAACCTCCATTATGTTGGGGCTAGGTGAGACAGATGAACAAGTATATGCCACGATGAAATGTAAGTTGATGTTGAAATGTGTGCCAAAATTCAGAGGTACAAAGCCTCTGCATGCAAATCAATTTGCTGGTGCAGCAAATGTTTTCAAAGCTTTATTAAAAAAAAAAATTGGTTAAGAAAGATTGGACTTCGGAAATATTTTGCCTTCATGTGGCTTTCAGATTCAATTTGACAGTTAGCTCCAGCTCATGTTGATTTCACAACTATTTTTGTGTGACTATATTAACATTCTTACCTTTGCAATAGTTTAATAACGGGGCTTGCAACACAGTTGCTTTATTGTGCATTCCTTTGTAGAAATAGCAAACTTGATTGTTTAAAATAATTTATTTTGGCTTACTTAGATGCAAAAATGTTATTATTGTAGCAGCTGTAGTGTGTTCTTATGTTTTCATGTAAATATATTTTCAAGAGGAGAGAATTTCACAGTGGCAAGTGAATGCAATGCACTTCTAAGAAGAAATTCATAAATCCTCTGGCATTTCTCCCATATCCTAAAAGAATGTCTACCTGGTACCCATATTGAGAATGCAATGATACAGGTTTTTCTGCAGCTGTCCCACAGTCTGGACCATAAAATTACAGTTTCCGATTTTTCCTGTTCTTCCTGCCTAGCATTTCCTAGCCACAAGAATTTGAAGTTTCAGATTGGGTAGTACTTCTTTTCAGGCCACTTTCATGGATGTATTTGGAGACAAACTGCCACCCACCACGTTTATTCAGTTACTCTGGTTTTGTTCCCCTTCCGTCTTCTTGATGCAAGTTAAAGAACTTACAGATGTGCTGGTACTGAACTAGTTTTGTTATAGAACTGTATCACTCTAAACAGAGATTCCAAGGTAACAGTGAGAGTAATGCTGTAGTCAAAACACTCTATTTACCTCCTATTTGATGTGGGGCAACCAGCCCAAGTAGCCAGAAAATACATGGAGATCTTAATGCAAAATGTGGTGATTTGTTCAGAGTACTCCATTAGCTTCAATGAACACAGTTCTTCAGGCAGACTGACTATCAGGTGTCTGGATTTCTCTATGTAAGTAGACTACCTGAACTCATTTGCTGTATATTGATTCTAGTATATACTCAAATTTTAGCAGACAAAAGTTTGAGATTCTGCAGGCATCAAAACTAACATACATCCCAAGTGTGTAAAACTGGCAAAAGATGTTTGCAGTTCCCCTGATTTATAGCTCTTGAGAACTGTCTGCATCTTTTCAGCATGAAGTCTCTTGAAACAGTGCCAAGAGATGTGCCAGGTGTATGCGCATGCATCCATTTTTCTGTGAAATGAAGAATCTGACCTAGACACAATGAAAAGCACTTAGAAGACAAGCTCATGTCATCTCTGCAGTGAGTGCAGTGCAATGGTATTCTCTCAAGCTTTAAACTAGATGGCTCAGCTGATAGAGCAAAGTGGAGCTCAGAATGATAGATGTGGCTACTGCTCATGGAGGTTGCAAGTTCCCTTTGCTGGAGAGCAGAATGTGACTCCTGTAGGGTGCTGCAGAGTGACCTCTGTTTAGACTTGGAAGGAGGATGTTTTCTAATCACTGACAACCCCTTTTGATCCTTCTGCCACTAACAGGGAATTTTGGTTTTCACAGTGTTGCGGGAGGCAGATGTAGATTGTTTGACCCTAGGACAGTACATGCAACCAACAAAACGTCACCTGAAGGTAGAAGTACTTTTAATTTACAGTCAGTGTTATGGTTTTTAATGTTGTACAGTCAAGTTTCCTCTTTTTAAATTGAGGCTTGATAGGCATTCTTACCTTAAGTGTAGACATAGGAAATTTCTCCCATCCTTCCCTAACCTGATCTTCATATATTATGGATTAAAAATGACCTCCCTCCATCCAGAAGATCCCTTCCATCTTCTGTAGACTTCCCCTTGCTGCTACTTTCCACTGTTAGCTGGAGAGACAGCTGGACCTGAGGCATGACTCTGGGAAACAAGAATCTCACTCTGTGTCTCAAAGATAATGTCTCAAGCCAGCTCCCCTTCACTATCTTATAGGCTCTCCTGTAATGGTGCCACTTCAGCTGGGGAAATTACCATTTTCTCCTTCTGTATTCTGTCCAGAGCTTAAGTGTGTTTCTGTTACTGTACTGAAATAACTGTTAGTGAATAACTGTTAATCCCTGTAGGACTATTGTATTTTTTTTACTAATTTGGACCAAAAAATAAAAGGTTTGCTCCAAAGGAGCATTCAAAACCAGAGTGAAGACAGTAATAGAGCAACAACTAGAAAACAAATTCTTTTCACTAAATATGAAAAGCAAATAATGCATTCTTTGAGTAGAAAGCAGACAGTGAAGTAAGATCAGTTCATGATTTGACTGCTGAAAGTTCTGGAGTGTAAGATTTTGAATTTGCTATACACTTGTGTTTCATTTCACTACATGCTACCTGTAGCTATTTCCTTTGCATTAATACCTGATCAAAATGAATTCTTTTTACTCAGGTTGAGGAGTACATAACTCCTGAAAAATTTAAGTACTGGGAAAAAGTAGGAAATGATCTTGGATTCCATTACACTGCTAGTGGGCCTTTAGTGCGCTCTTCCTATAAAGCAGGTAAATTACTGGAAAGCTTTAGATTCTTCAGCATATAACATTTGATTATATAAGATTAAACCAGTGAAGTAATATGCAGCAAGGCTCAAGGTCAAGGACATCTCATAGTTATTTTTTTTTTTTAATTATTTACACTTACTGTCTTCTCTAGGTCATTTAGGTGCATCAGTATAACAGTAATTGGCATTTGTACAATTGCTGTGCTGCTTAAGCTATTTTTTTGCCAATCCTAGTTTGTACTATACTTAATGTGAGGCAGAATAAAGAGGGTACCTAGTCTGCAAGTTTTCCTTTACATTCTGCCTCTTGGATACTTTAGGGTTTAATGAGGTCCTCTGTTGTTTGTGATGTGATTTTGTTGCTTTAGGCAGAATTTACTTACAATGCCGTAGAAATAATTAGGAGCACTTACAGGAGTGCTTTTTCTGACAAAGCACTATGTATTAAGTAGCAGCTGATGTTGTGGAACTGTTGTGTAGGTTAAGCATCCTACATTTTCCTAAGGAGAGAGCAGACTCACTCATCTGTGGCACCTTGCTTGTGACACTGTTTTAAATGTCAGCTCAAACAAGACCTATCACAGGTTTCATTGTAAGCTACCAATGCTTTGTGAAACAGGAATTAATTTTTAACTAAATCGATTCACCTTTACCTGTTGGAAAGCACAAAGAAGCAGAGTTATTTTATAAAATTTGGGCATGAGATAAAATCAGGGTCTTGGGGGTATAGTGTGGGAGCTTTCTTTGTTTGTGGGGGTTTTTTGTTTGGTGGGTTGATTTGGTTTTTTTATATCCCTGCTGTATGTATTAAAAGTGCTGTATAGAATAAAATTACTATCAAATACTGGTAAGAACAATTGTATTCTAGAATACTGACATTGTTATTGAATATGTATTGGTTTGCTTTATTTCACTGAAATATCTACAAATAATAATGATGCTTTTTTGCCTTTTAATTAGGTGAATTCTTCTTGAAGAACTTAGTAGAAAAAAGAAAGACAAAAGCCATCTGAAAAGGAGAGTGAACCTATTTAAAGCAGCCAGTTTTAAGGATCCTTTTTTCAGCACATTATTATACTCAGTTCCAGAAATGTTGGAAGACCAGATGGTGGATATATGAATAAACTTACTATCTTTCCAGAATGCTTTTCTCTCATCAGAACACATTATTTTACCTCCTTCCTCCTGGCAAGGCTACAACTACATAGTACTTAGTGTTCAGCAAAAAGTTAAAAGATAGAAGTTGATTTTGAGAGTGATGGAACTGAGATGGGAGAAATGTAAGCTGAAAAAGAAAAAACAGAACAGATTTAAGTGAACGACTGTATTGTTGCAGTTAATACTTGTAAAGATACTAAGAGTAATTTGAAAGGTACTGATATCCCCATATATCTTACCATTACTTAACACAACCTTGCAGAGACTCCAGGAACTAGAGAAGTTCTAAAAGATTATGTACATGACAAAGGACCAGATTAGAATCACACCAAGAAGGTATCAGTAATACTCCTTTAGAGATGGCATCTCTTACCTGCATCTTAAGAAAATGAGCTGCACCATTCTGACAGGAATGCTTTTCAGATGCTTGCATATCTCAGTGAGCCTTGGTAAATACAGGCTATTACACTGAAGAAAACTAGCCCTTTGTGGCAAGGCAATTAACCATGTGTAGATGCCATTAATTTAAACCATATGGAAAATCAGATTTGGTGTAACAGCATCAATAGAGACACACCCAGTTTGAGTATATGACTGTAACAATCCCCACCAACTTGCACAGTTGCTTCTTTGGTACTGGGTATGCAGAACTACTGCCATTCTGTACTTCTACTTCACAGATACTGTCTTATCATTAAAAGGAAGTTAACAACTCACTCTCAGGGTGTGGTGGTTGTTTGATTGGTCAGGTTACTTGCCCTCTTGAGACCTGGTCTGGCTCTTAAATCTGAATGCAGAGAAATGTGGAATCTCTTACATATCACAGTAACCTCAAGCAGAAATAAAAACATGGTATAACAGCAGTTGTGAATTCTTTTCTTTGAAGTCTTGATAGTTCGAAGTGCATCACTCCCTGATAATTGTCAGTTGTCTGCTGTGGTCATTAGATACCATTTAACTGGCTTCGGCTGCTAAATTCATGAAATTATTTGGGAAGTATGCCAGGAATTTGCTGTCTGGTCCCAGGTAATCCTATGGCTGACTATAGTACTTTCTGTAAACTGCCTGTAGCCTACATGGAGAGTGGACCCTCCACCCAGTCCCAAACTCAGCAAGATGTTAGAAAGGAGACAGCTAGTCAAGTAAGAGAAGTTGATATTGTCATGAACAATAAAAAGTTAGATTAAACTACTGAGGCCAGTGATGCCCCATTGACACTTCACAAGATGAAGTATAGCAATATTAAAGTATTATAAAGACAAATAGCCTTAAGCTAGAAGGAGTGTAATAATGAAACAGTGTAAGGGAAGTGTAAATCAGAGGAAGAGAAACCTGAGCCATAAGGAACAGAGGGGAAGGACAGAAACAGAAGTCTTACTAGCTGTACTTTGTAAAGGCACACACAAAGGCAAGGCTGCTTTAAAAAAAAAAAAAGTGTGACCACCATTCTTGGAAAGATAAAACACACTTTAAGCCAAAAATGCTCTACTACAGCTGAACTACACTGAATACTGGAGCAGTGGAAGGTTGGCAGCTATGGTAAGGAAATGCAATACTCCCCTCCACAGCAGCAGGCAGGGAGGGGTGCAACATTAACTGCAAGATACCCACACATTTAACAGGTGCCAGCCTTTATTAGAGGTCCTGCTATAAATAATGGGTTTGACTTGCCTACAGAGTAGATTTAACACATTACTGTAGCTTTTGCCAAGTTACTGCTCTGTAAGCATGTCAACACTAGAAAGGAGGAAAAGGAATTTTGAGCCATAGAGCTATTATCAAACTGGAATAAGATGACATTGCACAGTAATTATTCATTACTTCTTTACAGTGAAAGAAATAACTTCTGGAAAAAACAGTCCAATATTATTTCCTGTTAGAATTATCTTAAGCATTGCTGCTGGGTGGTTCAGAAAATGATCTCATGCTTTTAAACAACTTGTCTGCCAGCTCATGTGAAGGAAGCTACATAATCTGTTTTCTAACTGAATCTTTTCCTGTGGTTTAAGGAAAGTAATCACATTTTTACTTCATAGATCAAAAAGGTGTTTTGGTTTTAAGAGTGTTTGAGGACAAATCCTGAAGTTCTTTCCCTAGTTAAAAAATACTGCTTCTAAAAACCATTTTCCTTATCTATTGCCCATTCAATTTTTCTATGACTATGTTGAGGCATCAAGCTCTCACAAAACTCCTGGTTATAAATGCAGCACAGGTTAATGACTATCTCAGCTCTTTTTTCATGGCATTTCATGTTTAGTGACATTTTTTATGTCACTCCATTCTGTCATGTCAGTTTGTTTCAGAAAGCAGCCATGGAATGTTTTAAGAAATATGAATCTTCCTTGCAATCAGGAAAACAAACTAAGTTGACACATACACTTTAAAAGAATGAATAATCTTTTTTAGTATTATTACATCTATCTACTACAGCATGTAAAGCATAATTAAATGTTGCATAGCTGACTGGAGAACTACATCTTCCAGTGACTTCAAGTCTTTAAGTTAAATCAACAAAGCCGGAGTGTTCATTTAAGAGTATTTTTACTTTCTTCCTACTTGATCAATAATTAATTGGTGTCCCCTTTATTAAAACGCAAGATTTCAAGTATTTATGCTTCATTACTCCAACATGTGGCAACTTACTGCAGATGTTCAACTTGCAATAGAAATTCTCATCTTGGAAGAAAAAAGCAAGTAATGAAAACTGATTCCAGTAGTCCTAAATCAGCCAGATAACCAATTATGCTTGTTATACAATTAACTTCAATCTTGAGCTGTTGAGCAAGATAATAGCATTACTATAAATTCTAGATCAACAGAACAACCTCAAGAGCTGGAAGTGTAAACACGTTGGCTAGTACAAAATCTCACCACTGACTACTCCTATGCTAACTAGTCTTGGTCAAAAAAAGTTTGTTTGTTCTATTCACTTGCAGTATTCTTGGCTATGACATGCCTGGAACCAGGCTAGTTTTAGCTGCACAAACAGTTGAACACACACAGAAGAAAACCAGTACATTTACAATGTCTATACATGTCTTGGGTAAGGCTTAATTTATGCAGTCTTTATCATACTACTCATAGGCTTATATTAAAGCTGGATTTGCTTCAGCTGTTGTTTTGCTTCAGCTGTTGTATTCACATTTTTGCAACAAAGAAGTGTTACTGTGGGATTGCATTTTATTAAGAACCCCCTAAAAAAGAATTTCAGAGCACAGGAGTCCATTATTCATATTACACAATTCTCATAAAGAATTGCATGCTGTAAGATCTCAGACAAAGACTCAATAGCATTAAAACCCATCTCTATATGCACTACTGAAGCCTTCAAAGCAGGCATGAAAGTCATCTCCCATTCTTATTGCCCTGGCAACAGTACTCCAAAGTTGATGGCTTACAATTCAGTGATGCAAAAGCTTTTAAAGCTTGCTCTCTTGGCCTGTGGTAAGGTTCTCTTGCATATATGCAAGTTTGGTATTGTAGTATCCTGAAGGCATGCTTCATCAGCTGTTCAGACTGGATCCATCCCATAATCCCAGTGCCCCACTAAAATAATGCAGCCACCAAGAAGCTAAAGCTGAGTCTCCTTGGGACAGTATGTGAAAAGCCACTGGAAGCCTCAGGAACAATGACCAGCCTGGCATATCCTCAACAGGAGCAACCCATCAAACAAGAGCCTAAGGATTCATCTGTCTGCTTCAATCCATCACACAAGAGCTTAAGGATTCATCTGTCTGCTTCAAACTGATGAGGACACATCCCATAGAGACACTAACTACTACAGATATGTGCAAGTTTCTGAAAAGCATCTTGATTTTCTGAAGCCTCTATTTACCCTCCCCCTGTTAAGGTGAGGCCTCCCATACACAGTTCAGGATAAGAAATCCCTTGAGCACAACTTGTTAGTAGCCTGTTAATCCACAAGGAAAAAAGATTTGCCTGCCCTCACAGGTGCTATGGATGTAGTAGTCAAGAGGATGCCTACCTGCAAAGACAGGGTGATCTACCAGTTGGATTACAGGGCTTACAAATACCACAGGTGTTGGATGAAAGTAATACTAATGAATCAAGAAGAGGATATAGCACCATGGTTTGATTTTAAGCCCCCATAATTCCCACTCACTTTGAGTGGCTTCTGATGCACTCCTCACAGAAGAATCTTGTTATAGGACAAAAAGCCTGAGACGTATTTGCCCAAAGTGCTGAGCGATCGCTGCATAATCTGTTTCTATGTGGAAGCCATTAACATGGAGAATACAACAGCATTTAGTTCAAGGATACAGCTATTTGAGTCAGATAACACTGTCTGGTATTGTCTACTCAAACTGTTATACAAGTTCCTTAAATCTTCAAATACCCGTTCTGAAGTTAAATTGTATCTACATTTCTGTAGGTAAGTAGTTATAACAGAACTCATTACCAACACTGATCTTACACTCTGTTTAACTATTGATGTAGCATAACTGAAAGGATAGCTGTTGAATAAATTTAGAAGGTATTACATGACTGATTACAGGATAATCCTCTAACATCCGAACACTACTATTATCAACTAAGACATCTATGCCTTCCAGTCTGAAACCTGTTCATGGTCATCCTTCTCTATCCTCCCCTCCATTTCACAAGCCCATGTAACAAGCCAAACACAAACTAGGTCATCTCAAGGATTTTAATAGCACTGGCCAATTGTGAATAACAAAATCAAGTAGAAATAAGGTAATAGTAAAAGTAAAAATATCACAATAGAGGAAGTATTCATTCCTGCTAATTAAATGAGGTAGCAAGCTGACTAACTCATGGGGCTAATTTTTTATTTTTAATTTCTTAACAGCAGAGGAAAAATTTTTTGCAGATTCATTAAGAAAGCTGCTTTCAGATAAAGTTGTAAGCAGAAGGGAAAGAAAAAAGATAACCATCAAGTAGCTTGGAAGTCAGTTTTGCTTTCTACTTGGACTGACACCAAATTAAGATAATGCTGCTTAAATTCAGTGTTCAAATAAGCAGAATGCTCCTCTGCTGAAGATGGGTTGTATTCTGTAACTTAGGAAAAACTTGCCCCAGGAATCTGATTAGATCAATAATTTATGTGGCTGCAGATGGAATGTAGGCAAGACAACCAAATAATCAAAAGTGAAGATCTGCCAGTGGACCAGTTTAGAGCTGCTAGTCCACTGTCGTTACATGATATATATCTACAGAATTATCTGGGCTCCCAACAGATGCAGATTAGACTGCATCAGGACCAACTGTGCCCAGCCAGGACTGCGGTGCTATTGTTGCAGTCATCTCTATTTTAGGGCTCAACCCAAATCCTACCAAATTTATTTGAACTTATTACTTCAATGACAGTTGGAGCAAGCATTTAACTGGGCAAAAAATTACCTCACATGAAAAGCTGGTGAGATCAGAGTTCCTAACCATTGCCCGTAACAGGACTAAAGTAAAAAGAGATTCCATTTCTTTTGTTTTCATATCACTTGAAACATTTAAAGTGCAGTTTAGGAACATTTCTGGAAGCAGAAATCTGCAGTTTGAAGGAACTTTTCCACTTAAAAGATGTTTAATTATTAAAAACAGGTCTGTACCATCTTCAGTAACCAAAAAAAAGAATTGCTATAAAAATAGAGATTTGAAAATAGACTGAATTCATATGTACCAGGTACCATTTCTGGTGTAAAATTGGTTTAGTCTCTGAAAAATATCTTTCCTTTCAAAAAAGCATAGTCTTACAGTTATTATCTCTAAGAAGGTCCACAGAATTCCTTCAGTAACTATTCAACATTATACTCTGGGCTTTTTGACAGGTGGGTCCTGCAAGCTGAACTTAGGAATTTCACACGAAGATGCAAAAGGAATTCGTTTGGCTGATACCTTCTTCCCAATTGTTTCAATCTGAAAGAGAAACCACATTTAACAAGTGAGTGTGGCAAGCCAAAATAATCACGTCAGCCTACAAGGAATCTACAAATTAAACCCAGGACCATTTCATGAACACTAGAATAATAGAAGCAAAAAACCAGTGTGCCCAAGGACAGCTGCTGTGATTGGAATTGCAAGGTTTGGTTTTCGGTTTTGTGGTTCGTTTGTTTGTTTTCTAAGAACAGTCTTTCACAGGTGCCTGCTTTGCCTGTTTAAAGCTGCACCTTACTAATTTGAAAATCTGTGTGCCTCAGGATCTGTAGGACTATCAGTATAAAAAAATGTTTAAGTATTCATAAAATGTAGGTTTGATGTTCTTTAGATAAAGGAGGGCTATGTCTATATGGAAAGAAACATAAGACAGAGCATCACCCAGTTGATTACCTGGAAGCCAATGACTTGTAGCTCATTGTGAAGATCATCTAGAACTCTTCTACCATCAAAGATAAATGCAGGCTTCAGCATCTTCTTATGAATACGTTCATAATCCAACTCCTGTAAAGGGCAATTAGAGCAAATAGAATAAAAAAGTAGCATAATACTCCCTCTTTTTCTTTCAAGTGAAGTAATGTTTACCTTAAACATGTCCCATTCTGTGCAAATTACAAGGGCATGAGCTCCATCACAGGCTTCATAGGGATCTTTACTGATAGTGACCAACCGAGACACTGTAACAAAGAAAAGTTTTATTTTCCACACATCTCTAGGATCAGCCTGGTGCACTCCTGGCAAATGACTCTCCCTCCTCGCAACACACAAACAAGGAGTTTCAACTCGCCTAGAAATGTTTTTTATTAAGACGTGTCACTTGGTTTCACCACCAGCTTGTACCTGGCATCTGAATAGAGCCAGAGCACTTACATTTTTGAAGTTCAGCATTCAAATTTGATTTAAACAGTCAAAAGCATCTATAGAATCAGAAGTTACTATGGAGTGTTCAAATGTCAACTCTCAAAGGTCACTGCTTATACAATAGCAGCATATCACAGTTGCTATTTAACAACCAGTTCACACTAGAGAACATACACGGGGCTCATAAGAGGCTGCCTTCACTCTGACTGCCTCAGCAGCTGCCTGCAGGCAACCCTCCTCTAACTCACGGCATGTCACAATGTACACCCTTCGTTCTTCGTCATCACAGCTCATTTTCCTCCATTCTCTTCACTTTCAGAAGCCTAATCTATCCTCCTCATCCACTCATCTCCATTTTCCCACTCCCCAGAAAGAAAAGAAAAAAAAATGCTGAATACTCCCTGCTTCTCCCCAGGAAATTTCAAGTTGTAGATGTTTCAAGTCTTCTGAATTTGGAAGAGATACATGGGAAAGGAGAATGCTTTACAATGAATTCCATAATTATTTATTTGTACTTTAGATAAGCAAGGATGAACTAAGGCAAGATAGGACCTAGGACACAAAGGAGCTGACAGAACACTAATCTCTCCTACTTCTGGACATTCCTCTCTTTTTTTTTAACTATGCAGAGAAAATTATTTGCCTGTATTCAAATAAATATTTGTCAAAAGAAAAACACAGTAGTACAAAAAAAGCATTTATTTGTAAAAGATATATGGAAAGGGGGAAGAGTTACAGCAATTCTCTGAGCTACGCTAGTCTTCTAGTAAGTGTATCCAACAGTACATCATTGCCATGATGAAAATGTGAAAATAGATTTATAGTATTTAAGTAGACCCATTTTGAGAATAGGGTTGAAAAGGAAGCACGGAAATCAGCTTTACATGAGCATTCTTACCTTGGTTATCTTCAGAGACACCTGGATGTGAGAGATCCAAGATGATTTGTTCCTCGGGTACTTTAGGATCATAGATATGGAGCTTTGCTCCTTCATCCATTAAATACTTGCTAATGTAGATACTGGATGACTCTCTAGGGAAGTGAATCAATCAGTTAAAGAACCAAGTGGTGTGTTCTAAATAACGAAAGTCTTCAAGAGTCATGATATGCAGTGTCAGATTTTATATCAGTTTTACATTAAACATCTTAATAGTAATCCATGCCAGCAGCAAATCTGAAGTCTTGAGGAACACCAAGGAGAAAACAAGTTTACATCTCTTGCATAATTCAGCAAAAGATATTAAGACCCAGGACTCCTGCTGACCTTAATGAACAAGGCACCAAGCTTATAATCATTCCCCACAAACTGCAGGTGGAGAGTTGTATCAAGTTTGAGCTTTACAGGAAAACAGAATTAGCCACATTTAGGAAACAAAGCTGATACTTTCACTTCACACAGCAATTTAGAACCACTTACAAAAACATTTACATTCTTTTCTGTGGAAATGGAAGGACTGTCAAAATCTATTTTTGCTTATGCAAGTTAATAAGGACTAGAGTTCTCTGCTCTAGCTTCTGAATGATTCAGGTATGTTGTAGAGGTCACAAATCAATTGTATCACCCATTTAAGAAAGACCGAACCTTGTTACAAACCAATTCAGCCATAAGAGTTTAAGGGTCTCATATCTGATCAATTTTTATTAATGCAACTCAATTGTGGGGGTTTAGCTGCATAGCTGGTGACAAAATAAGGAATCCATGTTAGAGAACTCAATTTGCTTTCTTACCTTGTGTCCCCAGTATCCTTTTTGAACGCAAACCCTAAAATAGCAATCTTCTTATCAGTGACAGTATTGAACAAGCTGTCAATAATGCGGGAAGCAAATCTTCTTCTCTGGTAATCATTCATGTCTATTACCTGAAACAATGTAGAGCATGGTGGTACAGAACAGGCCATTTTAAACTACAAACAGATTCTGTTAACAATTATGGCAAACTACCCCAACATAAGTTTAACAGAGGCTTAAAAGAGAAAGCTAAGTATTTTTACTGAGTATCAGAAGTAATCCAAAATTAAATTTAGTTTATTTATCAAATTGAGACAAATCTTATTTGAATGAGTGACTGCAGATACACATACACATGTACTGTCATGCATTGTCTAGTTCAAAGCCTGGGATTTTTTCAGATTGCCTTTTTCTTTAAGATCTACAATTTACCATATTCTAGGCAGAAACATGGAAAGCAATTTCAGCATTAGAATACTTGATGTCACATGGACATCCCATTCCTAGACACCACCTCCTTACATGCTGTGTTGTTATGGTTTGGATTAGAACAGAATTAATTCTGTTCAGTAACTGTATTTTCTAAAAGGATATTCCACCACCACGTACATAATACCATTATTAGTTCCCCCCNTATATTTGCTTCATTTATATCTGTTATTATTATTAAAGCAGTTTTTAGTTTTTTAACTTCCAATCCAGTCTCTCCTTTACCTGCTGTGTGTGGGGGGCTGGGGAGAGCCCTTAAACCCACCACATGTGTGTAACAACTGTAAGAACATTTTTAGCCTCTTTAATCCATGCTAACAGACTTCAATACACAAACCTAGGGTGGCTAAACCAGGTATTTTAAGTGCCTCACTTTTGTTATTATATGGAAGTGGCTTCACTCACTAACTATTCCTGTACTTTCACCCAGACTGCTTCATAATTTGCTCATCAGCCCTTAACACAGAGGGCACTGGATCACTAGTAGAATAGGAAAACTGGGTTCCCCCACTTAGTCAGTGTTCAACAGGGACCAGAAAGAACTACACTTCCCTCTTGGTTTTGAGATTTTCAACCCAAATAAAGAATTAACAGCAACAGCCTATGAAACAAAAGGTACAAACTATACAGTATAAGGATATTTGTGAATGAGATTTGAGGAAAAGAAATAAAAGCAGTGAGATTCATGCAGTTCAATAGGGTGGTGATGGGGAACAAAAGTAGCAGCCAAGAGGGCAAGAAGGGCACATTTCTTTCTGTAGGTATGTTTTCAAGGAATTAAGATTTCAGTATTACAGAGCTCTGTCCTATCTGAAGGCCAGAGAATAAAAGTTAGGATTCTTGGGCTGCTCCAAACAGCATATCCTCCAGAATTTGCTTCATGCCCTCAGAATAGTCTGAGGTCTCCCCTGTGCATGCACTGGGATGAGCTGCAGGCAGTACAGTGCTCAGGCCATACAGAAAGGGTTCACATAGTTGCTCACACAGGTGCACATGTGTGTGCATTATATGACTTGACCAGTGTGGGCTGGGGTAAGATAACAGCGCTCTGAGGAAGCAGAAGGTACATGTAAGGGGTTGTATTACATGAACATAGCACTTCGCCTTATCTTAACTCTGCAGCAGCTGCTCATACCACCCAATTTGTCTATAGCTTAATAAGGCATATAGAAACACTGCAAAGAATTACTCTTAAAACAGAGTGAGAGCATAAAAGCATTAAAAGCATTTTAAGCTAGTCTGTTAAACTAGTTTGTTTATATTAACAATGCAACCTCTTAGACTTTTATTAAATTACAAAAACATCTTCTTCAGGGGATGATTTAGGGATAAGAGTAGTGTAGGGCTATCGGTTGGACTAGATGATCTTGAGAGTCCTTTCCAACCGTAATGATTCTGTGATCTCCACAAAGAGCAAACTAAGTGTTCCTATGCCTTTGGGTTGCCCAAGTAAGCTGCATTTTGAGAAGGACCCTTGTGATCTCAAAGGACAGAATCAAACCAATTTGTCTCTTTCAAGGCCATATTTATTTTTCCCTATTCATTACATTATTGCCAAGGTAGCATGGTTAGTTCCTGCAGCTCCTGCTGCTCCAGGGTTAGTCTGCTCACTTACATCTCATACTGAGCTAAAAGCAGTGCTTCTTGACTATCAGAATCAAGGGCTCCCTTCTCGTTCCTACTGTGGCAACGCATTCAAGTCCTACACTGAACCAAAGCACTCCTGGATACCTGCACAAGGTTCACACAGTATGTTGGTCTCTTCACTGTCAGGATTGCAAGCCCCTTCACTTCACCACTGACTAGACTCTCCTAACTAAGTACAATTTTAAGGAAGATGTCAATCTGAACGTCTTCAGAGAAAGATAGCACAAACCCCATGTCTTCCCTGTCCCCAAGCAAGTAACTAGGCTTCTGGTTAGCACTGGCTGGAGGTTAATCTGCGCACAATGTGGAAAGCCACAGGCCATCAGATAGTGTAACAAGCTGACTAAAGTCACACATAGCACCAGGAGCTATGGCTGAGTTTTACATGAGCCACAGAACAGCAGCAACCATATCTATTTAAAAGTATAGCAAGTTCTGCTGCCTTCTTTCAGAAGAGGGACTCTTAAGAGTAGACCCCAAGGAAGAGATCATAACCCCTGAAATCAAAGCAGAGATACTAAGTGCATGAGGAAGACAGGAGTCCAGACATGCTTGTACCTCACATTTTCTACTGCTGCTTCTGAGTTACTTCCCAATCCACTTGATCCAAACAACTTAATTCACCCCAAAAAAGCCTAAGCACGCATGAGCATCAAATGGCAGTGTTAGGCTGAGGGCTCTAAAATGTAAAGATGATTGACATTAAGGTATCTGCCTCTTAAAGCTGAAAGATTATATGTATGCAATGCTCAAAAGCTCAGTGCTGAAGAAATACCACCCCTCAAAAGGAATTAGTGAAGAACTTGTACCTGTTGCCAGTAGCGGGCTACTTCAGGTAAGTTCAGTGCCTCACAGAGGTACACTAAATTCAAGACATCCTTCTGAAAACAGCTACCTCCAAACCCTGGAAGAGAAAAAGGTTATTTTACAGGTGGCTAAGGTACTATTCTAACCTATTCTTTAGAATAGAGTAGTTTTTGGCAATCACTGAAATAGCCAGCATTATCATTTTTCCCATTATTTCACTGCTACCAAAGGAAAACCCCAAGAATCTGTCAAGATTCTTCTGGACTCTTGGACTGCCTACTTTGTCAGTAAAAGAAGCCTTAAAATCTGCTTCAGGTCTCGCTGAAGTCAACGGACATTTTAACCTAGTCTCAGGGAAACGCATGGGAAGAAAGCCCCTAGGGTAGTTTATGATTACAAGTGGGTAGACAAGCTCCTGGGTTTGCTGTTTTCACACAGATTTAGAATCTTTTCTCCAAACAAGTATGTTAAGACCAGGTTCTTTCTTCCTGCACCCCACAAATGGATATCTAATAATCACCAAGACCCAAAGATATCCCAGCTGTGGGAGAACTGAGACAGTTAGAAATATCCTCGACCCCTAGAACTTTGCTCAGCAGAGTCCCATAAATGCATTGCAGAAGGAATTATAATAACCTAATAGGAATTTTGCTAATGTATTTGCCATCCTTTTCATGGTTGCATAGGAGAGGTTATATTTAATAAAGTAGTTTCAAAGCCACTTTCTAACACAAGGACAGCAGCCATACAGATAGGCATTAGGCTCCTTCCATCAGCTTCAAAGTTGTCGTACTGATCACTACTTTATCACATCTTACTCTAGCAAATGTAAACAATTGAATTCATCCTACAAATAAGTTACCATCACACATTCTGACCTAGAGGCATCCCCTTCCTCAGGCCATTGGCAGCAACTCCCAAACAAAACTGCAGCAGTTACAGTAGTGCTTGGAGAGCACTATCACCAGTGGTACTTTAGGAAAAATAATATTGCAGCTCTTTTCTAATGTCTCAGGTTTCAGGTTGCCAGGGTCTAAAGAAATCTCAGTCCTAGATATTCTACCAGAAATGTAATTTCTTAGTATCCTACAGCAATATTTTCCACATAGTCATGCAGTAGAAGATCTTGGGAGTATCAGATCACTCACTTTAAAACAGCACTGGAAGACCTATTGCACTATTAAAGAGAAACCCAGAAAAAAAAAAAAAAAAAAAAAGGATTTTTTTTTTACCAACACTGGCTTTGAGAAATTTATTCCCAATTCTTTGGTCTGTTCCAATAGCTCTTGCTACTTCTTCAACATCTGCTCCTGTAGCTTCACACAGAGCACTGATTGAGTTAATGCTGCTGATTCTTTGGGCAAGGAAAGCATTAGCTGCCTGTAAATAAGAAAGCAAAGAACTTACTTTTGCCAGAAACCACAATGCCCACAGACTGAAGAGAAGGATTACTCCAGAATCTATGTAACTGCTGAGATACAAGATGGTAACAAACTAGTTAATACACAAATGCCAGTTAAGGCGATCTAAGCAAAATAATGTAATGCTTAACTTGCAGAGTTTGAACCATTTTATGATGGTAACCAGTTTCTGCAGCACTGAAGGTTATTACTCTTTGGAATAATACAGCTGCAAGTGAAAAAAAGGATTTAATGGAAAGTCAGTATCCTCTGTTAGATCAGCTGAGCTAACTGGAAAAGATTAATATCCATTGATATCCTCCCAACCTTATCTGTCTTTCCTAGCTGCATCACCCAATGTCAGTGAACTTCTGCTTCTGAGCTTTGTCTGACTTACACCCTTTGCTCACTGCAGACAAGAGTGGCGAGTAACACTAACCAGTTTAGAAAGTTCTGATGACCAGGTGTTGGTTGTGAGGATTTTTTCTTTGGGCACCCAGTGTTCATAAACAGCACAAAGAGCACGGACAGCTTTCTGTCCCTCTGGAGAATCATCTCCACCAATAAGCACTCTGTCTGGGTTCTTCAAGTCTTTGATAGCCGTTCCTTCTGCAAGGAACTCTGGATTAGACAGCACCTACAGGCATAGAAACAAAGAAAACAGATAAAAGACAAAAGCAACCACCAGCTTTTACAAACACAACTCAAAGATCATGCTTACCTGCAAATCCAAGTTAGGCTTAGTGTTAGCATCAAATATTCGACGAATGCTCTCTGCAGCACGTACTGGAACTGTGCTTTTCTCAGTGACAATTTTGTAGCCATTTGAATTCTGTACAATTCGTCTAGCACAAGCTTCAATGTATTTCAGATCAGCTGCTCGGCCTTTTCCCATCCCATAGGTCTTTGTTGGAGTGTTAACCTAGTTACAAATACGTGGAGGGAGAAGAAATGTTACAGGTCTCTTAACACAAGTGGTACTGACAAGATGAATTTGTTTAAAGTGACAGACATGTTCTTTCAGCTTGCTTCAACCCCAGAATTATTCTAGTTACCAAAGAAGATGAACAGCTATTAGCTTTCTCAATCACCCAATTTGTCTTTTAAAGAAAGATCATTGGCCTCTATTCAAAAAGAACTTGAAGTGCAATTCATAGCAGCTCTGCAGGCTTCAGTGAAACTCAGTCCTTATTCTAGAAATACCAGTAACTTCTCTGTGTGACCTGGTCTAGGGAATCCTGCTGTGGCAGGGGGGCTGGACTAGATGATCTTTTGAGGTCCTTTCCAACTCCTAACATTCTGTAATTCTGTGATTATTACAGCCAGCTACCTTTTTGTTTTCTATCTTACATTAGGAGTGCAAAAATTCACATAGGAGTTTGAACCACTTTGCAGTGAAACCTTAGTGTAGAGCTGCTGAAAACTGCTACACTGAAGTACACAGAAAAGTCAACATGAGGGAAAACGTATCATTTAGACTAAGACAGAGGATCCTTTTCACTACAGACTGAAAGGAGAAATGGCAACAACATGCAAAACAAAATAGTGTGTTTTAAGCCAAGGATAGGTGGCTATATACGGGTTGTATTAGTAGCAGTTATCCAGCCAAGTGGCATTCATTTTACATTTAATGAATGGAGAAAAATACTATCAGAAAGAGAGCTCTGTACTGAGGTGCTCTAACATAAAGAGGAGCTCTCAAAAAAGCAGACTCAAGTAACAACCTCAATTGTGACTTACCAAGATTAACGGCAATCAGTTAACCTGAATTTTGCATTAGGAACAACCTTTTAGATTACAATAGGGTCACAATGTTTGTTTGACTGGATCCTCTTCCTAGTGAGGTGAGCAGCTTAGAAATACTAAAGCATTAAAGCCAGTGCCTCTTCCATTAATACATTTTCTTAAAAGTTCCTAGAAATAAGTCATCTTTGTAACCTAATAATCAGTTCATAAACTTTACATCCCTATGTAGGAACCATATCAATATCATTAAAGTCCCACAGATTTCAGTAGTATACTGCAGTGACAGATCTGCACTACATTCTTCTCTGAAACCTCTCCAGCTACCCAAGCTAAACATCAACATTATCTCTTAGACTTAGAGCCCACTCATTATAGCTAGTAGAAGGCTGTAAGAAAAATAAAAAGCTTACTGAACACTTCTCCCACAAAGAAAACTGTGACACAGTGACATGACATTACTAACTGAATCTCTATGACAAAGCAAAGGCCTCTTTCTACATAACAGCAATGCAATGATTTGATGGGAAAGAAAAACAAAAAAAAGCCACACAAGACAAACACATACAACTATCTTCTCCCTCTAAACTTACAGATATAAATACAAGATCAGCTTCTCTAATGGCATCATCAATGCTTGTAGAAAAGAAGAGGTTTCTTCCACGACAGGACTCTACCACTTCTTTTAAGCCTGGCTGAAAAAAAAAAAAAGCAGAAAAGCAGCAGTTAAGGTTAATGCAATCAGAAGAACAGTAACCTGTGTGGCCACACAAACAGCATATCATTTCATATACACAAAGTCTTTCCCCCCGTGTCATGTTTTCAGTCTGCCAGATATAAAGTAAAGCTTCTGTTGCTTTACATAGTAAAAAATAAAGCACTTTTTTATTGAAAACACTCAAAATGTCTCAAAACCTTCAGGCACACTCAATTGTTATTTGCACAATTTGGTTTTAGGCTCCAGTTATTACCATGAGCAAAAATTAAAGAAATACCTGTAGAGGGATGTTAAGCAGACGAAGTAAAGTCCTACAATATTCCTTTGGCTGAAAATAGAAGAGGTGGTCCTAACTTTCTTCCTCTCAGCTACACATTCCATGAGCTCTCCAATATTAGATCTAAAAACAATTCAGCACCAAAAAAACCCCCCAAAACTGGACACCACACACAAGTCTTCCACCAAATTAGCAAGCCCAGATTCAATGAAAGTAAGGCAGCAGACACACACAGGAGACAAAACCCACTCCTTCTGGCAACCACCCATCTCTGAACCAGATTAAATTTATCATGGCACCACACCTGCAGTACAGAAGAATCACAGGCACAATTTGGTGAGACTCTTTCCAAAGACATATACTGTGCTGTAACATTTTCCCTTTCTTAAACACTACCATTCATACAAGAGGAGCAGGAGGCCTTGTGTCCAGGAGCAAGCCTCCACATTAAAATGGTCTACAAAGTGATTCAACTAAGACACAGTTGTCATAGACAGAAGAAGCCTTTACTTTTTCTTTGAAAATAAAGACATACACTGTAACCTAGCAATCAAATCCCCAGCTTGAAACACACCTACATGACGTGAGATATTTAAGTGCCAGAAAGGCAAAAGTTCATTGGAGGGAGAGAAGAAAACAGCACAAGCTTTCTTATGCAAGACATTTTTGCTGTCTCACTTTATACCAAGTAACTACTTAAAAGGAAACAAAGGTCAGGACAGGCACAATAACATGTGTTACAACAATCAGATGTTTCAAAGAAAGGCAGTCCCCTAGACAATTTCTGACACGTGAAAGAAAAAACCCCAAACAATACCCCCACCCTCACTGTGCAGTGACTCAGTTTTATAACTGTCTGGACTAATTCTTGGCAGTTTTCATACATTCTTTATAGGCAAAGCACATTATTCCTGGAAACAGATGCTGTGAATTTTGGAGAGGGGTTGTTTGCTTAAAAACAAAGTCAAAAACATGCAAAGACTAGCTCTATCTCATGGCTTAATCTAGCTGGTAGCTAAGCACCAAGCAGCTGCTCGCTCACTCCCTGTCCCATGGCATGAGGGGGGAGAGAAGCAGAAGAGTGAAAGTGAGGAAACTCATGGGTTGAGAGGAAGACAGTTTAGTAAGTGAAGCAAAAGCCAAGAACACAAGCAAAGCAAAACAAGGAATTCATTCAGCACTTCCTATGGGCTGGCAGGTGTTCAGCCATCTCCAGGAAAGCAGGGGTTCGTCACACAAAATGGTTACTTGGGAAGACAAATGACATCACTCCAAATGTTCTCCACTTCTTCCCACAGCTTTACTGCTTTATGTGCTGAGCATGATGTCAGAGTATGGAATATCCCTTTGGTCAGCTGGAGTCAGTTGTCCCCTTCCACTTCTTGTGCACCCCCAGCCTACTCACTGGTGGGGTGATGAGCTGAAAAGGCCTTAATTCTGTGTAAGCACTGCTAAGCAATAACTAAAACATCCCTGTGTTATCAATTCTGTTTCCAGCACAGGTCCAAAACACAGCCCCATACTAAGCACTATGAAGAAATTAACTCTATCCCAGCGAAAATCAGCACACCGTACTTTAACTCACTCAAAATGTTTATAGAAAATGAAGGACTTGCTTTCATTATCTATATTCATGTCTCACCTACTAATCTGAGCATTATACACATTTTTCTTTGAATGTGTATGACAAAGGAGATCTAGTCATCTTCACTTAGAGACACAGTACAGGTTTGGCTTAGGAAGAGAAAGTGCATTAGCTTTACAGCACTCACAGGATTCAGAAGACTTCTTAGACCAAAAGAGTAACTATTAGTACCAGGCAACATGCCTTGTCTTCAGGAGCCAGGTAAGCTGTCACTCCTATTAAAGGACCAAAAAAAAAAAATCTATAAAACCTACCTCATGAACGAATGAAGACAAAAGAGACTTCTTCTTTAAGGGTGAAAGAAAGTAAAAATAACAAGTACTAAGAGAAGCATAATAGAAAAATGCTTTATATATCATTAAAGTAATTGTGTAATGAAGGGGTGACAGCATGAAATATTTAAAAATACTTTTTATTTAGTCTGGACTTTCCAGACCAGACTAGAGTTGTATGGTACAAGTGACTCAGGAACATGACTGTCCCCACCTTACAAAACAATTAAGATGGGCAGCACAGATGACATTTTAGCAGCATTCAGAATGGGAATAAAGCTTACCACTCAGTATTACACATTCATATTGTGCTACAACACAGCAGATGATATCTATAACTGAGTAAGAGGACTATGTTATTATTAAATCAGGTCCCAAATGAAAGTCAGCACAATTCACTCTATATACAGTTTTTTCCTTACTAGGCCCTCCATGTATAACCCTTAGATACTGGCCTGCATCAGACACATTATTTCAAAAATCTGGTTTAATGAGCAGTAGTGAAAAACAGCTGTTCCAGAACACTCTTTTGGAAGGACATCACTGTGTTATACTTAATCAAGCTTCAGAAGTGGCCCATGTGAAAAAGCCATGTGGTGGAATGGATGCAAATATAACACCCACTAGAAGAGGCAACAGTCAGACAAGTTTACCTCATAGATAGGAAGTGTATCTGAATTCCAGGCGTTGATTCTGGCCTCATTGACATCCACAACAGTAACTTTGATATTGGGACACATCTGTGCGATAACGCTACAGGTTGGCCCACCAACATAACCAGCACCAATGCAGCAAATCTTCTTAATTTCAAACATGATTGGTCTAGTAATACAAGTGGGAAAAAGGAGAATCAGGACTTATAAATTAAAATACTGACCAGCAAGTCAAAGAAATAAAAGAACTAATGATCTTAGATTTTATTATGCTGCTACAGAGGTAAACATTTTCTTATAGCTGATCTCCTGAAATGCACCGCAGTGACTCTCCCGCCCGAGAAGCCTTGGGAGCCAGCCCCACTCCTGGAGCGCCAGCATACACAGTTGAGGAAGCGTTTTCTGTGGTCGCTTTGAAGCGTGCCAATGTAAAAACCACCCCCTTAGGCCGAGGAACGGCTGATGCCATGATAGTCCCAAGCACGAACACAAACCACTGCTGCAAGCAACGCAAGGAGGGGAGGACTGGCGCAGTCCCACGGCTGGCAAAGCCGCTCCAGGCCGCATCCGTCTGCGACCCCCAGGCTGAGCCTAGCCCCCGCCCCGTCCCTGGAGCCCCTCGGCCGGAAAAGGCGCCGTCAAGGCAGAGGCCGCAGCTCCCGCTTCCTCCTCGGTAGAGGCAGCAGACGAGGAGCCGACCTCGCTCTCTTCTGGGCAGCTCGGGCGGGGGTCGATCCCAGCAACCTCCATACCTGTGAACCCAGAAGAAAGGCTCCCGCCAGCCGCGGCGGAGAGCGGCTCCCCGGCCGCAACCTGGCCCCGCGCTGTTGGGGGCGACAGCTGGCGGAAAGGCCACCAAAACTCCGAGGAGCCCCCTGAGAAGAAAGCAGGAGGACCTGCAGTCAGCACCGAAGCCGCAACGCAAAGACTTACTGTGGGCGGGCGCGGTCCTGCCTTGCCGCCGCAGATCGAGCTGTAAGGCTGCACCGATGATGCTCTGCGAGCTCAGAGCGACGTTCCACTACCAGGAGAGCAACGGAGGCGCCGGCTATTTAAAGGGCCGCCGCGGGGCCGAGGCAGCCGCTTCATCCCGGGAACAACGAGCAAAACCGGCCCCGCCTCGTCCCTTCCCCCGAAGGCGGAGGCCAGCGCGGAGCCCGCCCGACACACCGCCTTCCCGCCCCGCCCCGCCGCGTTGCTGGCAAATGGATGCGGGACAGATCAGTAGGCGCTGGCGGCAGCGTAGGCCAAGTCCAGCCCTGACAGTGCACGGGCGGCTCAAGGGCCGCAGGGCCCCCGGGCCCAGCTGGGGTCTCAGCAGCCTGGCCTCGGGCCTAGGCGGGCCCCACCGCAGTGGCTTCTCTCAGCCCTGAGGGAAGAGGACGGGCGAATGGTGCCCTTTGGGGCGGGACGGTGACCAGGCACTCCCTTTCCCCATCTGTCGATTTTGGGGTGGGGGTTACATCTCATTCCCCTTGGTTTGTTTTTGGGGTGAGGTTTGGTTTTGCATCATGGCAGCTGGTCTCTCTGTCTGGGAGAGGGGTTTAGGCTGCGGGCTGGCCCTCTGAGAACCACTGAAGGGTCCACAGATTGTCTTGTCCCCTGAGACAATGGTGACGAGGCTGAAACTGGGGAGCGAGTGCTCCTTCAGGCCCCGGCACAAAACCTGCCTCTGACTCCTTAGTGTCAGGCCTGGCCTCCCAGGAGAGATCAGGTGACACCCGTTGGGTTAGGGAGTTCGGCAAGGTGCCTCACTGAACTGTGCCCCTCTTCTGCCTCCGGATGTTTTTATAAGACAAATGAATTTTGGTGGTCAAATACACATGTGAATAGTTTTGGGTCTTTCGATTATGCTTGCTGTGAAAGACAAAGCTCCCTGTTCATTCTCTTTCCCGTAGTGTAGTGATGTCTCAACATGGGTAAGTAAATAGAAACATGGGCAGGTAATGGTAAAATACAGTGTTTGAAGTCCAGATTGCAAACGTTGCCAAAGTAAGGAAATGTAATCAGCTTGCACTCTCTTGCCCCTGTGCTGTGGGCACTGCCCAAGGAATGCTTGTCTACTCATAAGTTTCTCAGATACTGCTCTTGCCCTTTGTGTGAATGTGATATGTTATTGGTGTACTTCATCTGACTCTGAGCAGAAAAACATTGAGAAATCTTCTCCAATGCATTCAAGGTCACTTATACTGCATCTCCGAGAAGCTGGAGGTTTTGCTGTATCTGTAATACTGCAATCATTTATGCTTTTAACAGAACCCTTCTCAGCATGAAGGGAGATTCTTGCTTTCAGAGATCTTCTCCCAGTCTGTAGTCATGTCTGGGATTGCCTCAATTCAGGTGCGAGACCTTGCACTTGGACTTGTTGAACTTCATTTGATTCATGTGGGCCCACTTCCCAAGCTTGTCCATTTGCCCTGGATGATATCTCTCCTTTCTGTCGCGTCAACCACACCACTCAGCTTCATGTCATCTGCAAACTTGCTGTGGCTGCACTCAAACCCATTGTTTATGTAACTGATAAAGATATTGAAAAGCACCAGTCCCAAGATAGAGCCCTGAGGGACACCACTTGTCACGTCTCCACCTGGACAAGGAGCCATTGACTGCAACCCTTTGGCTGCATTCATCCATCCAATTTCTTAACCACCGAACAGTCCATCCTTCAAATCCATATCTCTCCAGTTTAGAGATAAGTATGTTGTGTGGGACCATGTCAGAGGCTTACAGAAGTCAGAGGCTTACAGAAGTCTAGGTAGATGACATCAGTTGGTCTTCCCTTGTTGACTGTTGCAGTCATTCCAGCATAGATGTTAACATATATAAAAAATAAATCAGAATAATTGTTTCTGTTTCACATTTTCCTCTGTTACTATTTTCCTCTGGAGGATCTAATCTTTCCCTGGAAGAAGCTGTGCCCACCTAAGTGAGTACATACTGTAACTCACTGATCCTGTAGAAACAGTACTGTGAAATACGTGTACTTCTACTGAAAGAGCCTACTGAGGTTGGCAGTCTCAGTGCAGGATCCTAGCAGAGTTAGTGTGGTTAGCCAAAGAACTGCCTGACGAAGGTGCAGGGTTCACCATGTTTATCCTGAAGAAAAAACAAGTAATGCCTTGTCTCATTGCTAATTTGCATGGATGTCTCAATGTTTAACACATCTTTTTTTTTTTTCCAGAGAAGCCTAGGCAAAGCACGTAGAAGCTTGGTGAGCTCTCACTACTGACTCAGTTGCACTGAGTCAATCATCATCTTCAAAATCCATGTCTATCTCCTTAGGTCTCAGAATAGCCATAAATGCATATAGTTCATACAACTAAGAACTTCACCTGGTCCCTCTGTACTTAACCTGCTGCTATCTTGGCAAGGCTAAATCCCCTTCAGCTCCTCTTTGTGGTTCCCCCAAGGGTGCTGGAATAGTAAGTATGCTTAGTGTGTGCCTGACAAACAAGGAGTGGATTTTCTAAACACAGCAGTGGCCCCTGTCTACAAGGCCACATTTGTGAGAAGGAGTTCCCCTGTGTCCATTGCTGTGTGTATGGGTGGTTTGTAATTCAACAGTTAGCTCCTAGTTACCGTGTTTGCTAAGAGTGAGGGCAGGAGATCCAGCACTTACTCAGCTAAGGGGGTTCAGGCATACTTATCTCAGGAAAGGGCTGTGTCTGGAGAGCTATAAAGAAATATGAGGATCTAATTCTCTACCTGCAACTATGCCAGTTTGCCAAGAAGCTTGAAAGAGAATATTTTTGGGGTCTGGTAATCATGGCCCTCAATAGGGCAGAGAAAGGTCTGGCCTGTAGTCTATGATTTGAGAGCTGTTTCATATGTTTGAACAGCCCTCGGATGTGGCAATGCACCTCCATCCCTTCTCCTAGCAAAGGGCCTTCGTTGACAGACCACACTGTCACCCACACCCCCACATACCCCTGCCAGGGATGTGGATCTCAAATTCTCTCTCACACAATGGCACAACTTTTCCAGAAAGGAAAAGGCTGGTTTGTTTTTTTTTTCCCCCTGCAGCCTACACTGCTGATGAGGGCACTGCTGGCAGGGTAAAATCACAGGGCTCAAAGCCACCGCAATGAAAAGTTCAGGGAGCTTGGGTCTCCCCTCTCATTACAGAATAAATGCTGAATTATTGGGTGGGGTTTTCTTTGTTTTTAAATTCGGGCAAACCCATTGCTTACCAATACTTAGAATTTGATACAACACTGCACAGAGGCAATAAAGCTTATGTAAGGCTTCAGAAGATATCATCCCATACCTCCTGAAGCATGCTGCTTGGGCTGCTACAAAGCAGATGAGGCTAGTCCACTGCTGGCCATGTTTTTAAATAGAAGTGTGAGTTCTGGTCCATTTTTTTGAAGGTGCACTATAGGCTGTGAATCCTTTTGCAGTGCAGGGTCAGTAACTTAAATTACATGAGGAATGGGATTTCAGGTTTATGTCTGTCCTTAGCATTGCCAGTTGACTAGATCAGGCAGATCCCTCTTCCAGTATATTGGCTAGTCTGGACCTCACTCTGAGACAGCCTTTCCTTACTACTGTGTTTGGAGTTTGTACATCTAACTCGGGGCTATAAATTCCTTTCTGGGAGGCAATACCTAAAAATCAGCTGAGTACAATAAAGTTTTGTGATGCTCATTTATTGTTTGAACAGAAAATTTATAATCCTTCCTTCAGATTACCAAAACAATGTATAAAAATTGAAATTGACAAATTCAGATTCAAGACAGTTGTTTTCTAATGAAGATGAGTAACCACTGAACCGATTCAGAGCTGGTCCATCTCTGGAGAGTTTTTCTGAAAGACATTTTCTAGTGCAAAAATTAGTTAATGCAAATCGTATGGATGCCAAAAGAACTGTTCATAGTAGGCCAGCTTGGCTTTATAAATTTTTGAGCTTAATATATACATTATGCAAGATTTTAACTAAAGTACCCCTTTAACTGGTTGCTGAAAGGTGTCTCAGCAAGGCATCCATTCAGTTACACAACAGCATCAATGAAAGATTGCCACCTTCCAAACTAAGTTTTCTGCATTGCAGAGTGGGTCAGAAGTCTCCCTATAGAGTTCATCTCAGAGTTTTTTTTCAGGGAAGTTCCTATGTGTGTTACTTTGGAACGAAAATTGAGACAGCTGCTGATAGGACTTATGAGTCACTGCTCCATTCATCCAGGATTTTACATTTTAAAGATTATAATTTGCATAATAATTTAACTGTACGTAATTTATACTTCTGAGAATATTGCTCACTTACACATTCTGCTAGTGAATTGTCTTTTCAGACCCTGATATTAAACAGCCTGAAATCTAATTCATGGAAGCATCCATGTCCAACAAAGCTGATTATCATAATTCATATACATCCCTTTGAGGAGAATAGGCATTTTTAGAGAGAGAAACATATACACATAGGACAGAATTTATAACCTAATCTTAGGGGATGGACTCCAAAAGGTATATAAAAACAAAAGATACTCAAGTTTTGACAATACATTTCCTTAGACATCTGTAGGTACATGTCCTGTCTCAGTCTGATCAGGCCTTAGCAGTTCAGTTGCCTGCTTTGTATCTGATCCTGAAACTGAGCAATCCCTTTACTGTATGCTCTTGCAGACCTGACCTTTAATTTGTGCTCAGGCAAAGGCTTACACCACCAGGATCAAGCAACATGCAGTCCAAAGGTTTAAGACTGCTTCATTCAAAAAGCTTGGCAAAGAAAAGTGGTAATGTCTTTTTAATACAATGGCATAATAGCTAGAACATGTACGAGCATGAGATGGGATAATACATTCTCCTTCCTGTGTGGAAAATAGGGGAGTGGGCTTGAGACTGCGTCTCTGCCTTTCCAGAAACCACCAAGCAAAGGGCAATCTGAATGCCAAAGGTTGGTGGAGGGGGCAGTCTTCACCTCTTGTGTACAAGCTGTTCTATTATGCAAGGGAGAAATCGTGATTTATGAAGGATTTGGGCAATGAGGGGAGGGAGAAGGAAGAAAAGAAACACCAAGTGAGTGCATTATTGTGTAATCTACTGGCTGGCACCCTGATGTTGGAGATGAGAGGAAAAGTCAGCAAGGAACCCTGGATATGAAAGAAATTTTTTATCATATCTAGAGGGTGTTTAATGTCAGAGTAATCCCTCACCAGGTTTAGCTGATCATTAACTAAAGGCAGCTGTGTTTATGTAATCAGTTTGTGGCACTGACATCTGACACAGATTCAACAACCACCATTGTCTGTCAAGCCTTTCTTTAACTTTTAACACAGCACAACCAGGAGGCAATCCCCTGTATATCAGAGAAATCTGAGCGACTCGGCAATGGTCCCAGGCTGAGGTACAAAAGGGCCCAGAAGACTTGCCCACAGATCAGTTGGAACAGTATTTGAATCCATGCTTTGTATTTTACAATACTAAGAGGAAGGAAGGAGACACAGCTAAAGAGACTACACAGGGATGCGTGGGACTGGGCATGCGTATTCCTCTGGAAAAGGATCCAACAGCTGCATAAAAGAAGCCACGCACCAGATCCGGACACAGGCAGCCGAGTGCCCAAGCTCCTCTATGTGCCTAGAGGCAACTGTAACTGCACAGAGCCAATGTTACAAGTTGTTACAAGGGACATTTAGTGCCTGGCAGGTCCCTAATTATGCCATCTCCTCAACCCCACCTCTCTGGCTTACCAGAACTGTGACTTTGCTGTTTGGTCTGACAGTTTGCCCAAACAGTTTATGATCAATCTAATACAGTATTTTTATCAGTGACAACCAGCACCTCACACTGAAATTATTGCTAAAATTTAACCCAAAATGTGGTGAGCTTCTGGTCAGGGTCGACGTGCCTGTCGTACAGCGCCTAGAACATCTGGACAATAATGGACAATATTGCAGTGTAAGTAAAAACCAAGAGCCATGAAAGATTAAAACAACATTTAAAAATCAGAGGAAGACCACCCTGAAAACACTGATGAGAAAGCCCTCTCAAACTCTATTCTTTTAGTTCCTGCATGACAATACTTTGCTTTCCAGTATGTGACCTTCCTCTAATTACATAATTTAAATATCTCAGTATAGGTAGAAATTATTTGCACTTCCTCCTAGGTATGATTACATTTGATGGCCTCATGTATTGTTAAGTAAATACCTGTTTGTTTGTTTGGGGTAGTTTTTTGGTTGTTATTTAGTTTTGTTTTTCCTTTTCTGATGTTCCTCTGGAAACCACACATTACACCAGACATCAAAGCTGTTCCTCCAGAAGCAGTGCTGTGGGCAGCAGCATTGTTTTCTTGAATATGCAGCACACTAAATCTCCCATTTCAGGCATGACAGCCATTTTAATAAGACAACAAGGAAACCTTAAACACTACAATGAATGCAAGGGAAGTAAGAACAGCCAGATAAGGCACTGCTTTTCATCACAGCCCCACTAGAGAGGAATCATCTTGTAGCATTCATTCGTGGAAGGGTTTTATCCAGCTGAGTTGTCCTGTTGCCTAACAGTTGTTCACATAAAATAAGGTGAAGATCTGATCCACTGTTAATAGCCAAAAACAAATTTGGCTTAATCTTTTCCCCCTAGATACTGAAGCCCGACAGAAGCATACAGCCAGAGGGGAGATCAGAGACAAGATGCACTTGTAATTCAAATTGCAAGCTAATATTTGATAATATTTGAAGTGGGAAAATGATTATTTGGATTTTCTACTTCATCTCTATGAAACTGAGGATGGAAAACAAGGCTGCAGGAAATCACTAGGAGAGCTGAAGAAACCAGATTTTGACACACCATCACCACAACAAACAGATTTTGGTGTGTTACATGCTGTGTTTGGTGTAATGTCTAGTCCAGACGGGTCTTCTGACTGACTTTTAACTGAATTATATTCAGTTTATCATTTACTGTTTCATTTACAAGTTCTGCTCTAAACTGAGCTCCTATACCTTTTCCAAGATTTACTTTTTATATTGAAGCAATGGCTGTGACCTTCAGAACATTGTGCAATGGTGGGGTTTTTCTGTTGGTATTTTTTACAAAGAATAAATTGTCTTCAATAATTTAATAATAGGTATAAGTCTGAAAATTACATAGTCACAGAAATTATTCCTCTCTTTCTTCATTTATAGCTAGGAGGACTTAATAAAAAAACCCCTATAAATGCCAAACACTTCTTTTTTAAAAGACTGCTACTTGTGCTTTATTAATATTATAAAATCCAATATAAATTACAAAATGTAATACTACTTTCTATACAAGCAAGAAAAAGCTGGACATACAGTGAATTAATATTTATTGTCATGTATTGAAATACATGTGTTTTAGCCACCCTCTTTGACCAACGCTCTTACCTGTACATGTTAAAAAAGTAATGTGGAAGCCAGATTCTTCTCCCTATCATATTTAACTACAAAAAGTGGCTGCTATGGGAGTTGGCAATACTCTTGGTACAAGATCAAGTAAAAGGTTCAGTTGTTCTTCTTGTAATGAAAAAGACAAATCTTCAGCTCACATCAATGAGTGTAACTGCCCAGAAATCAGCAAGAATTGTGCTGTTTTACAAGCTAGGATGTGAGTCACCATGGGACAGTCCAGCTCTCCCCCACCCAGGGTCCACTTCTCTGCAGTGAGACGCACTATAGGCTGTTACCGAACAAGTAAGGATAGGAGGAAAGAATGAAAATTGTCCATTTTTGCAAGGAACCCACTTATTGTTCATGGAATATTCTTCTGCAATTATTTGATGTATTTTTTCCAAACATCCTTGATAGGATATTATTTTTTTCAGGCTTTGGGGCAGAGCAATCTTTTCCACTTACCTGGTGGTCTTGAACAGCCAGGCCTCGTGCAGATCCATTCAACATAGTTAATTTAAATTTGTGGCAATTTCCTTTCTGCGTTACTTTTCATAAGTATGTGCATCCTTGGAAAACATTTTAACAAGTATACTTAGAAGTAAAGCTGAGCTTTAGTTTTAGGGGTTATTTAGAGCCTCATGTTTGAGTGAAAGGGTAAATCTTCATAAGAAGACATTAATGATCTCTGATTAAGATCATACAGTTTCTAAATTTACTCAAATTGCTAAGCCATTTGTTATTAAATGATTACTATTAAATTATTATTAGTAATAATATATTCAGATGTTGTTTCTGATTCTCTGGTATTCATTACCACTATCTCTGGATAACTGTATACTATTTAAAACCCTAATGCTCCCCTGGTATATTCCTTTCTTTCCTTGGATTAACACAGGAATCTCTCACGTGGGATCCAAGCTGCTGCTGAGGCAGTGCTCAGCATGTCATGCTCTGCTGCTGGTGGAAGAAGAGTGCTGCACTCTGTGGCAACAGAGGATGCAGCAGGTCTCTACTACCTCTACATGCTGTCTCAGATCCATTGGACCATCTTCCTTCTTCAGAGCAGCTCTCGGTCTAACATTGCCAAGAACTGGGACTAGAAAATACACTGCAAGTCCCAAAGTAATAGGATTTGATCTAAGATGAAGTAACATACCTGGCATATTTGGCCTCTGTTGTTACTTTTCTTACTGTATTATTTCTAACTTGCTAGGTTGCACAACTTCTTGGAAGGCTAAAAGACAGAGACATCCGTATTGCTCATCAAAGTATCTTAAAACCTTAGAAACACCTTACAAACCTTTTCTGACCTGCATGAGATACATACAGAAGACAAGTATCTATTAGAAATGTTAGCATTTATGTTTTAAAAGTCACACAGACAACATACTATTTTTACCAATACTTACTTCTGGTTGATTTCAAATTACCTTAGAAATTGATGGGTTGGTGCAGTCCCACATCTTATACAAAGACAAGGAGACAAAGACAAAAGGTTACTAACGATTGCTATTTATTTAGTTAAGTCAATAAAAAGTGCATAGTACAAGCCCTTTATCCCAATCCAAGTACTCACTAAAAGATTACCAGGAAACTGCAAATGGCACAGATGATTTTTTGTTTGGCATAATTCAGACATTTTAAACCAACGATTTATATTAGGTATATCACATCATCGTTCTTCCTTTTTCAATCATGAACATTACAAGGCTAAGTGATCTGCAGACAATACATGAATACATATAATTTCTCATTTCAGAGAATATTAATTGTGTTAGGCAGACTCTAAAAATACTATTGTTTTAACAATGTTCTAAGCTAAGGTATAATTGTAAACTTCCCTCCAGATTTCCCAAGTTGTTAAAACTTGGATCTCTTACTAACCAAGCTTAAAACCCTCATTACAGAATTTGTCATATCCTGAAGCTCCAAACACCACTAATCTCTTCCATACTTTTTCCATACCATGATTTCATCACAAACTACATCACTACAGGCCAGATTTCTGCCACCCTTACTAAAGCTGCTACTAGTACATTATCTCAGAGTAGTCCCACAAACTTCAGTGCAACTACTTGATGAGTAAGGCACTATTTAACATGAATAAGAGTGGCAAAATACAGCCCTACATTAGTTTTATTTTTAATTAAGTGTGGTGATCTGAAGTTCATATCTTGGAGAGAGTATCTGAATTTAAAAGGTGTACATTTTGACATCAGACAGTGGCCTGGCTCTTTAGTAAAACATTTGACAATAAAATACTTCCAATGTTTTTTTTTTCTTGTACATAAAAAATTTAAAATATTAATTTACACAAGGAAAGCATACATGTATAAAATCACTGTGACAATTACTTAAGAGTAATTTCAAGCAAAGACAGTTCATTCTGTGATTTAAATGTAAAACATACTACTCTGAACAAAAAGTTCATTTGCAAAGACTGTTTGAGTTATGTGCACATATACAGACATTTAAGTAAAGCGAGAGTGATACTCACAAGGGAGGAGCATCTGCAGTAAACCTCACCAACTTCCAATAGGATGAGGAGTGGCACTCTGAACTGAAGCCTGTTTCAGTTGGATTTTTAATCAGTTGGAATCCTGGCTTATGCATTCTGTAGTTAAGAATTCTGGCCAAAAATCCTTGAAGGAAAGGTCAGTGTAGGAGATTATATGTATTTCCTTGTTGGTTCAACAAAATGATGCCGTGTTACTTGTTCTGTTCAAAGCAGTATCTCAAACAGAAATGTACACAGATGGCAAAAAGCAAGCACAGTCAGACTGCTTGTCCCAGTGACATCTTTACACAGTGTTTGTGGCCTGTACACCATTAGATGAAATAGGACAAATTCTCTCAGTTCTCTGCTGCAGCTCCATTGTTTTACATGGCACTGCAGTGATGTCACAGAGAGCACTTGGCCCAATCTTTTTTTTTTTTTTAATTTTTTTACACATGCTCCTGTGCTTGGGAGCAAACTATTCCACAGAAATTCACAGGGCAATTACATCAAATTACAGAAGCCTTTCTTCTCTATACTGTATGTCTATATGTCTATATAGGTCTATACTGTACATTTACAAGGAGGCTTAGCTGGCCTGCTATTTACCCTGAGGAGGAAAACCCTGCATCTGTCAGCCACGGGATCTGATGTGAGATTTTTGTTACAGCCCATTAATACAAATCTTTGTGCATCTTAACAGTTAGTCCTTTCAGCTCCAGAATTGAAGTCCACGTAGAGTAAGGCTTTGAATTCCCATATGTCTGTTCTACTGACCTTTATGGAAAGAAGCTTCATGTTGGTAACATAAAAATGTTCTTTATATTATTCTCATCAATTTCTCAAATTGATCAAGAAAAATATACAGTGTTGCTTTTCTGTACATCTTTAAAATGCTTTTAAATTAATGTACGTAAAAAAGTCATTCCCATTTTCTACCATGGGATATGTACACAGATGTGTGCACAGCCACACGTACGCACACGTAATCACACCACACACACAAATATTGGGGGCAAAGACATGCCATATGTAGTCACCTGCAACTTCGATATTTTACAATTACAACCAGTAGATAAGGATGAAAATAATTGCTGCTACCTACAAGTGAAAAGCCCTGAATATCCAGTACATGTTGAATACCAAAAGTTGGTAACCTCTTTGTATGATTTCATCCTGTTCAATATATATTATATCATGACTAAAAACTTGTTAAGATATCAATTATTAGAAGACTATATCAGGACAAAAAGTTCTACCAAGATCTTTAGACTAAATTTTTTTCATAAAGTCTGTAAGTAAACAAATCCAGTTTTGGAATATGTTTTTTGACAACATATTGAATAAGATATATCATTTATTAATGAACAAGACTAAATCAATTTTTTGGTGGTGGTAATGTTTTTTGTCAAGTTCCCAAGACATATGTCAAAGCTTTGACAGTGGCAATTATTACATTCACTTATGCACGTGGCACACACACATACACACACACACACAGAGTAAAATTCTAGTGGACAATCTGTGCTTTTGCCAACAACCCTGAAAACTATGTTAGTGGTCCAAAGACCAGACTAAAAGCTGCTCTGAACCCAGGGCAAATATAAAATAATGTCAGATTTTCACCACACAACTAAGCTAATAGTTGCAACCATATTATAACTCTCAAAAGCATACTGGAGAAAAGATAGGGATTAATTTGAAAAAAGGTCAGTAACCTTCCATTACTACAGGTGCACAGGGATTTTCTTTTTTTTCAATGCATATCAGAAATCACTTCAAAGAAATTAAGATCATTGTAACAGAAAGAGACTGAGTGGAATGTCCACAGTAACAACCAAAAAACCCCTGCAATGCCTTATCATTATTCAAATTATAATCTACTAGGAATTGTAATGGAATATAAAGCAAAAATTAACTTAAAATTGAAGTTGCTAAAAGCAGTTCATGAAGATAACTGCTGAATGATAATTCTGTTCTATATAAATGAGAAATCAGTATTGAATGGGGTTTAGGAGTAATCTGGTCACTTCATTCATTTGGTCGTGCAAGGTTTTAGCTGCTGAACTTTTCCAATACTGAATGCTCTAGTCCACCGGTGGGGCTGGTGGTTCTTGACCCTAGGAGGAAGAAGGGAGGAAACGAAAGGAAAAAAACACATATAGGGTTAGAAGTGGTGCTTCACATAAGAGAATTTAGCAGTAAAAGAACTCAGAAGAGTTAAATTATGTTTTCTTTCAAGATCTTTCAATATCTATTTAAACATTCAGAGTATATGAGCATCAAAGAACAACACAATTTCTTGCATTGATATGGATTTTTCCATGATCCCACTTTGAGCATAAAGATCACTTTCTCAGTTTCACATTGTAATTTTGTTTACTGACTTCTCTACAAGCTGGGATTATACTCTTTTACATAAAAGGCAGGACACAGTTCCACCAGAGACAGCCAGTGTCCAGAGGACACTGAGACTCACACTTAGTCACCTGCGCCTGCTCCATCCCAAGGCAGGCCTCACATATGCCTTTTGTGATTATACTTTCAAGATGGTTTTACTAATTTTTATTTAGTCATTTACTCATTTTCCAAGAAAATATGTGAAAAAAAGGGAAAAAATGACTGAAAGATAGTCTGTATTAAACAAAAATACAGTTAAGCTACTGTACAGTATTTCTACAGGACTCTTGAAGATGCACTTACATTATGTGGGCTGTTTGGCTTTCCAGCTGTGTTGGACCCTCTCAGATTATTAGGTCTTAGTAAGAACAAGACAAGTGCAATCACAACCCAGGCCATCATTATCATGGCAAAGCTGATGCCATTGTCACTGGAGGAATTGGGTCCTGGCACTGGAGACAAGGAAATCTCAAGTTATAACACAGAGTGACCCCAAAATGAAAAGAAAAAATGCAACGTAAGTCTCAGAAAAAAACCTTAAAATATTTTTCATTTGAGTTTTCTGATTAGTCCTTCCTTTTAACTTCAGGACAAATAATTCTTGGTTACCATTATACTGGTTTTGTATCACATTTCTTAACCTTTTTAAAAGAGAATACATTTAATACGATTACACTAGAATTCTCAGAATTCTCATGAATATTTCTTAGTTCATATTAACTTTAATTAATTTTAAGAAATTTAAATTTAAGAAATCAAATGATTCAAAATATATCTATGTGGGAAACCCCCCAAGCTGTATGTTGGTGTTTGATTTTTGCCTCAAACAAATAAAGGAGTAGAGATGAAAGCTTAGACTCTGTTGTTAGCCTCTGCACAGAAAACATGCTAATTCCAGCAAGAAGAGAGCAAACTAATGGTTATAATTTTGCTGGCACCTCTAAGTTATTTATTGAGAGTTTCTTCAAACTAGGTCAGTGCCAATATGCCATGAAAAAGTGAAGCCCAAAAATACAACATAAAAATTTTACACTTCATTTCCATACAGAATGGCCGAGACATTACAGCATGGAAATAAAACTGAGAAAATCCCCTCAGACTGGAGATGGCTAGTTAGTCTTTTTACATTAATACAAAGCTATAATGAATAACCTCCAGAAAGAGAAGAGCTGTTTTATTACTCAAGTTGAAAACTTTGACATCCAGAGAAATTCCACAGAGACACTCCTATCTATCAGATTTTTCAGTTGTCTCAACTCACTTGTATCATCTCATTATGGAGTCAAGTCTGGATTCAGTATCAATTGGAAGTTGTTCTTATTTAATATTTGCTAGATAACTTAAACCCAGTGAGCTGCTGGAGCAATTTCCTTGAAGGTTAATGCTGATACCAAAGAACCATCTTCAGCATCGTTATACTGGGCAGCATTTTAACAGAGGCTCTTCTCTGAAAGTGTTTTCTTCATAGCACAGTTAAGACAGCAGAAGGGCACTGTGGGGAAGTTTACAGCTATGTCATTCATTACACTGCTGTTGTGTAATAAGACTTTTTGAGTTGGGGCTGTTGGACTGATGTCCTTTACTGACATCACATGCACTCAAAAATGACAAAGAAGAAAAAACCGTGTATTTACGGAAGTTCATGCTTCTTAAAGCACAGACACCTCCATTAACTTGTATGAGCACACGAAACTGCCATACAGCTCTGGCTTTTTAAATGTCCAAAATACAAACATTCAAAACTCTAGAAGTTGCTAATGTAGAGGAATTCTATGATTAGTGATAACAAATGACAATTCTTTTGGAGATCTAAGTGAATAAAGGGCACTGTGTATGAGGAGAAGGTATAGTGCAAAGAAAATACACAAGAATGCTGTGGACTCTAATTCATTAAGCTCTAACATACAATTGATTGAGGAAGCATAGGGAACTGTGCAGATAAGAGTTCAAACCTGCAGTTGTGTTGAGGGAAAATATTATTGTTATCAACATGATATATCAATATTTTAAATCTTGCATGAGCTTTGTATATGCAATCCCATAGAGAAAGAAATATCTTAAAAGTAAAGTAGCACATAATTTGGCAAGAAAAGAACAACTGCTTTATTATGGGGCTACCAGACAATACCAACAGCCACCCTGAGACTACCTTCAGCAGCATGTAAGACACTTAGGTACCTGCTTTGGTATCTATGTTCAGTAGAACATTGAAACTTCACATTACCTATTACACAGGATTCCCCATACAATGCAGAGAAGCAGGGACTAGTCAGACTGCCTTCTGGAATTTCTGCTGAACCACAGTCCACTTAGGATCCACAGTTAAACAACAACTGAGCTAAGCAGGGAGAGTAGGTGGTCTAGTGGTTAGGATTCGGCGCTCTCACTGCTGTGACCCTGGTTCAACCCCCAGTCAGGGAAGCTTTGTTGTGACCTAGTCTTAGGGAATCCTTCTCTGGCAGGGGGGTTGGACTAGATGATCTTTCAAGGTCCCTTCCAACTCCTAACATACTGTGAAATGTAAGAATAAGTAAATGCTGCTAGGTCAGCTCATGCTACTGGTCAAGGATGGGAGCAGAAGGAACCAAAGAAGGAAACCACAAGCATTCATGCAAGGCATGATTTCTTCCAGGCTGCACTGTAATGGGTTTTAGCCGGAACCAATTGCACTGAATTATGTTCTAACCTAAGTTAAGCAAGAAAACAGCTGATCTAACATAGCTTGGCCCTGTACTACCTACTCCAGGCATGCCAGATACTAAATCAGCCACAATACTGTTTACGTTATTCAACCATTAAACCCGTATCTCCCACAAATGACCATGTGTTTTAATAAGGATGTGAGATATTTCAGAACCTGTTACTTTAATCCCGTAACATAAAGAGGATGAGGATATGCAAAATCTCACATAGCCAGAATGAATCACACTTTTCAAAGCTTTGCATCACAAATAAAAGAACAGACAAGAACCTGTTTCAGCTACTTGAGCAGTAATATGTAGAAGACACCAATTATTTGCTACAAAGACCTCCATCACCAAGATCACAAAATAATCAGATAAGACCAGCTTATGGATAAAGAACAGTTGAGTGAAGCTGAAACCATGTAGGATGGAATTTATGCTGATGGACCTATAATTTATATTTTTGCAGGTAATTAGGAGGGGTTTTAGATTCCTTGAAGAATAAAGGCTACCTTGTAAGACCACTTCTGGATGATATTTTCTAATATTTCAAGAAGGATAGAAGATTGTCCTGTTCTGATCTCACAGATGAATGTCCCTGCCGTCACCCATTTTGAAGGATGTATCCAGTTATTCATCTTCAGTGTCTGAGAGACATCAACTAGTACAGAATGTAGCAGTACATATTCCTGTGTCACTGCTTGATGAGAAATGTACAGTCTCTAACCTGCTTTTCCATAGAACACTGAATCCAGCCCAAGGTCTTTATTTTCAGAGTATCTGGTCCCCTGGGCTTGGCATACCTACATATGCATGCAGTTCTGAACAAAACCTGTGAGCAGTTCTGCCTTTGTGGCTACCTGGAATTTTTTTACACCACGGCTGAATTAATGTTCATGCAGGAGAAAGCTTTATGATGAACTGGTCTAACATTGTGGGATGAACTTCCATGGGAGCTAATGGCTATGGTGTATCTTATCTGTTTCTCCACATATGAAATATAGTTCTTTGGCTTGCTTTTTCCTATAGGAACAGAGCCTAGGCCAAATACACCGGTCTTCTCTCTCAGAGAGAAATGAGAAGGGAAAAAAATCTGTGGCAGATGTTTTGGTAAAAATAATTTCTAAAGATTAAAGGTCAACCACCTCCTGACTGTGGAACTAAAATCTCAAGAATACAGTATTAAAATTAATAAATGCCCTTGTTAAATGCTCCTTACATGCACTTAATTCTCCTCTTAAAGTGATATTTCTCATTCAGTGTGCGGTTATACTCTAAGGAAAAAGAGGAAAGACTGCATTTCTTTTTACTATGAAAGTATATTCCTTGTGCTGCTTTTTGTCTGCCCTCTCATGGTAGAAATATCTCCTTTTGCATCTTCAGCTTTTTACTGTTTAACATCTGCATGTGAAAAGGCAAAAGCACATTCTCTGACTTGTGCCTTCTTTTCATGGTGGTTTTAGTCTTGCCTGTTCTGTGAAAGAAAGGCAAAGAGCCTATGGGGCCTTCAGCAGATAATCCCTGCAAGCTGACAGTCTCAAAGGCAGGGAGGGATAAGGAAACTGAAGAAAGCCAGAAAGGACTTGAGCCGAGGAAGGGTGAAGGGAATGACCGGAAAAGGAAGGGAAGAGTTGGCAGACATTTCATGCCATTAGGTTAGGCAGCTGTGACTCCCCTACATGAGTACAACTCAAGATGAGTCACAGATAAGCATTCATTTAAAAACACATAAAAATTTAGAAGTAGAGCAGACAACATTTGAGACAGTCATCTCTGATGACATCACAAGCTAGTAGAGCACTGAGAGTAGTTTTGAAAATATGCATGTGGTAAATCCAGGCCACAGCATCTGGGAATTGCTAGAACACCGAGAAAAAAAATAGGCAGTGGCCCCTCATTTCCTCTGACATGGAAGGCTGACTGTGAAGGTCCATGAGCCATCAGAGCAGCTCACTACCAGCGGATCCTCCCTGGGCAGGAAGAACCACTGATGTTGCAACTGCCACACACTTCAGAAAAATCTTCCCTGCTCCACTTGTGTTAGACAGAATTCAGAAAAGAATGATCACTCTTATTTCTCATTTCAAGGGAAACTGTAAGATCTTCTGATTTGCTAAGCATAAACAATCCCAACAGAATACTGAGATATCCTATTCAAAACTTGCAGTTACACATTGAAAACTTGCAGTCTTTTTTCTCCAAGGCACCCACTGAAATGGAGGGAACAGTCATCAAACTCTGATACATGCTTTACTGTCATAGCAGATATTCTGACAGAGAATCAGCAGAGGAACAGCCCCCAGGCAGACTGCCCAAATGCTTTCTGAAGTAGTGCTCACATCCTCCTGACTACAAATCCAAAAGCACTGGAGCTGACCCTGGCACGGAACTCTCTGCAGGGTAGTCACTACAATATAATGGTGCCAACAACCATAAATAAGAATTTGGAGCTAATGACACAAAAATGTGAAGGAGGGACACTTAGTGCCACTGCTTTGATCTGGCTCCAAAAATTTCAAAAAGATCTGAAATCAAGATTTGAAATAACAGTGTGCTCAGGAAGAATCAGCGCAGGGTGTTTCTGAGAAGTTCCAGCTGGTAGAGACAGTGTAACACAATGACGCTGCTGTGACACCAGCTGAACCACAGCCCTGCCCTTTCCCAAAACAAAACCACATACATCTCATCAGTTATTCCACAACCTTGCAACTTAAGAATCTGTGTATGACAACATTCCCAGCTGTGCTTCCATAAGGAAGATCAAATCCTGGGAAAGAACAAATGGGTGGGAGTGAAACAAGCTTCTTCATATTGAGGTCCTGAAAATAAGGAATCAGTCAGCGAGTAACAGGAAAAGAGCTGTGCGACCTAGGGAAGACAAGACCCTCCTCAAAAATAAGTTAATCACAGCATAGCTCATCAGAACAGGATGAAGGAATGGACGGAAGACTGGCACAGAATTGTTTTAATCTGTTTCTGAAAAAACCTCTAGAGGCTTCTCCAGGCTCAATCTGGTTTTGCCTTTCGCTCCTGGAATATTACAGAGCCCGTGTTGGCCCAAGCATAGAATCACAGAATCATCACACAGTAATCTGACAAATAGGTAGTCAGTGTCATGGCATCAGCAGAAAAATACCTTCGCTGGAACTAAATTTAAGGCAATATAATAATGCAGGAGAGGATTTACTATATAATTTTCTCTCTCTCTTTTTTTTTTTTTTTAACAAACCACTGGTTTGGAACAATTGCTGCCAAATTGCTTGCATCTGCACAGTTATTGCAAGGATCTCTTTCAGGATGGAAAGCTATTTGCTGCAAACCATTCACATCACCACTGTACTATAGTTTGGCAGCATGAAAGCTATCCCACGAGCTTTGTGCCCACACATAACAGAACTCACTCATTTATACAGTCTTCAGCCCAAGAGCTTCATAAATATTGATGAGCCAAGACTCCCAAGGCTTGAGTGTGAATGACCTACCATTGCTTGGTTTTGACTGCAGACTAATGCTCAGAAAGCTGCACAGCATATCTCTGCCTACTTCTAATACAGAAAATATTCTGTTTCCTGTCACCTGCCTCTCTCCCTCTTTTCTCTCTCAATCCGTGCATGCCTGTGATTTTAAATAAAAACCCCAAATACAGAAGTCTAAGGTACTGGCAACAAAAAAGTCTGCTCTAGAATAGGTTCATTTGGAGAGGGGGGGTGCTGGAAGTGACAGATACACAGGGTAACTTGAAAGTCAGCAGCACTGTCATAGCACATGTGCGCCCTACTCTATTTTCTCAGGGTCTATCTGGGAAAGCTCATGGCTTTTCCCCTTCATCCCAGCATGGTAGTGAATATGGGACTGCATCACACTGGGAGGACACAGTGCAAGTCCAAGCTAGATGCCCGTCACTAAACATGTTTTAGTGCAGAGTGAAGAGGGAAGAACATGAGAGTGAACAAAGGCATGCTCTCTTCCCAGGATCCTGGAAACGTTGACTGCACTCCTCTTAGACCTGTGGAAGACACAGGCACCATGAGCAGCTCTTGCTTCAAAGAACACTACTCAGGTGCTCTCTGCTCCCTCTGAGCATTACAGTAGTCCTGATGCAGGCTAACTGATTGAGTTCATATGCTCAACTGGTAAAGCAATATAGGAAAACCAGGTACACTTCATTTTTATTTATAAGTATTTGGCAATCTTCCTTCTAGATCATGAAAAGCGTAAACAGAATGCCTCAGGGCAACCTTACATTAGTGCATAAACTCTACACAGCTATGCTTCCCTGCAGATGTTGGTAACATTTGACTATCCTAGAAATGCTCACCATTTGGAAGACTTTTTACATGCATTTCACAACAAATTTCAAGGAAGTGTACACATCAGTGCTCATGCAGTCATGGTGTATGTCAATCTATCAGTCAGAGGTGGCAGGGAATCTCCTTTTCCTCACAGTGAAATAGAACGTTCACAGTACAGACAGTAAGTCCCTCAGCCGTGAACATCTGTGCATGGGGGCTGTCTGCTGTGCTGAATATCTAGTCTTCACTGCTTAGGCTGCTATGACTGTAAGAAGGACAAATAAATCCCCCTTCAAATCTTCTCCACAGGTAAAAATTGAAATAATCCTATTTAGAGGCTGATGGTAAGATTCATTAATGCTTGGGGCCTGATCAGTGGTTGTGCTGGTATATTGGTACTTTCAGTCTGCTCACCATTGCCACTTCCATACAATGCTTCCAACATACAAATGTTTATCTGCATCACAGATTCTCAGAAATTGCCTCTCTCAAGTAATAATTTTAGTACTGTAATATCTGATTTGTTCCTATAGCATTATAGCTACATTTTAAAGACTAGTTAGACTCTTTTTTAATTAACATCGTTTATTTTACTTATATGCACCTGATCTCAATAGTTACTCACATTCCTGAAGGCATTCTGTGTCTGTGCAGTACGACTGGGACTGTCTCAGCTGAAACAAAAAAAAGAGTGACAGTTAGCAATGAGACTTGGTCATCTTTTACTGAAATCATCATTTAATATAAGGCCAGAACACAAGTTCAAGATAACGAAGATTATAACCGATCCTTTACTGCATTGCACTTGGCTTATGGTGTGTGAAGAATTCCAGATACAGAGGTAGTTTCTAAACACTATTTACATAATACCTTTAAATCACCTGACTGAAGTGTTTGTGCTTCCACACAGGCTGCACTCACTGAATGTCTTTTAAAATTAAAGTAAAAAATCTATAGTGATATAGACACTTTTATACAGATACACTCTCTACACGCATTTTGGGATTTATAAACGATAGGTGTTACTATGATTATCTAAACGAAGTAACATTCAAATACTCTCTGCTTACATAACAATAAACAATCAGACTGTGATAACAGTTATGAAGAGAGAAGTCAAATTGAAATTTCATATTTAGACTTAGCACTTACTATTTTTTCTACTTAGGATCTTATTTTAAAAGAAGATTTTAATATGTATTTATTATTTTTTCTCTTTTCTGGTGGGTAAAACTTAAAATGCTTTTAGCAATTGTAATGACTATTTGCATTTACAGAGTAGGTAAGCTTGCTAACTGCAAGAAAAGTCAGCACTGGATAACCTGCAAATCAGCATAATTATTTTACAGATGAGAGAGTCAAAAAAGAAAGATAAATATCACATTCTTTATCAGGCACAGAGAGGTTAAATGGATGGGATTTAATCTGCTGTATTATGGAAGTAGGTTCTATCCTCTGCATAGGTAAACTACACAGATTAATAATAAAAGTTTTTAAAAGTACAGAACTGTTACAATGCCTTGGTTAGAACTGATGTTTGGGTTTTTTGACAGGTTTTCTGTCACAGTAGTGTCACAAATCCCAACACTTCTTGACACAGCAGGCTAATCTGTTATTATCAGTTTAAATAAACAAATGTAAGAGATAAGAAGATATGATATTCCTTATTTATTTCAACAAACCAAATTTCCCCTTGTATTAGCATAACTGATTTGCTGTATGTAGTCATAATATTATGCAAAGCACATCAAGGAAACAGATGAGCAACTGAAGGAATTGTGAAAGTCTAAGCTCCTTCCTTAATCATTATTTTCAATGACTGACACATTTGAGAAAGAAAATAAATTGAATTGAAGATTGATTACATTCTTTCATTAATATATTAAGGTCTGCCAGTAAATTTAATGAGACTACAAAGAAGTTGCTTAGGAAGAACTGGGAAGGCTGGATTTAACCTTTCAGCTATTTCTGTAGTTAAAAACAACAGCAGGGGAAACTCAAACCAAAGACTTCTACTTACCTTATTAAAAAATGTCATGCAAACTATGCATATTTCCTGCCCATATATAAAAATAAAAGCTCATTTTATTTTCAAACTTTGAAATTCACTCTGAAAGAGGAAGTTTTACCTTAGCAATAGTACTAATTTTGAATATCTGATACTGAAAGATTCCTGAACTGGGAAAACTGGATAACGCTATACCCACATTGTAAAGAGATCAGCAACATAATTATCCTCTGTAGTACAGGAGTTTAATTCTGGATAAGGGATTAATTTATAAATGAATCCCTACTCCGTAAAACACAGTATTACAAGTATTCTTGTACAAGTATTCTTCAACACAGAATGATACTCAGAATTAAAACTGGTAATAGCTATACGATCAGAAACATCGTACAAACGTCTAGTTATCCCTGTATCTCTAGGATCTCTAGTACCCGTACAGCTTATCTACTTTGCCTTGACAGGCAACACTGTCCTGGGGTGTTCTAGTCCCAGTATTAGTTGTCTTCCAATCTAAGAGTTTTAATCTGTCCAAATACAACTTTTTTAAACTGTGCAACTAATGCTTCTATAAAATCCATTTAAAAAAAAATGGTGCATATACTTTTTGTTGCTGTTAACACCATGTGCCTTTACCTGCCTACCAGAAAGACTGCCACTGCTATCACACAGAAACAAAATTAATGGCTCCAGTTTTGACTGACGTGGATATGTTAACCACCAGAGAATCTTGTTTAACAACCACAGAAAAGTATTCTGGCTACAGTTATGCTGTCTTGAAAAGCAGTCTCGGCAGTGACTGTGATCACACCATGCTTTGGCATTCACCATCACCTTGACTGTTTTCTCATGAAAAGCCTACATGCTGTGTAGAAACACCTGTTGATGTAGGAGGCCACTTGATAAAGACACAATAAGTATTAAATCCCCGAGATTTTTGTGTGCCTGGAGGGTGCACTTGGATGCTGTATTTTATCCTACAGGCATCCTTGGTGACTTCTCAAAATACAAGACATGCTCCAAGATCTCAGAATGAAAAGTACTGCTGGAAACACCAAAGAGAAATATTACAGTAAGCAAGCAGTCTTAAGAAAAACACCATTAGGAGTTGCTCTACAGACTCTCATGAAAACATGTTTTTAGATTAGATTATATCCTTCCAATATGGTAAAATGTTTGCTTATTTATGGAGGAACAATGTACAGAGGAACCTTTACAAAGCTGAGAGACATCTGTACTTTGACTGATAATGGGGCTGTGCTTTTCAGAGGGTTTGGACAACAAATATTCTACTTTTCTTTCATGGGGATTTAGAAACTAACTGTGTTTAGAAACCTCAAATACTCTTGGGAAAACAGTTACAAAATAAAAGTATGAAAAACCTGCATTTTAAAAATAATTTGCATAAAATCCCTCTAAATTGAAAAAAACCACATAATCATATAATCATGCAGATTTAAAGATCCCACCCAAAAAACCAATTACATTTCATAGTCTTTGCTACATTCATATCCAGCAATACAAATATTTATCAGAAATATTTCGTAACAATTTCAGATAATACAAACTACTTGTGCTGGAGAAGATTTGGTCAGAACAGGACCACCTGTAGACTCCAATTGGTTTTAAGAAGCCACAGATCATATGAGAAAAAACACACTCAAAAATCTTCTCATGCTCAGTTCCCATCAACTACAAGCACATGCAAAACCTCAGTATCCACCAGCAGAAGCTCTAGGAGGGCTCTGTAAGCCAGGGAGCCAAGTAACAAATCTGGTTTCAACAGCTCAGTGACATATTGTTCTCTCAGGATGAAACATGGTATATGACAGAAAAAAAAGCAGCGGTAAACACAGGTTTTTCTCAATTCATTCAGGTGCACTAGCTCCTAACTCTGTAACCCAATACAAATCTGATCCCTTCTGGTCACTCAATTAGTCGATGAGAAAAGATTCTGGCACAGGTATGAAACGCTTACATAAGCTGAATGGCTGGGAAAGATAATGCCTTTTGCTGAAACAAGAATGCTTCTTCCAGCAGTTAGTTCTCTCTTGGTAACTACACCTTTATGGGACATAGCAACTGTTGGGAAAAAAAATAAATGTGAAACATATCAGTTGACAATTATCAGGGATTGGAAATAAACAGTCTTCTGTAGTCAGATTTCCTGTTCTGATTTGGAGGGAGAGATTGGATGAAAGTTTGTGGAGTAATAGTAAAAAGATGAACCAGACCATCCCTCTTCTCAACAAAACCCTCAAAAAGACTTTCAAATAGACTCAATGTTTTTCAAACTACAGAGTTGATGAAAAAAAAATCTGAATAAAGAAGTAATTCTTAGAACTTAAAGGCAATATTATTAATGGTGGGTTTTGTTTTATTAATATTTCATTGATCCTTGTGCTGTCAAAAATGTGAATTTATTGGAAGATTAGTAAGTTGATTGCCTAATCTAGCACCTGCTAAAGTCAGCAACAGCTTTTTTTATGTTTTTCAGTATATACTGGAACACGCCCTTTAAAAAAGCACAGAAATTAGGTGAGTGGAACATCAGAGCTTATTCAACAAAAGAATGAGAGAGTGAAAAATGGTACAAAACCACATATTTCTAGAAATTATTTTCTTGTACTTAAATGAGGAGGATATCTTATCATTTCACATGTTTTCATGTTAACGTTCTGTGTACAGTTTGTCATCCAAATACACAGGCTTAGTACATATGAGCCAAAAAATGAACTAATTTATGTTTTATACAAAATGAAGTAAACACATTGTAAACATCATGAAAGCTAAAATGAAGCCTAAAAAGCTACAAAATCTTCAGTTTTAATACACTGCAAACTTGCAGGCAATACAACTAAAACTGCTAACTATAAATGTTATCAATAACATTTAAAATATAACTCTGAGCTTTAATTCCTTCCGAGTACATTTAAAATCTTAAATAGCTTAAGTTAAAGTAGTTTAAGTTAATAATCCCCAAATCACAAGAATTCTTATTAATATGACTATTTGGTTTCTATGAAGGCCCTTATTAAGTTCTTGGAACTGGAGGCACCAGTGGCTCAATAACAGCAAATCAGTGTCCACTTACTGACATACGGAGATATTCCAGACCCGTCTGGACATGCTCCTGTGTGACCTGGTCTAGGGAATCCTGCTCTGGCAGGGGGGTTGGACTAGATGATCTTTCGAGGTCCCTTCCAAATCCTAACATTCTGTGATTCTGTATTTTAAATGTAAATCCAACACAATGCTGAGAAAAAAAGAAACTGAGTTACTTCTAGTGGTAAGAGAGAAAAGCGCTTTTCCTCACTCTATCCCCAGGACACTCAAATTTTCAATCACAAAAATAGAAAGAGCACATTTCAAATGGCTCCTAGTTTCAATCTGAAATAGCTCTTCCTTTTTCCCCCCCCTTTTTCCTCTAAAAGATGCAGCTTTTAGCTCCAGCCCACACTAACACAAAAATGTTTAGATCCTGCTGCTTTGATACAATAAATAATGTACAGTTTTAACATGCCATCTTGTGGATCAACAGCATCTGCCCAACAAGCAAACCTGAAGCCTGACTGTGTCCTGCTGCTACTCATGCAACAGATGCCATGTTCTGACAGGAGTTTGCACAGGTTTTAGCAATGACAGCCACTATTTTTAGCAATCCCCAGCTGTGAACAAAATGCGAACAGTCATAGTAAAGGGACACTGCTACTGGCCTCCAGAAACTTTTTTGTGAAGACACTATATTAAGTAAAGTCTCTTATTTTTTCATGTGCAAACCTACTATGGGCACACAAACATGCCACTGTGTGGTGGAAACAGGACGTGAACTTTTACTGTATGTCAGCTGCTCCACAAAAATCACTGAAGTACAAGTGAAATAGTCAGCCCAGTGAAACTGCCTCATCTAGCTAAACAGAGAACTTGTTTTTCCAATAGTAACCTCAGCCACTGTGATCATTTCGGTCTTCCCGTGAAAAAAGTTAAGCTACTTTGCATTTACCACTCATCACAGACAGCTACTGTGGAGAAGGAAATTCAGACTTCTGCCTACCTTCACAGTAATTCATTCTTGTGTCAATTCCCTTGCTTCCTTGTCAAAGGAATTTTCCAAAACTCTTCACATGAGTTTTCAGAATTTGCTACCCCAGAATTCAACAGTCTCACACACCCTGGGACTGGTCCTGCAGTCTCTGCTCATATGGATTTATTTTTTTTTTTAATTAAAGTCAATAGTGTCTTGCCAGAAAAAACACTGAGTTCCTATCCAGTATGAACACTTTTTCTTTTAAAGTGTATTTATTTAAAAGTAAAAAAAAACCAAACAAAGCATACAAATATTGGGAAGACACCAATGATCAGACAGCTCACCAGTTTTATCATTTTTCAGAAATAATGGCGTAATCCCTGTTCAAAAGCACTTCCCAACTCCAGAAACTGTGTAATAAAGAGGTGACAAAACAAGAACAGGACTCGCGACAGGAAGACAGTGTAATAATCAATGAAATTTAATGTGAGCAGCAGATGAGATGAAAGCAAATTATTTATGTAGGGATAATTAAAATAATTGCCTTTTACAGTAGCTTTTGAGACAGCTCAAAGCAGAAAAGCTCAGAAAAAACATGAATGAAAAATTAGCAAATTCATGAACCAGGTCAAGAAAAGAACTCCACACAAAAAATTGCAATGGAAGAAAGTCCAGAGAGGTGTGTGAAAGAAACAGATAAATTAAGTACAAAGATAAGAGAGGAGAAATGGATGACAGTGAAAATCAAAAGAAAAGCATACATAAGTAGGAAAGTATGGACAAATAACTGACTTGATATGGTAATTCATCCCATGAATAAAAGTAAATTTAAACTGGAATCATAAAAACTGTTGATAGAAAATTTACGTGATGAATTACATCACATAATCAAAATATCAATGGAAAATATAATCTCTTGTGAAAATACTTTGTCATTTAGACCAGTTGTAATCTCTGCTTTTTCTCTCTAACAATATCAAATTTGACAACTCCATGGCATACTCCTGATTGCCTTCTCATGCTTTTGGGTAATGACATCACTGTTTAAGCTTTATTGACAGCCATGTCTGTTCTGTCCAAAGTATATAAATGATTTAGTAAACAACATGATAAATAAATTGCTGCAATAGGATAGGCTAGTCCTGAATACAAGCTGGGTTGCAAACTGAATCGTAGCATTATCTGTAGAGTTCAAATTCAAAGATACAAAAAATGACATCTATATGCATTATTCTGCTACAAGGTGGCCAAGAGAAACAAGAGAAAAAGAAGGGGAAAAGAAGGTCACATGGATGGAATTCAGTTATCTCTTAAAACTACACTGGCTTCTCTTGGAGGAACAAAAAATGAAAAAGTGCTTTCCCCACTCCTACATCTTCTATCAACATATGCAGAATTAAAATCAAATAAATGATTGTTCATGCAAGAACAGAATAACAGTTTGTGATAAAAACATGGAGCTTGGTCTTCTGAAGTGGCAAGTAATTTTCTCTCCCGTAGTAAATGAGACAAAAGAATGGTTGATACTTTCACAATAATATTGCTAGATTATGAACCAACTCTTTAGACCCAGAACCATCAGCCAGTTGTGACAGAGGGAGAACATGAACTTTCACACTGAAAGATATGAAATTCTATGAAGGAAAATGCAGCAGATAAACAAGTTGGAGGGACCATTGTGCGAATAGGAGCCCAAATTTGGGCAAGAAGTCACTCTTCCCTTTATTTTCTCGTTTCTTCTGGGATTTCTGTTTCACACCATAATCATATAGATCCTGCTTTTCCACACTTCCCTCACTTTCTGACATTTGCATGACTTTTATTGCTACTTCATTTTGTAATTTTGCAAGCCTTGAGGACCTGGGATATCACTGGCATCCCACTTCTGGCGAGTGCAAAGCAGAATCAATTAGCAGAACAGGCTGAATCAGGGAAAAGAAGATGAAGCAGTGTGATAGTCAAGATCTTTACAAGGAGCTCACCTCTGACTACATGAAATACTAGACACCAAATGGATGAGACAGAATGTTACACAGCATTACTTAGAGAAGCACCTGAAAACATTCCCAAACAACATACACAGATCTCCCAAAAGAGCATTAGCAAACATAAATACAAAACCAGAATACACGTGGGGGTTTTGATCAGCTGAGTAGCTTCTGCAAAATAATGTTATTAGCAAATGAAAAGAGTACTCCCACATAGACAGCCTTGGGGAAAAGGCTTAGAACTAGGAGTTCCAGCACAAAGGTACAGTTTGCTCTAAGTGTTGATTACATCCACATGTGGCCTAAGAGAAAAAGCACAATTTTCTCCTTTTTCCTCAAATGAGATGGCTACAACACAGCTCTGATAATCAAACACAGTTCAACCATTCATAATAAAGGTTACAGCTATTAATTACTTCTGGAATATGAAGCAGACAATTTTCAATGCATAATTTTCTACAGTGCTTGCAATACTGACACAGTATGTATACTTTGAGATAGTCATGAGGTATGACTGAGATTTTTATATATAGTATAAATATAATGTATATTTAATATATACTGGTTAAGAGGTTAAGAAGCAGAAGCTTCCAGCATACTACAAAGGTCAGGAATGGGAAATGCAAAGAATAACAAGCACCTTCAACTTACAGTTAAATCCTGACACCTAACCTCTTACAGGAAAAAATGTCCACAGACCTGAGTCGACACCATTTTTTTCCCCCCAAAACAGCCACTTATCTGTCTGGAAGTCTAGAAAATAGTTTCAATTTACACTGCTTGATCCAGAAGTAGTTTCTAGGTTAAAGACCAACAGCAGTGCATGAATTTTATGATACACTTTTGGGGCCTTAACCTACAAAACACCAGCACCTTGAGCACTCACTGAAGGTGGGGAAATGAAAGTGTAACAAGAGCACCCAGGAACGGGCTCACACCCTTCCAATCCAACCTTGTGTTTTACTTTTTTTGGCCCAGTGCCTAAAGAGATGCATCAAGCCTTTTGCTCTGCATCTCAGAAGGATGACAGCTTCTTTGTCCTAATAAGCAACCTAAATTCAGCTGTTGGGAAAAGGCTTTTTTGAATCACCTTAAACACCAAGAAACTGGGAATTGAAGGCACAGGTCTGGAAGAAATGGGGCAAGCGAGAGCAAAAAGAAATTTCCTGCTCTTCGGGTGGTTTGCTAAGATAGGCTACAGACTAGAAGCAGTAGCAACTGCTACTAAAATACATAAAAAAAATTTGAAGGTAAATACCATGGAACATCTATAAAAAGTCTCCAGGACAACCTCCAAATTTAGAAAGTAACTTTAAATTACCACAAATGCATTCAGTCTAGTTCTGCTGTGCTTTCAGTAGAATGCCACATCAGTAAGGTAACTTACTTTTTGCTAGTTGCCTGAGGGACTATTTAAGTTGGGCTTAGCTGTGCTGTCATCTTGAGAGCTTTTCAACCATTTGTAGCACATAATGCAGATCTATTTCAGTCATCTGTGTTTATTCTGTGATGTTTGCACAGTGTCCCTCAGCCACAATTCATAATAGTAAGACTCTAAAATGACCTGGCCAGGAGCATTATGTGAGAACTTGGTTGACAAAAGAGTGTTTGAACTGATTGTGTTGAAATAGTTTGAGAATTTGCAACTTTTGCTTTAGAAATCTAGTGACACTTCAAGATACAAGATAATACAAATAATAAATAGTTATTTTCTTTGTATCCCCCTAAGTTTTAGAGCATTCAAGCCTTCTGATAGAGCAACATGAGTAGATCAAAACACAAGGCTGTAGTTTCCACAGAAGTTTGTAAGACCACCAAAACTCTACAATAGAACTGCTGGCAGTTCAGCAAAATGGGTCCTTTTGTATTACAGAATTAGAAATGTTTTAGGTTAAAGAACATATTGCTCACTTTCATAGAAACTAGTGACAGAGAATTCTGAAGTCATAGTTTCTGTAAAGCAAATAATACTGTATCAAAGGGGAATAAAAAAAGAAAGGACATTCACATCATACAAATTGATGTGTGTTACTGGCTTGCTTTGGTATTTCTGGTCACCCTAAGTAGTCATACAGAGGTCCCAGGCTTCATGGAAGATGTTCCATGTATTATTATCCCCTGTCACCACAAACACTGTTTTAAGCATAGTTTTCAGACTTGAAAAAAACTTAGTCTTGGGCTAAAATACTCCATGGATCAGCCATGCTTACTCAGAGAACACTGAAGTCCAGAGGAATAACATAGTGCAAACAGATTTTTATTTACAGAAGTGAAAAAAAAAGGGAACTAAAAAAGGTTTAGGTATAACATCATTCTTATTTAGAAATTTGCTATCTTCTGTCACAACTAAGGCAGGAACCATTTCCTCTGGATACCACAGAATGCCCTCCACCATGACTCTTTCAAACAGCTGGCCCCTATTCTGTCAGAGTCCTTCCCCCTTACAGTATTTGATATCATTTGTTGTTCTTCATTCTTGAACTTTGGCTCCTCTTGTCAAAATAAGTTTTGCAGATGGAGGAGTTTGAACAGGAGATAAAGTCATACAAGCTAACAGACCTGTCATTGTCTTTTGACAACTCTTGTGTATCTGCAGAGCATGGAAAGTCTTGTGGTATTTTTCTTCTATGCTTACTTCCTCTCTTGGAAGTTCCCAATTATCTGCTATATCCATAGAGTAAATAGTGAGCCCAACATACAATAGTCAAATTGTTGTGCTACAACACCAAAGCATAACAGATGTTGCCATGGTATTACACACTAGAAATGACATTTAGGAAGTCATGCTAAAGACCTTAGATATCTATTGTTTCCTAGGAATATTCTGAAATCATAGTATTTGCTTATTATTTACAGTGGTCATACTACAGAAGTTTACCATCTGCAAAATTTTCATATTTTGATACCAAGGAGAACCCTATGAAAAACACACCTCAGGAAACTGACAGAACATTCAGCAAAGGAGGATGCATTGCCACTTAAATATGTATATAAAAATTGTAGGAATTGTGGATATGGACAATATCTTCCAGTTAACCTAATAAGCAGCAAAAAACCATTTTTAAAATATCATGTGTATTAGAGATATACAGTCCACAGTCTATAGAATCATCATGGCATTACAAATTAGGAAGAAAATAACAAAACAAACCCCTGCTTAGTCAAGTAAAAGGAAGAATAGAAAAGTAATCAAGCCATGTAGCTTAGTAAGAATTAGGCTTTTAAAAAACACACGGCTTTCTTGTTTGCAATTTTCTGTGGTGCTGCTAACAGCAGAAGGGAAGAAGAGTTTAAATGACAATAGCTTTTCTTTTTTTCACTGTGTAAGCATTAACTGTAATTACAAGATGAACTGAAGTCTGCATTTCAAGTAAAGATAAAAAAAATATATTCATCCATAAATTGTACTTTGGATGTCAAATATATTCTCTCGGAATTTCAAAGTAAATACACCAATTAAATTAGAAATTAGAAATCAAAAGTAACATGCTGTGAATTAAAAGGAGAATGTCAGGTTGTAGAGACAAACTTTTTGACCTCCTTCTGACCTTGGCATGGCAGCATCATTCAAATTTCCCATACAGTTAACTCTAACAGAAACCCTGTGCATTTGAATATGTATTTTTAACTCTACTTGTAACAGTCATAGTTGAATACATTATGCATTCTTCATTAGCAGAAGCCTTAGTTCTTATTAGTGTTGTTCTATCAGGTATAAACAAATTAGTCTGTAAAAATTAGTTTAGTTTAACCCAAATGTAAGTTATTAAAGACTAAATCAACCACAGGGGTTTTGCACAATGTCATTACTGGACTGAAGAATCCTAAGAGTACATTTCCACACTTGGGCACCCCTTATAATTACATTGTTATTTTGTGAAACCCGATCTTAACTCTGAACTTCTCGATGTACAACGCTCAGTCTGAAGAAAACTGCAACCACTTTGTTATGCAATTTCCTCCAAAGGTCTGACAAGTACTCCCAGCTATAACACCGTGCAAATGTGCTCTGGTGTGTTTTGTATCTATATAGGTTAAAAAGAATCAACAATTAAGTAAGTACTGGGAACCATTCTGGGTACACAGCATGTTTGGATATTTTCCCCTCCCCACAGGCTGAACAACTACAGATTGTCTAGCTGTCCTCTATCATAATGGTTTTGGAGCAGAGGTTTTGAGAATCCAGCTTTTAGAGATAGTAGGCACCCAGCCTCCATTCAGAGTTGTGGGGTTCAGCAACACTCAGAACTGATGTCCAAGGGCTCCTTTTAAAACACAGTAGCTTAGAAAGCAAACTCCAAGAGCTTTTCCTGCTGCTGCCTCATTTTTTTTCTCCTTAAAAGAAAAAAAAAAAAAAAAAAAAAAAAAAGGAAAAAAAAGCAATAATGAGACTTTAGAAAGTCTCCTCCTAAAATCATGCAACAGGTTATTTGAGGATAGTCTGGCTCTTGATGGAGACTTTTGAGACTTTTCCTTTCCAGATTCTGCTGAATTATCCCAGCTAGTGATTTGCTCTTATAAATATTCAGGAACATCTGTTTTGCTTTTTACGATAGATGAAATCTGGTATTTTCCTTTACTCCTCTCAGTTTCAAGTGTTAATTTGATGATCTTTTGAGAAGCTGGACACTGAGCAATAAACTTCATTCCTGCAACTGCACAGAACACTGCTAGACTGGTCTTAGTGACTGCACAAAAGCATGCACTTTTGTTGTGCTCTGTTTACACCCAATGCAGGAATTAGGGTGCTTCTAGATGATCCACTTGCACCCACCTTGCACTGCATGGGTCAGTCCAGGAACAAAATCTCACAGACCTTTGTGGCATTTCTTCTGATTTTGGACACCACTCACCTACATTATTCATACCTGGAATCCTCCAGCCACAACATAAAGAGAACTGTCCGACTGGTGCCATTGCCTGCCAGTATCTTCCAGCAAAAAAGGAAAACATAAAAAATGCTGAATAGGGATCCAAAGTTTGAACCATAATGGTTCAGATTTGCATCTGACAAGTCTGAGAGGAAAGGGCTGCCACCACACATCCTCTTTTCCCCCCTCCCAGCTTCCTAAAGCGTGGTCCTGGGGGTTCCTTTGTTACCAATTCCATACATGTCCAGAAGCCTCAAGGTCCGGAATCAACATAACTGTGTGATATGGCACAAATGTCATGTTGAGGACATCTCTTTCTTGGGAAAGAATGTGTCAGCATCCATATGGAGGTAGCAGGCAACGCTCAAAATATTTTGAAATTGTCTCTAACTGGAAGCATGAGCTAGGATAGCTAGGCTCTGGTGTAAGGGCTCCACAGAAGAAACAACTGATCTCCACAGAAGCCTCAGTCTTCTTATGCCCTTGTGTCAATAGCACTGACCTTTAAACAGTGCATGAGTAGACTAAAGGGTGTAATTACACGCCTGTTCTCAGCAGTTTAAACCTGTATCTGGAATACTGCATCCAGTCTCAAGCTCCTCTACACAAGACAAATTTACAGACTTAAGTGAATTCAGCAGGGGCTCACCAGTGCCTGGAACACTTGCCCTGTAATGAGAGGATGAGAGACCTGGGCTTGTTCAGCCCAGAGATGATTTTGGGTGGATCTAACAGCAGCTTCCCAGTACTTACAAGAAGAGAACAAAGACAGGATCTTCACACTGCTATATAGCTCACAGTATGATACATTCAATTAAAACAATAGATGGAAAAAATTCTCTACAGCAAGGACTGTTCAAACGTTGGTGCAGGTTACCCTAGGAGGCTGCAGAATTGCTATCCTTGAAGGTTTTCAAGACTGAGCTAGAATAAACACCCTGAATGACTTTGCTTTGCACTGAAGTTTAGCATAGATGACTTCCTGAAGTCCCTTCCACCCTGAACATTTCTGGTAACACCAGCAAATGGACACACATCTCTTACACTTCTTGCACCTCCATCCCCCAAACAAACCTGTTGTCTGTTCAGAAAGTGAGGCAACCTCTAATGACTTATCAGTATAAAGACAGCACTGGCTGCACCACTCTTGGGAACTACTAAAAGGGAAGTGATATGATGCCCATAAAGCACATGGAATTGGGTATGCACACATGCTCTATTTGTCTGGTGTCATTTTGGACTTCGGTGCAACTGGCCACTACACAGATCTGGGCTGTGCAGATACTCCAGCTTTGATCCTTAGCCCAACGGTCAAGTAGTCTATGAGATGACAAGCACTTGTCATTTCCTTTTGTCCTTGTGGGGGACCATTTTGCCTTCTGCTGAAGCTACTGATGTAGCCCTCCCACTAAGAGAGTCTGGTCTGGGGTATTTCGGCTCCCAGCGTGGCCTGCGTGTTTTTGAGGAGGCATTCTGTGTGCATAGGCCCAGATGTGCAACATGAGAATGCGATGGCACAGGCTCTGCAGTGCTGAATTATGGACATGTGTGGTGAACTCTGCTTGCTCTGAGCAGAGTAATTCTGGAAAAACGGGTCAGCAAAGCTCCCTGAGAGCTTAGCTACAGCATGTGCCTGGCTTTAGTTTCTTCCCCTGGTACTCAGATGAGATAGTGTAACAATGCATTCTAAGGCCAAAAAAGCGTGGACACTCAGGATTTTATATTCAGGGTAAAGCAGGGATATATGAGTACAACCCACATTTGCAAGGACAAGCTGCATATACTTCTTGCAAATGCTGTTTAAAACAAGTTTGTTTCCTTTGTGGATGTATGCATGTGAAAGTGGTTTTATTTTAAGGGCAAACACGCATATTGATTCCTTATTCCCAGACACATGCTCTTTGAGGACTTACACATCAGCTCTACTCTTACCATACACTGACATATTTTTCTGATAACCTTCCTAAAATACTGATAAGAGACTTCATTAAGGGCCTAATCCTAGAGAGGGTGGTCTTCACAGATACTGCCTTGAGCAGTTGATGTACTCAGTAACTTAAAAGGACATTAATTTAGGCTCTACAAAAGAAAATGTGATAAAAATTGTATGAAAATCAACAAAGGAAAGTACCTCAAGTGAAGCTGAGGTATAATGTGACCTTAAAAATCAGTTTAACCAAATCAGAGTTGTAATCAAGTTCACCTAACTGCTAACAGTTCACAGTTGTAGTGTTATTTTAAAATATATATACTTTTAGTTAGAAAAAAAAATTAGCATTTTGTAGCTTTTTATTCAATGGACAGTGAACTAAGTTCCACACAGAAGTAAAGAATCACTGCTATTTTACAGGTCACAGTTACAGCAATGTAAAATGCCTTGCTTGAACCTGCTCAAGCATATTAATGTCATAGCAAGAAACAGAACCCAAAACTCAAAATCACTGGATTCTCAACTTCAGAATTTTGCAAAGGTTAGTTTTAAAAATTTAGACAATTGTCTTGTCATATAAGTAATGGAACTCTGTATATATGGTATCCCCTTGAATTCAAACAAGTTTGCAGAGTAGTTTCTTTGGGTTTGTGCAGACTGAAAAAAGGGTCACAAAGAAACATTTCAATAGAAACAGTGTCAATGACTTCAAAATGCAGTCCTGGAAAATAAACAGAAAGCTATAATTTATATTAACTATTCAAAAGCTCAACTGAAAGTCAGATACATAGATTCTAACTGTACCGACAACTGAATAAGCAGAATCAAAATCATCAATAACTGCGAATCTGCAAGAGCTGAAATAATGTCTGAATAACCACCCTTCCAAATATCCTCATGTTATCCTTACCAGATTAATCAGTCTTCTCATTGCATGTTCATGTGAGCAAATGCATTCACAAGGATCAAATCCACCTTCTGCCATGGTTATCTGGATAAACCTGAAGTTGCCTGTGAACACCTAAGAAGAGTAAGAATAAAATAACAATGAACCCTTTTCAAGCTGACCTTATCTTCTAGAGACTCACACATCAAGTTTCAGTTAATTTAATGCCAAGGCAAAATAAACCTAAAACAAAGCAGGGTAATCCTATTATTCCTTTGGCAGCATGAATGAAGAAGTCTGGTATGTTGATGTTACTGAAGGAAGTGTCTCACACAGGTTTCCTTAGAGAGCCAAGTAATTTTTTTGCAAGAATTTGTGTGTCTCCCCTGGGTTTTCCCCCCCATAGTGCCATGTAATACATGCTAACAAACAAGAACCACAAAGCTTCAATTTTGGTCTCTCATCTGCACAGTGGGACTTCTAAGTGTATGAATACATTTTCAAAAGTCAAGGGAACTTGTACTCTCAAACCCTAACAAACAGTTGGCATTCTCCCTATGGATCAATGTACAGGAAAATAATTTAAAACCCAGTAAGTAATCATCCTTAACGTACAATGAAAGCAAGCAGCAGGGGTGCAAAAGTGGATGTACTTGCAAACACTTTAAAAATAGAGCTACAAACACTAATTTTAGATCAAAGAAGTAGGTCATTCACTTAGCAATACAGAACATTCAAAGAAGCTGTAATGGACGTGGTGGGGAATCAATTCTAGGTTATTCATCTGCTACAACCATTTACACTAGATGTGTCAAGCATATACAAGCATATAGTTACTATTTACCAATAGCTTCCTCGGTGACTTAATTGATGGTCAAAATGGGTAACAGACTGCAAGGCATTTCAAATCAGAGATTGATTTCTCTTGAGTGAGGAGTCTTATGATGTATTAGATCAGTTCTGCATAATGATGCTTAAAAAATATTTTTGCTAACTTTGCATCACTAAAGCTGGATTCAGATTGTGCTGTATGCACTGGAGCCCTAAAGTAACTTAACAGGTGAGCTTAAATGCAGCAGCATAGACCAGATACAACCTCTGAAGTTCCTAAAACAAGCAGTTTAGGAAGGTGCCAGCGATTTGATAAGGGTGTGCTGAATCAAAAGATGTGCTCTGCAGTCATCACCAATAAAGAACCTGCAGCCTAGATCACACAACATTTTAATGTTTTGACCTCCTTAGGAAAAAGAAGAACTACCCATAGGGCTATAAGAGCTATTCACTTAACAAGAATGTACCACCACAATAGTTCTTCCCTCTTGGGGGGAAAAAAAAGAGATGGAAAAAAGAAAATGCATTTCAGAAGTTCTTCCTCTGTCACTGCCTACCACTCTTCTGTATTACCCGCTGCCATGGTGGAGGGAGGCAGACAGTAAAAGAAGGTAAGAGAAATCTGTATCTTCATTACAGAGTCTGAACATCAGTGCTGTTCAGAGGGTCTCTACTTTTTAAAAAGAATACCAAAAACTGAAAGAGAGAAAACAAAATAAAATTGAAGGGATGGAGGAAAGGCTTTTTGCCTAGACACTCATAATCTGGCGAAGTAGTAAGAAGATGACTGAAGGATGATTTGATTATGTACTGTACAAGTACCTTTGCATAGAAGTTCTTCAACAAAGAAGTGATCAAGAACCGATGACCAGAAGCTGTAATCAAATTCAAAACAGAAGCAAGGCATACATTTTTACCATTACAGTAACTGACCAATGCAACAAACTGGCAAAGAAGGGGTGGATTTCCCATCTCCCACTGCATTCACATGTGCTTCAGCCAAACACAGAAGTACACAAATTTAGATACAATGTTCTCCAATATACAGATCACAGAGGATGATCTAATGATTCTTTCTGAGAGTTAATTTTAAAGCCACTAGACTAAATTTTGTTAAATTAACTCAGAACCACTAGAATTCCATGATAGCCACAGAAGAAATTTTCTACTACACACTCCCTGAAGCATATGCCATGTCAACCAGAATATCCTTTCTAAAACTATCTTAGCACGAGTAACAGGTAAAAGCACTTATTGCTAGAGAGGGGAAAATGCTTTCTCTGGACTTGCTGACATCCAAAAGAAGGTATTTGAACCAGTAAAGTTGCAAAACAGTATTTAATTATAACTTAAAAGAATTTAGGAGTCAGTAACACATATTAATGTCACAGCAATTAAAAGAGGAGCGTTTACATATGACTACAAGAAATCAAAACATCAAATAAGAGTAATCACCAATGAAAACAAGCTAACATTTATTTGTGTAGAGCATACAGCCAAAAAAAATTAGACAACAAATAGGGAAAACTAATCTGTCATATAGATCACAAATTTAAGTAGAGATGCACTAGAAGGAATTTACCTCAAGGCATCTGAATTTTACATGACAAATCACCTTAATGAGCTAAAATAAAGCAGAACACATGTCAGCAAGTAAAATGCCACCCAAGCTTTCAACAAAAGATCCCTTACAAGCTTCCTTACCTTCACATGATGCTGAAACGAATCATGCTTTACCTTTGCTTCCTCCAAGGCTGTAACAAGCTCTTTCATCAGCAAAGGCCCAAAGACAGACCATCTGTTTTGGGAACAGCACTATGTTGCTGATAAAGACACTAAACTAGGGTTATTTTATTACTTCGGAAATGAAGGAAAATGGAGATTTTATATGTGTCTGACTAGTTACAAAAAAGAGAGAAGCTATATTTTATTACTTATTGTAAAATGACACGTTCATGTCTAACTTCTTCATGAAAACATTCTTGGCTTAATTGTATTATTTGTAATATGCTTTGAATGCATAAAGTACTACATATCAACTAAGCTCTATAATTGGATCCTTAATTTTATTAATGTTTTGTGACCCTGTGTAAGAATTTGTCATTTTTCATATATCATGGAGCAGGATTCCTTGACTGCATTGCATGCTCTTAGGCAGCCCGTTCATACCAAAATCCTGTTCCAGAATTGCAATGTGCTTCCTGCCTGCCTCCTGGTACTTAAAACTGCCTGATCTCGTATCAGTGGCTAACTTGTTCTGCATAGTTTTGAACTCTTTGGTGTGAGTCACACCAGCTCTCCACCTTCTGCAAATACAGTTCTACACACAGTCTATAACAGTAAATGGGAGGATATGCTCCCTTCTCTTCCTTATGATCTGGAGAAAGATAAAAAAGCTTGTAGTTTTATTTGGGTTTACTTTACTTATTTTTCTCTGTGTTTTCCTGTTTATTGTTACCTTATTTTTCTTGGAATTTATAAGAGCAACTGGTAAGATCACAGCAGTTGGTAAGCCTATGATGTCAAATATTTGCATGTACTCCGACTGAATTACTTTTACTCTACTTAAAATTACTGTATTTTGGTTTGGCCAGATTACTGCCAGCACAGTATTTAATTCACAGGGTTTACAAACAGCTGGAAGATACATTTGATAAATGTGCCAAAGTTCTCACTAATAACAGCTGAGAAGGTATATATTATGTCTATAGACTAAGCAAATTGATAGAGAGCATAATAAAGAAGAAAATTAGTAAACATGGACAAATATGATGTACCATGAAACGGTCAATATGACCTTTCCAGTGTGAAGTGGCCCAGAGAAGCAATTATAAACAGTAGTACTGAAATTAAAATACTGTAGTCAGAGCCAGAATTACTATAATTTGGGAGCAAAGTGGAGGACTGATTATTTAAGACAGAACTAAAAGCCCACCATTACCTTTTGATTTGAGCATCTATTTGAAATTGTAGGCAATGAAGCTATATTGGAAAATATTTCTAGTCTCTTGTAATCCAAAAAATAAGCATTCTCAATTATGGTCATTATTGCAAATTGTTTCTTTCTTTATTATCTTCCCCTATCACAGCCCTACAGCTGTGTATTATATTTTATACACCCTACTATCAAAAAAGCAATCTTCATGGCTACAAACTGATTGGTTATTTTCTACCCGGAGACTCTTCTGTATTTTAACTTATTGCAATGACTATACATTATTTCCCAACTCAGCAACACCTCTCCTGAGTAAATAGCATGCAGCTGGTGAGCTCTGGGAGACAGAAACTATACTTTGCCTCTTGCCACCCTAATAATTACAAAAATTAATTCCTTTCTAGCATGAAGGCAAACAAGAAGTTTTGTCAATTTTTCATTACACGGAAATGCCATAGCAAGTGCATATATTGGTGATCTCTACTTGTTGGTATAAAGGAGTATGTAAAAATGTTTATAACTCCACTATTTAAAGAAACACTCACTCTATATGACACATAAATCTGAGTCACTGCAGATTTATCATGGACTAAACCTGGCATCTTCAGCATCAAAATTCAAAGTCTACTAATTCTTATGTTTCTGGGATCCAGGCACTTTTAAAATGTAGACTATCACACACACACATGACACTTCACAATGCCTGAAGATTTCCTCTGCTAAGAACTATTTTTGCTGTGTTGATGTTTTCTTTAAGATTGGAGGTAAGAAATCCTAGAGAGCAAAATACCTCACAATACAGCAGACATAACAGAATCTCTCCACATTACATTAAAGTGAAACAAAACCTGATTCAGCTCCTTGTTACTGTTTTTCAGCCAAATGCTATAACTCAAGGCACAGTTTTCAAATATTTCTAACAAGCCACAGAGTTAATTTTGCTTTTGGAGTTCAGTTTGAGAGAAGCATGGCAGAACAAATGAAAATGTGTATAAAATTTAAAATAAAAATGTAGAAAGAAAGCAAATGACTTGTTATGCCTCTTCAGGCATTCTGAAAAACGATAAAGGGCTAAAATAGCAAAAACCATACACAAAGCATGAACAAAGCATTCACTGCCCCAAAGATAAAATGTTTATTTTTATCTTGCTGCCAGAGGCAGAAATCTTCTCTCCATGATCTCCTAAAAGGTCCAGGTTTCCATTAAAAAAATTGTTCTTTTTGCCTGTTTACCTGCACCTAGTATCCACATTTTCTTACAATACCTGATCCTTTCTGTAATTATTTTCTTCATGGCAATCCCCAAGTATGGTTCTTCTGTATAATCTTACCCATCTACAAAGGACCTCTTAGTATTCTCTTCTAGTATCTGAAACATCCTGTACATTGGCCTTGCACAGCATAACACTCTCTCAATCCTGCACATGAAGTCCTGTTCCAGAGAAACTATCAGGCCCAGGGGCTTTGTGACCGCAGTACCCATTAACCCAGGGGTGGCAATTTCCTTCAGTTAAAGCCAGAGACAACTATGGTCAGCTCCTCCTAAAGCTCCCAATCTATTTCTTCTCCTCCTCGGCCACTCTATCCCCCTGGGTACCATCAGTGCTCCAGGGGCAACTGGCACCTCAGCTGACTTATTACTGGGCACTTCCAAGTGCCTCTGGTGCAAGTGGTTACTCCAAAATCTGTTTCTAATCCTGCTGCTTCTACAGAACACACTCACTGAACCCTGCCTGGTCACACAAAGTTCAATGCAACATCTGAAAGGTATACAGTAAAATCATAGATAAAGGTATATCTTTAATAGGGCAAGATTGCTTACTAGTGATTAACCAACCAAGAGGAGTCTAAACATTAAAATCCAGTGAATCCTAGCCAAACTCAGAATTTTCCGTGTTTGTTATATAATGCACTTTCTCATTGATTCCCATCTTCTGTAATATTTGGACTTTGTGCACATCCACTCTCCCACAGAATCCTGCATGTTTTGGAAACCTTTTGATGAATGACCTACATCCAACTCACTAGCCTACTATTTAACTTCCCGTTATTTCTGCTGTGCAGCTAAACTGTGTGGGTAAGGCAGGCCACAGAATTTTATCTATTGATTTCTGCATCAAGTTTCTCTTCAGACTGGGTTAGAGCACTGAGAGGGAAAACATATACATGGATTTGGAGCTTCTCTCTTAGAAAAACAAACCAAAGATATCTGTAGGGAGGACTGACTGATTTCACTTGCAAAGGTCTTTGTGAAATTTCTAGTTTTTTCAGTTGCTACCACCAGAAACACAGCACATTTCTTATCACCAGAGCAATACAGAGGAATAAGGAAGAAATGATAACAGAGCCATTAAAAAAAACAAAGGAAGGGAGTAACTAAACACAGCATAAAACTACAGGATAGTGTAAGAAAACAAAAGTGTTTGTGGCTGAATATTGAAGAAACATCACAAAAGAAAGAACAAAAATAGGGAGAAAGAAAAAATAAGCAGAAATTTTAAATAAATAAATGTTATTCTGCCTGAACTTAGGGAATAGGATCAAAAATCAACCCAGAAGCCAAGGCATAAATACCCAGTGGAGGTGGTCTGCATTTTTTTTATGCAAGAGTTTTAATTATCAGGATTATAAAACAGGGGAAAAAAAAAAAGCTTGAAGATTTCTAAGCAAACTTCCTTTACAAAGCAACTTCCTCTGTTCAAACAAGGCTAAAAATAGGTTCTGTAAAAAAGAAGGACCTTGTATATAAACCGATACGAATTAAAACATTCCAGGGATCTGTTCTCCTCTATTATTGCAATTTAGATAGTTCAAGTAAATATTCCCTCATAGAACTTAAGTGTGACATACTAGAAGGAACCTAGTAGAAAACTTACTATTTGTGGACAAGGCTAACCAAGGTTACAGCTATACTGAAGTGCATCAGTTAAACACAGAATGGTAAAGCAGGGAAACACAAGTAGTGATACAAACGCTTCTTTCAGTTTCATTAACGTACCACACATTAAGGCTTGTCAGTGTCAAGTACAACTCTCAGAAGACAAGAACCCACACCTTAAAACCCCTCACTCTCCCAGTACTGTTTCCCACCTTCCTTTTCATGGCCAATCCCTAATATGTGAGGAGAGAGAGATACTCCAGGCTTTAAGGCTATAAGGCTGATGCCAGCGATCAAAACTGAATTCCCTGTGACAGCTAAATAAGGCCGACCAAGATCAAAAAAAGCTATTTACTTATTCCCATGCAGGTGGCGTAATATTTCTTTTGGCCAAAACACTCGAAGAAGAGCTAATTATGCACATCCAGTCATGGATGAAAAAAGCAGTCCAACTATTTTAGAATACATTTACTTATACAGAATATTATTACTAATCTCCAGCTGTCAGCATTTGGTCACCCTTCTGTTACAATTATGACATTGCTCTGAAAGAAATCTTTTGGAATGTGAATTAAGAGAAGATGTCAATGACACACAACATTGTCCTGGAATAAAACCTTTTTTCTGCTAAGTAAATGCTTCAATTTCACTTCAACATATATTTCAAGTGTAGGAGACTGTGACAATGCTCTAGGACAACAAAACTATTCCTATTGCACTGAATGACTAATGGCTATTTAATAATTTTGTTTGACGTGTTAAAGCAGAAGGATGGGCTAGCCTCTGTAGAATTACTAACACATTGTATTTCAACCACTTTACAGAGCAAACCAGGAGCCCTCTCCTGCAGTCTTCAGTAAGGCAAGCAGAACTCTCATTGACTTCAACTGGATTTTCCTTCTGAGTGGTCAGTAGAAGAACCAGCTCACAGGCAAATCTGCTTGCTCTCCTCCTTTTAGTTAGTGTCTCCGGCATTACAGACTGCCCCACTGCTTGTAATAGCATTCCTCTTCCCACTCCTCAGCAACAATGGCCAGTCTTCCAAATTCAGCATCCTTACAGCTGTACAAGTAAGTGATGCACTACTGCTGGAAGCAACACATACCAAATGTGAAACCTTGCTCTGAACACTTCTGCACCAGCACTGACAGGACACCCATGCTGTGCTGTGCTAACCAGGGATACACGCTTGCTTTGAAACGCTTTGGCAGGCCTGATTCTGAACAAGTGGCTACCTACACATGAAAGGGGAGCAGGCCTTCCAGGGAGTAGACTTTTGCAGGGAAACAAGAATAAAGAGTACTACTCCCCACAGATGGAAATCGGCAGAAGTGAGCATCTCTCACCAGGCCTCCCCGGAGGAGTAGAACAGGGAAACTGACTTTGCTGTGGGTTACTCTGCCCAAGAGATGTTTTCCATTTAACTTCTGGACTTCGTAATGCAAAATTAACCATTTACTTTAAAAGACTAAGTATGGAAAAAGAATACATTCCTATAACAAACTGTAATCTATCCACAAAACATCTCTGGCCTTGTTCCAAGATTTATGAATCAGATTATGTTCAAATGTACCAAAGCATCTTGAGAGCTCAAAGCACTTCAAAGCTCACCCAACAAGGCTCAGGACTCAAAACTCATGAACCAATTACCATGGTGTAACGAAGCCACTGCACAGCAACTGAGCTGTGGCAATGGTCCCCACACATGCTCTTAGCCCATGGGAACAGTGAGCTAACATGATTTTGCTTGGTCCATAAGAGAAAAAGGTTAAGCTGAAATACTTAATTTTAGAGCTATCCTGAGCTAACTATGAGCACCCAGACAGTTACTGCAGCTTCGGTAGCCTGCAATAACCCATTATTTTGAAGTAATTTTTACAAGGGTCAATCATTCAGAAATTTTTAGACATTTCATCTCTTTGCAAAAATAAATATTAAAAAATTCTCTTTTGCACTCCTTTTCCAACCAGCTAAAAATGAGAAGTTCCCCACCATAATAAGCCAGCAAGTGCAGCCCTAAACCATGAGCTATGAAGTTCTGAGACTCATTTATTAAGAGTACAATTGTTTAGATTATAAAACACCTTACTAAATCCTTAAAACTGTAAAAATACACTATTCCTTAATGTTACTCCAGTATCATACAAACACAAAATTATACTGAAACTGTCTGGAACAGTTCCATTATTTTTTTCTCCAGGGATGACATATGTTTCTAATAACTTGCCACTAAGCAAACAGATTTAGCAGGGCAGCAGCGTGCTGAGAAAGATAGCAGGATTTTCAATTTTCAGATGAAAGCAGCTGTATTCCCTGGCAGCCCTTCTCCTAACCCCTTTAGGCCAGATCAAATTTTATCTGAAGCTAGTGGGTGTCTGACTTTAACTTCAATGAAGTCAAATCAGGTTTTCTACATACCAGCAGTAAACAATTTGAAGCTTATGCTTATCAATTAGAATATTTTTAATCAGTACTTATACCAGAGGGAAACTGGAGCAATTAACAGGATTTCTGGGCTTGGTTATTTACATATGCTTTGCTAAGAGATGACACAGTTTTTACTGTAGAATAATATCCATCTAATTCAGGAGACTCACAGACTAGTTTAGATTATCAAACAGGAAGTGTTATGCAGATTATATGTCCCTGCTGCACCTACTAGCAACAGATTTTTAAATCTGCTACCTTCCTTTGCACAAGGAAAATCTATAGTACTATTTCATGAGATCAGGATTAGTTTGCACCTTTGGCTCCACCGTTTTCCCCACAAGAAATACAGTACTTTTCATCTTTAGACACTTTTGTTCTTCATACTAAGCTGAAACTGAAGCACCCAACAACCTCCATGGCTCAAGAAAATCTATGTATAAGAACATTTCTAGATGTCATGGAGCTCTCTGATACAAGCTTTACCTAGTATTTTCAAACAAGGATGTTTCATGACAGGTGCCATCTAATCAGTCTCATCTAGATATGAAAGTGATGAGTCCCTAACGATGGTGTAACCACCTACACAGGAATTCCTGTTAAACTCAGGCCACTCACAACAGGAAGCTTTGTTTCACACTTGATTTAGTCCAACTATTTGAAGAGGTACCCTCTAATTACATCTTCATGCAATTTCACTCAGACAGCTGGGGTTTTTTTCCTAAATTAACTTTTCAAAGTATGAAAACTAATATAAACTGTTCTATCGTTTTCTAAAACTACTGCCCTGCTAAAATAAAGCTTTTATCATTAACTAAGTGGAAATACATGAACATATACATGTGAATTTATGAACAAGAAACACCAAAGCTGTATTACCAGAGATTTCTATTTGACAAAGATTCAAATAAAATATTGCAGCTGCTTATATCACATCAATGGTTGGTGCTACATTTTTTTACAGCTTTTCTGTTTCTCTCTGATAAAAATCTTTCCTAGGAGAGCTCAGTGCTTTGGATCTGACATTTGTCTAGCAATTTTGTAAACTAAGAATGAAACTAGATTTAGCTCCAGAAAGCCATGGGGTTTAATGCATGCAAAGCTGCAGAAGAATCAGAACTAATCTTTACGAAGAAAACTTTTATCAAGTGTAATTCTACTTGTTCCCACCCAAATGGGACTAATTTGTTCCATTATCTGTAAAAATACCAGCTAAACTCTTTGACTAAAGCCTGTGAAGCATGTTGGTTCAATTAATAACCAGGCAAATGTACAACCACTCAATCATGCCAGAGGCTGATCTCCAAGCATCTTCAAATCTTTCACGAAAAGCCTTACTGATCATCACTACGGGACTTTTTTCTTGTCCCAGCCCCAGACAATATTGTGGAATAGGCAATGGGATGGAAAGAGGAGGATATTACCATACTCCTTCACTAAACTGCTACTGAAGTCCAGCAGAAGACTAAAATAGATAACATAAATGGATCCTTCTCTTATCTCTGACTGTATTCCTTCATAATGAGGAGCTAAGGAGTCTTTCTTCAAATGAGGCTCCTTGGGAACTGAGGAAGCTAGCTGTTGGTGAGTCAAGGCATACAAGCTGAAGGAGCTATTCTGGGAAAATATTTTTTTTCTTTTCTTTTTTTTTTTTTTTTAACCTGAACAAGGACTGCAAGATTTGGCTCTGTGGTATGGATTTTCATCTTGCAGAATCAAGTGCCTCAGTAACAACCAGATAGATATTTATGTATTAATAAACTGAATCTATAATCTAGGAAGTTAAAACATAAAGCATGCTTTAAAAAAGCACGTTTGTGAACGACATGCACGCAAAGAAAGCTCACAGACTCTCTGATTTGCTTCCCAAGCAGAACATAGGCAGATGACATCAATTTTTTCTACATATAAATGCATCTGCCAAAATATTTTTGTATTTGTTGTGATGAGTAATCTGATAAATGTTCAAAACAGATAGTAAGAATCTGATACTTGGTGCTGTCAGGGCACTGTACACCTTCTCCATTCACAGGTACTTATAAGAAGAGAAAAAGGATCTTGGTACTTTCATTGCACTAGTCCCTGTGAAGAATTGTGATGTTGTTATGCCAAATTCTGCTATGATGAACTTAAGCAGAGACAAAATTTGGTCTTTAAGAACGTATGTCAACTACCTAAAATGTCAAGTACTTAGGGAGGAAAATTGTGAAACATGAACATAGACTTTGTTTTATTACATGTCTGTTATGCAAATAACATTCACACATCACTAAATCTGAAGTCTAAATATATGACTAAAGTAGAAAATGAGAAGTTAATAACAAAGAGTCATGTAGAAACTTTCTCTAAAACCACATACTGACCTTTTGAAAGCAAGTACAATAGTTACAAATAAATTAAAACCATAATGCATTTTGAAATTGGTTTTATGTAGACTACTTCTTTAACAACAAGTGTATTATTTTTCCCTTGGAATGAGGGAAGAACATGGACTGCAGAATGCTCCTGATGTAACTGGGCCATACACTTCAGACTTAATGGACTCGACTGTGGTTTGGATAAGATTCTGCAAACCCATCACAACAGGCACAGTATAAGGAATTTCATAGAACCATGTTAATTATATTTATTTCTACAGTCAGCAAAATACTATCATAGAATCATTAAGGCAGAAAAGACCTCTAAGATCATGGAGTCCAAGCACTAATCTAATACTAATTATCTAGCTAGGCTAAAATAAGACCCACCCAGAGCTACTGAAAGGCTGCTACCACCATTCCAATTCTAAAACAGACCCTCCTGGATGATGGTACTGAGTACTTCAGGGACACTCCTGCCTGTCAGGGAAACACACACGACAATTCTTTGTGTAATGATCAAATAAAACATGCAACACAGTTTTGCACTTGTTTAGAACCTTATACAAAATGATCTTAAACCACTCAAAACCCAGAATTCCATACTAGTCTAGAGTTAGGCAAAAATTGTAATTCTTATATTTTACAAAACAGCACAAAAAGAACCCAAGAAGTTGGACTCGCCCACCTCAGTGGCAGGGGAAGGAACAGCACTCAGAACTGAACCAAATAATGTAAACATTACAATCACTTTTATTTTGCCAACTACTTCTACAATTTCAAGCCACATTGTCAGTGACTGGGTCACTTTTTTAAATCAATGATCAGCAACAATAGCTTGATTTCTTTCACCTTGTCAGGTCACATGAATGATATAGAATTATCAAGGATTTATTCTCTCTCAATGTATATAGGAAGAAATCAAAAGTAAGACTTTATTACTTTTTTTTGGAGCTGATGTCTTCTTTTGGAAAGGAACAGAAATGAGCAAAGATGGATAGTACTCTAATAGCTAAGTATGAAAAGACTTCTAAGACATAACCCCCTAATGTTCACGGCAGATACATACCTTCTCCATTAGGCACACTAATAACATTAACAATAATAAGCTATTAAGATGAACAAAGTTAATTGTTCTCACCTCTAAAAACTGGAGACTGTTTTCAAGACTTGTCTATATGCATAGACATGGATGTTCAGACAGTATACAACACAAGCAGTCCTTACACCAACAAATCTATAAGCTGAAAGACAATCCTGAAGACTGACCAGACAAACAGGTGTTTGCTAGGAAACAAAAGGTTTTGATATATGTCATGCACCTCAGTCACGTAGGATTGGTGGTTAGCTGAGGCCTCAGAATTGGAATGGAAGGCAGCAGCAGAGCTGCAGGGCATGACAACAGGGGAACCCTGCATGCTGACAGATGAGGAAGAATGACCATGGACACTACCTTGTGGTCTCCAAGGCCAATATACCCCTTTCCCACTGTAATCCGCTACGAATCATATCTTGGAGCATACATACTGAGTTCCTGTCAGGAATCATGGAATCATAGAATGGGCCAAGTTGGAAGAGACCTTAAAGATCATCTAGTTCCAACCCCCCTGCCATGGGCAGGGACGCCACATGCACTAGACCAGGTCATCCAGGGCCACATCCAGTCTGGCCTTAAACACTGCCAGGGATGGGGCCTCCACAACCTCTCTTGGCAACCTATTCCAGTGCCTCACCACCCTTTGGGTAAAGAGCCGCCTTCTAATCTCCAGCATAAATTTCCCCTTCTTCAGCTTGTAGCCATTGCCCAATCCTATCTTTAATAACTTAATGGCAGTAGGACGCTATCTTTTTCTTGAGATTATCTTTCCCAAGACGTTGTTCAATTTCTCCCACTTAGTTGCACACACTTTTCCAACAGCTGAGAGCAGCTTCGGAGTGCACACCCTGGTGTCAGCCTGCCACTTCCAGCTTCTGTAAAGAGAGAAAACTAAACCCTTTTGGCTCAAAGTATCGGACTGAGCTCCTTTAAGAAAAAGGGATCGACACAAGAGTGCCACTCTGCACTAGAAAACCCAACAACCACAAAACCCCAAATCTGATCAGCTGTAAAGGAGACGAGCAGGCGTTTCTCTGATTTGAAAAAGAGGAGTGCTGCCCAATAACCAGCGGAATGTCTCCGCTCTCCTGGTGTTTACCTTATCGGGCACCCGGTGAAGCGCCCGGCAGCGAGGACCTTTCTGTACTTCAACAGGCTCGAAGTTACCCCCGCAGACCCCACCGGGGGCTCCCTCGGCTCTGCGGCCACCCCTCGGGCCGCCCCACGCCCGGAGGACGCAGGGACCGGCGGCAGTGTCCGCGGAAACCCGCCCGGCTCTGCCTGGCCGCGGCCGACCCGCACCCCCCCTTACCCGCCGCGGCGCCCCCCTCCCGCTCACCGTGCTCTGGCCGCCGTGGCGGAGGCGCCGAAGGCTGCGGCGGGCTGCGCGGCCCGGGGAGCGGGGGGTGGGGGAAGGGCGCGGGACCAGGGGCAGGGCGGCCGAGCTAGCAGATGTGGCCCCGCGGCTCGGACCCGCTGCTTCGGGCCGGCTCACACGTCAGCCCGCGCCACGAGACCCGGATCTGCCGGCTCCCGGCGGTGGCGGCGGGGCCGGGGCGGTGCCGTGCGGCCCCCGCCCCCCGCGCACGCCCCTACGCGGCCCGGCCCCGCTGCCAGCCAGACGGGAGAGCGCGGGGAAAGTCCTCGTTGCTTGAAGGCCGCTTAGTGGGCAGTGGTGGCCGCGTCTCGCCCTTCGCTTCCCGGCTGAGGGAGGCTTAGGCGCTACGCGGGCAGGAAGGTACGCGGCCGCGGTAGCCCGGCATGCCGGGTGGTGTCACTTTTGAGCAACGCGTGGGTCTTAAAGCCCCAGTAAGTCAGCGCTGAGAACACGCCAGAAGAGTTGCTGTTCTTGGGCCTGGTGTGCATTTGGGTCTGCCGCAGCCCCAGCGGCCAGGCCTTTGCGCTCCCCTTAGAAATATGGTCACTTTGGTTGCTGAGCCCCAGCCATTACCTCTGAAGTGTGAGAGAATTTGCAGTGTAGTTTCTCATCTAGAAATCTAAAGCCTGGTTAGGAGCTTATGACTCACAAGGCTTCTCAGCAATTAAAGCATCCCTCAAAATACACATTTAGATGCTGGGGAATTAAGTTAGAACAGAAAATTTCAGATCCTGGCTTCTCACATTACCCAGTTGGTTTTACTTGTGCGTAGCCAAGGAGCTGGAGTCCCATAGGAAACACTGGACCACACCCTGTCCTGGGGACACTGATACCACACCATAATGAAATGGGGATTACACAAGGAACAAAATCTGGGCCTCCAATATTTCCATGGGTGGCTTACCTCCTCCAAGACAGAAAACAAGGACAATGCTACAATTACAGTAAGAAAGGAAGGTTGGATGGAAGTTACGAGTTCTTACAAGTCAGTACCTCCCTTAACCAGTGCTTCATAAAATATGGCCCATGTATGGGGACAGGCTTGGCTAGTCTCATCACTCTTTGCTGTTGTCATGGGGCTTTCAAGCCTCCTTTCATGCTACAGGGTTTTTTTTCTGAAAGTTGTTTTCTAGCCTTGGGTGTCAAGCCTATGTTATTCTGCCAAGTCTCCAGTGCATTGCCAGCTGGCAGCCTTGTACATCCAGACATTGTTGGTATGCAGAGCCACCACCTCTTCCTGTAAGATACTGATAGGCTAACTCCACTCCTTTAGGGAGCTGCCTGGGCATAACCATTCCACTTCCCGAGAGACAGCAGGCAGGCTAACTTTGTCTAGCCAAGCCACATAGTCCTGACTTCTTGTGGATCTTGCCTCTCCTTTCCCATATTTCAGCCCTTTCTCTTGTGTTAGTACCCACCTAAAAAGTGCCAATACTGAAAAGTAAATCAAGGCACTGATGCAGAAACAGGCCATCACACAAAAAAGCTAAACTATGCAGAGCTTGTATCATTTTGTCTTCCCCAATCCAGGGAACTGAACTTCTGGTAAGGCATCAGAGATGCTGAAATCTCTCTTTAATTTGGAAATATGAAACTACATTCCTACAGTATTTCACAGAATCACAGAATGTTAGGAGTTGGAAGGGACCTCGAAAGATCATCTAGTCCAACCCCCCTGCCACAGCAGGATTCCATAGACCAGGACACACAGAAGCGCATCCAGCCGGGTTTTGAATACCTCCATAGAAGGAGACTCCACAACCTCTCTGGGCAGTCTGTGCCAGTGCTCCATCCTGGGAGAACAGGTTTCTTGACAGCCTGTCTAGGAGTTAGAGTGCACCAGGAACCATGAACATCAGCAACATCAAGGTCTGCTTGGCTTGAAGTATACTTTGTCTGTCCTGGCCAAACATAAAGCTATCCAAGACAGCAGTGTCAGAGCGTGGTCATAAGCAGAATGATCAGCTGTTAGCTGCATCCTTTCTCCCACCTCTTCCTCAGACATCCTCCTAACCCTTCATCGAGGAACAAGCCATCCTAGAAGCAAGCAGAGATGTCTTCCCAGCACCATTAAGCAGCCTTGCCTATCCATCTCCCACAGCTAGCACACAGGGTTAGTGATTGTTCTAGAAAATGGATTCGAGATCCTGAAATCCCCACTTCAGACACTGGTTACCACTAGTCCTGGCTCAAACAAGAGAGGAGGGCAGTGGTAACTGCACAATAGTGGAGAGAAAGGTTCCTCCTGTCAAACTGAGGCAGGAGCACTGCACATTTCTATTTTCTTGTCTGCGGGTAAAGCCAGACAGCCTGCTTTTGCTAAAAGGATGGCAAGCATACTTGGAGCAACTGCCAGAACTGAGAAGAGAATCTCATAGTGATTGATTCTTGGAGAACTGAATTTGAACAATCCTAGAACTGGAAGAGCAAGACTAAGTGAGCTCAACAGGCAGTCTCAAATGCCTTGTCAGAAGTAATATGAATCTATAAAGAATTTGTAAAGGAGAGCCAGGAGCTGATGAAGATGATGCTGAGCAATCTACAAAAAAGCAGTATGCAATAATGCGTTGATGTCCTAGAGCTAGAGCTGTGATCTCCTCCTTTCTTACTTTAAATCAAACACAGCTTCCTCAAAACTCAGCACATCATATCTTTCTGGCTCTTTTCTCACAACACCCTATTCAGAAACTTGCATCATGTCTGGTAATCTCTTGAAATTTTCTTTTTGACAGAAAAATAGCAATTATTTTTCTGTTTGTTTTTTTTTCAACATATATGTTTCCATTGGCACTCTTGGAAAAACAGAAAGCTGATGGGCCTAAGGAAGGATAGAGTTGCTAAAGTGTGATCCTCATCGATCAAACTTCAGAGCATGAAGTAAAGGAAGAAGGGCAGGCAACAGGAGTTATAGAAAGTAGAGACCAGAAACAAGAGAAACACTGCATAAGCTTGTTGCTTTCAAATCAGAAAGTACATGTACATAAGCTGAAAGTGGCTAGGTATTTTGCATAAAACATTCTGCCAGAGCATCCCTCAGAACTTGGCCATCCTGATTCCCACGGGCAAATGAATGAGCCATAGGAGGCACTGATTCTATCTCAGCTTCCTACTCCCAGGCTTAAGCCATCTGCTCCCCTCTACACTCACAAATTTAGTGTACGGTAGAGCAGTATAATGAGATCCTGATGTGGAGGCTGTTTGCAGACTCACTCTATGAAGTCTCCTTTCTGGAATACTATGATGACTTTATGAACAAAGGCATGAGATGCATTCACAGCTAGTAACAAGGATAGAATAGTAAATCCATTGATTCTGGCACAGTAAAAAGAAATCTGCTGCCCACTGTCAAGCTAAAACTATGAAAACAACTCTGCTTGTGGGGTAGACGATGATAATGTTCCTTCCACCAATAACCCTCTACAACAGAAGAGGGTGGGAGTTTAGCAAAACTTACTATGACATTCTCTACAATCATCATCTGAAAGTCATGTGGATTAAGCACTTTGTAAAGCAACAGGCAGATGTCACATTCCACATCACAGTGCTAGCTTTCAACTTTTCTGTCCTGATAGGCAATGGAAAAGTAGAAGTCATGTTGGTGATCTGACTTGCCAAATAACGGATGAGCTTGTTTACAGACACCCAAGAACATTACTTCTCCCATTTCAGTTATTTTTCTGCTTATGTTCTCATCTTTGCTGCACAACTCATGCCATTTGGCATTGTATTGTTCACATCCAGATAATCTGTGGAGTGGAAATTCTTCTGCAATTCACATATTTTAATCAGATCTGAAAAATGACCTAGAAACTGGGCAAACCTTCTTAATGCCTTAACATCCTTTTCTGTCTGCTCCCTCTTCACTTGTATGCAGTCCACAGTAAGCAGATAATGTTATTCCCAGGAGGAATCTACATGAAAATCTACCGCAAATTTTGATACTGAAGAGCCACTTGGAAGACATCTGCAGCTCAGTCTGAAAATGGCATCTAGGAAGTGGAAAGGAAAAGATTATAGCAAGGTAGGAGTGGCCTTTTGGCAGCAGCACTGGATTTTTGGAAAGAGGATCTGATTTTGGAAAAATAAGCCAAGTCATTAGAAAAGTTGTTCACAAACATTCCTAGAATTCAGCTGAGCTGGCATCTCACAAAGCACTGGGAACTGGAAAGCACTTTGGGACACTAGGCAGCAAGCCTGTGAATTAGCTGGCACAAACACTATGTTGTGTACTTAGGTAAATATAACAAATTTAGTCGTGATCACCACTGAACCAAATTTATACTGTCAGATTTTCTGTCAATAGACAGATACAAAATTGATGAACATAACAACCACAACCTAAGCTGTCAGGACTCACTGAAAAAATACGGCTCAGTGGAAAGAAGACACTCCACTAAAATTGCCAGGTGATCTATGGAGGGCTTTGGTGCTCCTGAAGCATCAACACACCAACATAGACTTTGAGATACACCAGCCACAGAAATGATCAGGAGAAATGATCACAAAGGATTGCTGCACAGCTGCCAGATCACAGCTGCCCTACAAGTTCTCCAAACTGGGAAATGGAGGAAGGAAATCTGAGTTCGAGGGGATGACAAGGACTATTTTACACTTGACTAGAATATTGACTAGTAACTTAGACTAACCATGAAAAGCAAGCAGGCCAACTGGGCCACTTACAGGGCTTGCAAAAGCCACTTAAAAACAGAGGATTAAGATCTGAACCACCAAATTGTTAATGTTAACATTCACTGGTAAAGATATACCATCTGAACTAGGCTGAAATGGATCTGTAGGATTAGAACACTAAGTTCTCAGTAACCACACAAGGTAATGAGACAAAGATCCACTACATTTTGGTGTGATTGATAATCATGCAATCAGCGTCAGGAATATATTTTGCAAATACTTTGGGAAATACCCTCTATAAATGCAGTTTAAGTGAATTGACACTGACATAACGTGAACAAATTGTTTTTCCTCCAAGGCTAAAACCATAATAGCAGCTGCACAACTGCAGTGGTTTTCTTGCAAAGAAAATATGAGAAACAGTGTGAACTGCCTCTTAAGCAACTGAGTTCACAGATATAAGTTACCTGCAGCCATAAACTTACCAGCAGCTAACATTGCTATATTCATCTGAAAATTGCTGCCACTCAGGAAAAGCACATCTCATGTCACCCTCTCTCTATGTTCAGAGCCATTTCAGCATTCAGTCTGAAACTGTCTCTGAACATGAGCCAGAGTCCTCAAGAGCTACAGTTCTCACAGACTTGAAATAAAAGTGAATCCTGGTTCATTTTCCAAGTGAACATCTAATAGAAGATGCCATATCTACTAGATGAACCACAGGCACAAAATGCAAGCCAGCACATTTGATGAATGTTAGTGCAAAAGCAAATGTGAGAGAAGGAAATTAACATAAGATTCCAAATATTTATTTATTTAAAAAACCATGTTAGTACATCTGACTAAGAAGCTGCAAGGAGTTAAACTTTTCTGGTCAGGAACTGGGAATTATTTTGATTTGAAATAGATATGTGCAGTTTTGCAGTTGGTATTAAGTACCTCGTATATGACTGAAATTTAAAAGTAACCATCCATTAAGAAGCCAAGCCATTATTTACCAAGAAAAGAGAACAAAGAGAGAAGACATTCCATGCATCACTGAGGTGTATCAAAAGGTATAACTCTGCCAGTTAGTCCTTGGACATCACATAAAACATGGCAGCATCTCTGTATGGGCTACAGAGAAATAGATCAAATTGTTGGAAAATAATCTGATCTGCTATCACTGTAAGTGATACTCACTCTGCTCTCACTGTAAGTCACTGTAAGTGATTGGATCTTAGAACACAAGCATTGACAAGTGAACTAGAAATGACTGCTTTCTCAGATGGCCGAGATCTGTGGGAACACAATGCAAGGGGTTTAGCTTGTGCACATTTGCACATTGTTTATTTGAGGATGAGGTATAATGCAGCTGCATGTTTGCTGCAATACAGCAAACCTGTTGAACAGGAGCCATAAATTCTACAAGTGGTTTGGTATAAGAAAGAAAATTAGGATTTATAGAACTTTCAAACACTGTCAGGTCAGGAAAACAAAAAGAATTCTGTGGTATTCAGCTCACACGTCTCAGTTTGCATGTACATATTTTGCTAAACCACTGCACAGATTAATAGAAACCATTTCAGTGTTCAAGAGTGTGAATTTACATTTTCAGAGTTTAAATGGGTTCTTGTGTAATCTTTGTGTTAAGCTACTAAGGTCAAAACTGGACATAATTACTGGAAAAAAAAAGATGGAAAGATTTGAATCCAGTGACACATTATAGCAGAAGTTCAACTCCTCTGCAGAGAATCTACTTACAGAGCCAGACTCTTCTCAGTGGTGCCCAGTGACAGGGCAAGACCACTGAGCACAAAATGAAACACAGCAGTCCAGCTGAATATAAGAAAACATTTCTTTACTCTGATGGTGGTTGACTGCTGCAGAGGTTGCCAAGAAAGGCTTCATCCTTAGAGAAGTAAGGGATAGTAAGACATTTAGAAATATATGTGCAGGAAGACACTAAATATATACACTACTCAGTGTGAGTATCTTTTATGTCTGCTGTATGTTTGGAGAAGAGATTAAAAGCATAATGTCACAACCTTCCTAGGACTAAGCATTAGGATCTGCAAAATTCTGAGACAGTCATACAGCATGACTGAATATCCCCCAGTATGACTAACCTCTAATTGGTGAAAGAAAGATACAGTCTAGAATAGTGCTTTTTAAAAGGTGACAACCTCCAATTTACCATGTGATCTTTTTGCACTCTGTCAGGAAGATGGGAGAGCTGTAACACAGAATTTTATGAGATGGGTTATACTTCACCGAAACTGCTGTAATTACCACTACTCACTTGAGAAAAATGTACCAAATGTATAAGTCGAGGAACTCCTTACATCTAAACTACATCTTCCACCTAAACAAAGGCATATGTTACTACTGAAAGGACAGAATAGTAGGGATTTTCTAGATACTGTTCTGTGAAGCATTGTATGCTTGACAGAGATTCAAAGACCAGAGAAATTGTTTGCTTCTGCTGTGTTCAGGGAAACTGTACAATACTCGACACATTAACAGAACACTATTTGAGCCTGGTTTGTTTAACCTGACTTTATTCTCAACGTTTTCCTCTAATAACTTGCCAGATTCTATGTTCTTGCTAGCCACATGGCCAAACTGGAAACAATCAGGTTAGGAAAACAACAAAATCGGCTCATCTTAAATTGTAGTCTTGAATTGCTCCTTACTGGTTTCTATGACTTCAAATGCAGTTCATTTAACTCTGTACACAACTGCATTCTAAACAGGGACTAATGATTTAGACTTAATGATTTAGCCCTAAATTATAATTCTGCTCCAGTAAAAGCAATAGAAAAGGGGTTTTTTTCCTAATACAAAATTGTTCCAATCTCCAAAATGCAGAAATTTTAGCATGGTATCAACAGCAATACAGCTTGATAAACTACCCATCTGTCATGGCTGAGCTCTTTGTGGATGATCTCTGACAAACTTCACTGTTTTGTAAATTTTTCTTGTAGACAGTTCCAAAAGGCTCCCCTCAGTTGTGGATTTTGTACTTGTCATGGCAGATTATAATGTAGTTTAGCAAAATGGCCCTCATTAGAAATAAATTCAAATCCTTGTTAGAATTTTCAAAAAGCTTCAGAATCCCCAAACAACTAAATCAAGAAATAACAGCTGAATTCAAGAGCTCCAGATTTCTTTTTTATTAAGAGGAATATTTTCCTACCTTTCAGGTTCCCTAAAAAGTCATGTGCTTTACAAAACAGAGACACCATTGGAAGGATTCACAACAATCGACAATGCAAAGTATAGTGGAGTATGTGCTTTCTGTGGTTTGGTTTTTAGATTTCTAATTTACTGCATATATTCTTGTATTGTGGTTATTCATACATCTTTAATCCGTATTCTCTTACAGCTGGAAACCTTTTCTGAGTTGGGACTACACATACTGTATAACACTATTTGCCTGCAGGAGCTGTCTGCAGCCTGTATTAATGGCTCCATGTCTCAGATTACATACATGAAGCAGAAAAGATGTCCAGTCCCATTCTTTTCTCCAAAGATGATACAGCAGTGATGCAACATATGCTCTAAACAAGTGTTGACTGTCTCCTCAAAGGAAAAGGCAGGAAGCTAGGTGGAAGCACCCTGGAGACCTTTGATCTACATCCTGTCAGATCACTTTGTACACAATGAGCTTTCCAGCAGTTAGCTTACCTGCACTGTCAGGAATATGAAAATATTTTAGCAGTTGATGTCTGCTACCAATGCTGTGCAATTAGGCTGTGACTGCATTTACTTTTCCTACCAAAAAGTTGTTTTATTTATTCTGGATTCCCATATTTGTTCAACTAACGCTTCACAATAGTTTATCCAGGGTGTCCTGTCAAGTTATAATACAAGCCCTTAACAAGTGAAGAAGAAGAGGGTGTTGTTATTAAACTACCAAACATTTCTGCACATGCATTATTTAATGAAAAATTCGCTAAATCTTGTTCAAGCCATATATTGAATGATGTAAAATCATTAGCTGAAATAATTCTCATCTAGCTCCACTAAGTCAGATGAATTGCATCATATGAATTGAAACTGAATGACTTCAGATGACCGAACTTTAGCTCCTACACTTCTAGATTTAAGCTGCTAATGACCTGAAAAATACAATTTGGAAAGTGGAAGCATCATGAGTGAATACTTCCTTACTCTGCCAGGAACATCCAACAATTCCTGTTTTACTGTTTTGGGGATTTCTGTCTGCAGAACTCCCACAAGTTCTTCCTCAACACTCTTTCCTTTAGGAAAGGCTGGATAAAGCAGTAGCAACGCCACGGGCTCTCTATAGAGAAAAGTGCTCCCCGGCGGCGGGATCCCTCTCGGACGAGCAAGCCAATCGTCCCTGTTCCACCCAGGAGAGGGCACTCTTACACCTGCCCACACAGCCGGGCCTGGACATCGATAGGAGGAAGAGGAAAGTTAAGATGGCAACTTAAAACTCGGTCAACTCGCACAACCAGTTAATTATTTTTATGATAAAGCTAATCTTCAGAATTAGTTGAGTCATCCAGACGCTGCCACAACAGGAACACAATATAGCAGAAAATAAACGTGCAGGCTAAATTTGTTCGTAGTCTCTGAAATGTTCTAAATGATATGCAGATAAAAAAGGCAACTTCTGGCATGTAGGCCTCTCTTTTAAAAGCTGGGATGATGGATAGAGAGCTGTAGGTGTAAGTTTGGTGGAAAATGAGGGTTAAATTTTAAAATAACCTAGTTTTATGAATATTATTTGTTGCTATTTTTTTTAAATAAAGCATTATTATAAAAGATTACATGAACATTTAAATGCAAAGTGCATACCATCTAATACTAATACAGCCTGTAAAGTTAATCCTTGTATGGATGCCTTATAAAATAAACAAAACAGAATTTAAAATGTTACAGGTTCAACTCCTGCTTCTGAAGTGTTTGAAATCTCTTGAAAGAACTTTCCTCTCCAGTAAGAAATCCTTCAGCAACAATGAGAAAAGATAAAACCTGACATTTTTGATTTTTCTAAACTAAAGAGGTCAAGATGAGGAGGGGAAAAGTCTTGTTATGTAAGACACAACACAGTAAAAGAGGAAAAAAAGACTGTATGCTGGAAAGTTCTAGTTTCAAAAATGGCCTTTTTTTCTAATCAGAGGGACCAATCTCAGTAATTCCAAATTCTCTAAGTAGTTCTAATAGAAAAATATCCTACTGATATAAAGAGAATAAAAGTAGGAAAATTTGGAAATGAGAAAAATATCATCAAGAATCTTGAAGAACAGAAATTTAATCATACTTAGTGTTGTTATAAGCATCTTGGGAGTCTCTAGGCAGTATAATGGGGTTGGGGGCATCCATAGTCTCAGACTGATGAACCATGCGCTTTGGTGACTGTACTGCATGGACAACAAGTGAGCCCAACATGTGCAAGTTGTGCATGAACAACAGCCACTTTTGCAAGAAAATGTGGGGAACTATTTCCTATATATAGGTTGCAGGATAAATAATATTTCCCATATTAGATGTGAAATGATATCGCGTTTAGGATATTTGCTTACCCTAGCACAATGTAATGAATACTGGTAGCCTTCCTGTATTGAGTGCCTGGCTGAGATCTTACAAGAATTGATTTTACTTTAGAGGCACTGATCCTGTAAATTTTCTTCCTGCAGTAATCTTACATCGTTTTAACTTCATTTAATACACCATATTTCCTGCTCCCATTTCCATAAGTATTTCAAAGCAATATGACAAACATAATAAAAAATCCAAGGATACCCTGTCTTTCACTCCATCAGTTATGACCAACACCAACAGGCAGAAGTAGAGACCAACTGGAAGCCAGTTTGTGAGAGCTGCTACTAAAACAATGGTTTGATACGGGGCTAAATTGATGATGGTACCAGTGAAAAAAAACCTCCTGAAATTATATATATGCTACAATTTTTTTTAATTCAAAAAGTGAGTAATTTTCAATGTACTACAGTTTTGTATTTTGTGTATGGATTTTTCTATGGGTGAAAGGCTAATTATAACTTAATTCAGAGGATAGACACAGGACTATGTTATCAACGTACTATAAAATATATGCTAAGGTCAGACATAAAAGTAACTGAAATCAAACAAAGAGACTGTGATCTCATTTTTTCCAAGCATTTTCTTATTCCACAAAAAAACCCCGCCAAACAAACCCTAAACCAAACCAAAACCAAACCACCTATTGAAAGACTGCTAGACTGTGGTCTTGTTCAGGCTTAAAACCCTGTGGAGTCTTCTGTAAAATGGTAAAGTATAGTAAAGCATAAAACAGTATAGGAGGTATACAATGATAACCCCAGCATGCTAGTTACATAAGGTACTGATTTTTATGCAGTATTTTAATCCTGGCAAAAATCACCACTACCATGTTCTACCCCACCCAAAAAAGCTTTTCTATGTATTTCTTTTACCAAAAAGAGAAAATTAACACAGTATATGGTGAGTATGAAACAGCTGAGAGGTAAGTGAAAGATGCTTACTTAAAGACAAGGGCAGGGAATGGGGTATACTAAGGAAAAGAGGTACAGTAATTCATATTAATTTGGTTTTTGCAGTAACAGAGTCTTGACATTTGTAATCCAAATGAGCACATGAAAATGAACCTCGATACAAACCAGGCAAAATCACTGCCCTTTACTGTGGCTGTTGCTGGATGTCTACTACCTATAACATACGAGCATACTCACAGGAACACAAAGGATTCTGACACTTCATAAAGGTCACGTTTTCCATTCAGAGCAAAATCTGAATATTGGAAGCTCAACTTCTTTCTATGAGATGTCTGAAAAGACCTGAGGCACTTAACACAGAGATTTAATGTACTACCTTGGTAATTTTTGTCTATAGCATGCAATAGGAACTCAGCACACCATAAACTTAACTTTCATCTATGAGCTCTAAGAGGCAGAGAAGACTTATTACCCTTATTTTAGAAGTGAGAGCCTAAGGCACAGAAAAGGCACAGAGAAGCTATGGCCTACTGCCTCAGAAGGAGCTTAAGATGTATCAGTGTGACTCAGATGTCCAAATTATTCTGAAGATGAAGGCCCAACACTAGAAGTCATTAAAAAGAAATCAGACCTAATGCAAAATGGTCCTTCTCAAAAAGGTACTGAAAATCTCAGCTGAAAAGTTGCATTGAGTTTTGCATTCAAAACGAGATTTTGTGTGAAAACCTAATTCAATGAACAGATACACATGGCAAAACATTCTTGCAGAAAACAGATTTTTTCCAGAAAAACTGCAAAGGAAGAGTAAACACACACGGAAAAAGGACTATATGCATATGTATGTAGTTGCCAGATTTTTTTATCAGTTGGGCCTATACTTTCTTTACTGTGTATATAATAGTCAAAATTCTGTGTATACTACTGGAGATAAATAAATGGCATTTGTGGATGACAGCCATACCAGAAGCAGACATTTGTTGAGACAAACGTCTATGTTGTCACATTATCCTGCACTGTGCCATTAGGAGGAGGCCCTATAAAGGCCTATAGGCCTTAATGTCTTGAAACCTTCTAGTTCCTGAATAAATAACAGTTGTAAATGCAATCACATGATCCCCTCTGAAAACTCCTATCTACACTCTTCCATACCATACTGTATTCTGCACACCTCAGGCTAGCAGGAATGGTTACTGGTATCCTAATTCAATTTTCAAGACAGTGCAACATGTATGGCTTTCTGTATTTCCTTCTGCAATAAATGTAACAGCCCACTAGACAGGACTGACCTTCACCTTTTGCTCTACTTTTAAAAACTTGCAGCAGAATCCATAAAAATAAACAGTTGCTTACGGTAACTCCTCAAGAGTTGCCTGCTCTTGGGCCTCCAAGCTCCCCCTGTCCCGTGTGCAGCAGCGTCTCCAAGGCAAGGGTGGGAAGAAGGCAAGGAACTGGGCTAGGAAAGAAATGTGTTAGGAACTCCAGTTTTCTCCAGCGAGCATAAGGGGAAAAACAATAGATGAGAACTGCTGTACGGACAGGTCGCGCAGATTCTCAAGGCATGTGAAAACTCCCCTGGTTATTTTTGTTCAGGGGCTTCACTGGAATACGTTAGCCACTCGTTCAGCCAGCTGTTTCCTCAAGGAAACCTCGGACCCTCCTCCCTCTCCGGCCCAGCGCAGCTCCAGCTCAGCCCTCCTCAGGGCACCCATTCACCCCCTTCCCGGCCCAGTGGCTCAGAGCTCCCCCGTGTTCCGCGCGGCTGGCACACGGCCAGACCGAGGATGCAGGGAGGGCCCCGGTGCCCGCGGCAGGAGCCATGACAACACAACCACCTTAACTCTGCTCCGGGACCCGCTAACGGCGGGGACGGCGGCAGGACTCTGTCCGCAGATCTTTCTCCTTGCGGTCTCCCCAGCCGCCGCCGAGAACCCACCCGTCCCACGACACGGCGAGCGGCGGCAGGCAGGGAGAGAAGGAGGGAAGAAGGGAGGCAGGTATCTCCCAGGGCGGGCGGCGAGCAAGGCGAAACCTTCGCGCCTCCTTAGGAGGCGGCAGTATTCTTCCCTCGAGGGCAGCGGAAAGGAAAAGACCGAAAGCACATGCTATTACCGCCACCGCCACCACTACCACCCAAGCCGGCCAGCACTCGACCCCCACCATCGGAGAGCCCCTCCGCCCGCTCCCCGAACGCGATAGCCCCTCCTGAGCGACGGCGGCAGAACCGGCTGCCCTTAGCGCGCATGCTCGGCGCGGACGCCATTTTGGTGGGACCGGGAGTTACACAGTGAGAGTGGTGGCAGCAGCGAAGCTCGCTGGGCCTGGCTCGGAGGCAGCAGCGAGTGGGTGTCTGCTGCGGAGATGGCTAACATCGCGGTGCAGAGGATCAAGCGGGAGTTCAAGGAGGTGCTGAAGAGCGAGGAGGTAAGAGCCTCTCTTCCCTCCTCCTGCGTGCCACCGCCCTCACTCTTCCCCGTGTGTGTGTTTGGAAGTGTGGGTAGCGGGGGACGGTGCGGGTGTCCTGCCGGCCTGCGTGGGGACCCCTCTTCCCCCTCGGCCCCACCTCCCCGCGCTGGGGGTGGGCCTGTCCCACAGCCTCGGGGAGGGGAATGGCGATTCCCGGGGAGACGGGACCCGCCAGCCGCCGGGAGGGGATAAGGGGGTCGCGGAGCCCCTCCCCCAGTGTGTAGCGAGAGCCGTCGGCGGCCAGAGGGGGGAAAGCGGGGCCGGCGCGCCAGGCCCAGGAAGTGTGGCGGCGGCGGGGGGCGCGGCCTGAGGAGGGCCGACAGGCAGGCCCCCGGTGAGGGTGCCCGCCGCCTGCGGCGGTCAGCCGATGCCCGCTAGCACGCTGCCAGGCCGGAGGCTGCGGGGCGGGGTGGGGCCTGCCCGCCGCGGGTCGCCCGCGGCCCCGGCTCGCGCCCTCCCGCGTCTCTCCGCAGGCTTGGGAGTGCTGCCGCCCGCGCGCAGCTGGGCCCACGCGCCTCTCCGCCGGAGGGAGGGTTCACCGTGCGGGCCGGCGGGGTGGGGCGAGTTGGTGGGCACTGAATCTCACGCACCCCCTTGAACTCGCCCCTCTGGTGCCAGTGCCTGAGGCTGCAGAGTATGGTTTTAATTTCTTTTTTTTAAAGGGGTTGTAACAGAGTCCCTGTTTATGTAGGTACCTTTAATACGGAACTTCCTTTATCCCACTGCAGGCTTGCTCACCTTCAGGTGGATGCTTTAAAGCCTCAGTCATGTTACCTCGTTTCCTGAACAGTATGTTCCGAGGTATGTGGTGGTCAATAAGAGAAGCTGACTGCTCTCAGGGGGACATTAAAGAAGTTCCGATCAGTTTGGGGGATATATAGCAGTGTTGGCAGGGTTGCATCAATACAGCTTTTGCTGTGTCTGTATCTGACTTGGTGGACGTCAGCCAGATAGGGTTTAATGGTTGTGTCGTCATTGTCGTCCTACTTGGGATGTTGCAGGTTAGATGCTTGTGAAATATTAATGTGAATATGTAACTCCTAAAGCTGGCGTCTTAGAAATCTGGACGTATTCATAGAGGAAAAATTGAGAGGGTAGTCTTTTGTAAGATGCTAATGACTTAATAAATGCGTTTTTAGAGTAGCAGTAGTTGATGTGCTTTTAAATTGTGTGCTAACAGCATTGTTGCTATGCAGCTTGAACTAGCTCCTAGAAAAATGTAAGGGCCTTGTTTTACAGCTGTTTTCATCACCCAGGCTGATTTCGTCAAGCTATTGCACAGTGAATACAGAATTGCATGTAAACGAAGAGAAATTTCTAGGGGGATATCTTCATACCAGATTTAGAAAATCTAGACCTTGTACCCCATATAGCCAGCTGATATTGTGGGAACCAAGAAGTCTTTATTTGCAAGTCCTATCTAAAGCCTTCCAAGACCCTTTCTATTTGCTTTATGTAGAAAATCAGAAACCTTAACTTACATAGGCTTTGGGTGAGATAGATCTGTCCTAAACTTCCTTCTGTAAAGGTTGGATCTAGTGACCACATTTTTCACTATTCCTGTTTGTTAAGCATTGAAGGGCTTAGTAGAGAATGTTGGAAATAATTGCCTTTAAGTTATCTAAAGCGTCCTGGAAATAAAACTACTATTTTTATGAAACAAAAATTATTGAAGTTTAGAATTACAATATTACAATATATTACGTTGTCTTTTTCCTACTATTAGCAAGCTACATGAATGTTATACTGATACAGCAGTATGTATAAAATTGCTACTTATGAAATATACTCCCTTGTCTTGAATGCAGAATTTCAGCATTACTCAGTCATTGTCTAAGTTGCAAGCTAAGGTTTTTGTGAATGTTTATACATTCAGAGGTAGTCAAGCTATGGTGTCAGCAACCCTGAGTGTGAAAACATAGAGTGAGATGGTGAATGGAAGTATAACTAAAACATGAATATTAGAGGGGGGGGGAAAGGTGTTTTTTCCCCGTATGATTTGTGTACTAAAATAATTATTTAACCTTGTTTCTTTAAAACAAATAAACAAAACTTTTTCATGAATGGTGATGCTAAATTTGTTATTTAGAACTTTTAAGTTCCTCTCTGATGGCAAAGTGGCTCACTTTATCTGCATTTAAATCATTGTTGATTTGGTGCTTTGAGATACACCTGAACATGAAGAGCAGCCTGCCTGTTCCCTTGCAGATACACTATGAACCCAAATGCCTGGGAGAGGAGGTAGGCACACTTGGAAGAAGTACATAGGTAATTTGTTCTCTCTTCTTCTCTGGCTTCTGTCAGACTTTTTTGAGCTGAAATAATGGTGTAACCAGAAACGTTTTTAAAAGCAGCAGCTGGATGGCAATTAATTACTTGTGTGTTTGGAGTATGTATTAGAAGTACTAGCTTCAGTTCTGATTATCAGTGAAGAAAGAGATCTGAAAAGTGTGTTTATACTTGCTGTGGATAAGGATTTATGAATCCTTGCTATTCATATAACTAAATATACTTTTCATATCACTTGATGATTTGTTTCCTTGACTTAAATGGTGCTTCGGGGAAGTCACTAAAATGTGAATTTTAGACTGTCTTGCTCTCTGGCTTATAGGTAAGCAATGAAGGATTTATAATTTTTTAAGTTGAGTCTATGACTTCTTGCATATTTTGAAAAAGCATTTGAAGTCTTTTCACACTTGAGCAACAGAAGCATTTTTGCTCTGCTTTCTTTATTATTTCTAGTTTTATTATAAGACTTACTAAGAAAGTGCGATGCTGTGTATTTAAGAGACATCTTTGTAACATTTGGTCTCTTTAATATCTGAATTAAATAGACGAAACTATCAGCAATTTCTTTGTCAGGAGTGCTCTCCAAAGTGGGATTTAAATAAAATTTCTTACCTTTGTGTATGGAAAAAACTTTAAAATTCCAAAGGTAGATGAGGTACTGTACCTTTAGCAAAGGTGAAGCTGTTAAGTTAGTCTAGGTGGTACCTTGCCTGGTTAAACATGTTAAGGGTACAATACTATTCATAGAATGGCCTGGGCTAGAAGGGACCTTAAAGATCCTCCGGTTCCAACCTCTCTGGCTTGGGCAGGGATGCCACCCATTAGGGCAGGTTGCCCAGGGCCATATCCCACCTGGCATTGAACATTGCCAGGGATGGGGCATTCGCAGCCTCTCTGGACAACCTATTCCAGTGCCTCACCACCCTCTGGGTAAAGAATTTTTTCTTAAGATTTAATGTAAATCTTCCCTTCTTTAGTTTGAAGCTGTTCCCCCTTGTCCTATTGTTTTATACTCTGGTAAGGAGTCTTTCTCCCCCTCTTTTATAGGCCCCCTTTAGGTATTGGAAAGTTGCTGTAAGGCTCCCTCGAAGCCTTTTCTCCAGGCTGAGTGTTCCCAGCTCTTTTAGCCTGTCCTCACAGGGGAGGTGCTCCAGCCCTCTGAGCATCTTTGTGGCCTTCCTCTGGACCCATTGTAGAAGGTGGATGTCTGTCTTATGCTGAGGACCCCAGAACCGGTTGCAGTACTCCAGGTGGGGTCTCATGAGGGCAGAGTAGAGAGGCAGAATCACCTCCCTTGACCTGCTGATCATTCGTCTCCTGATGCAGGCCAGGATATGGTTGGCTTTCTGGACTGCATATGTGCGTTGCTGGCTCATATCCAGCTTTTCATCCTCCATGATCCCCAAGTCTTTCTCTGCAGGGTGTCTGCTCCACTGTGTTTGTATTAAAATTCTAAAATGAGTAAGCAGAACATAAAATCAGATCATACTCCAAATCCTGTCTAGGGAAGGTATCAGCTGCTCAACTTCCTCTTTCTTGTTCTGTCATTTCATTCATCTGTTATCTTGTTTGTTTTATGGGCTGAAATTCTAAAGCTGCAAAACATTTTGAACAATAGTATGAGGCTGCACCATGATGGAGAAACCAATAAATAGGTAGAGGGAGAGTAGTATCCCACTTCTGATAAGTGGGAGAAGACTTAGGTGTGAGTTAATAAAAGAGAATTGAGGTGGAAAAGGGTTAGTAGGTTAGGACATTTGGCCCACAATACACAGTAAAAACAGGGAGGAATAGAGTAGGTCTGCAAAGATAAGACACAAGGACTAAGGGGCCCCGCTAGGAGATAATGGGAACCTAGCTGCAGGGCTACCAGACAGAAACAGTTCTCGTGACCCTGATGGCTGCCAACTCGGTAAAGCTGGACAAAGCTGAAAATGCCAATGTGACAATGACTTTGAGCCTTCCTCATAGACCACCAGAAGGCAGCGCACATGCACCTAGAGGAGGAGATTGAGTTCCTGGAACTAATTTTAATAATCCCACCTATCCACTGCATAGTTATAGCCTATTAATGCATATGTATAGATTAGGGCATTAAATAACGGTCTGTAACTTGTCTGGGTAGAGTGGTTTGGCGAAGCTATTCCCCTGCTCTCCAGTGCTGTAAATAAACATACCTGCTTTATAACCTTTCATGGGTTGTAAAGTTTGTTTCCGCACATCAATTTGGCGACCCAGATGGGGACCCTCTCTGCTCGCCTGCGGAACCGAATGAGAGTGGGACGTCTTTGGGTGCCCCCGAGATTTCTTGGAAGACCTCCCTCACTCGTCCGATCACCGTAGCGGCAGACAAGGACCATCTGTGGACCACGTATGTTGGTATAGGGGATTCCTGTAAGCTGTAGAAAGACGTTCTATGCGAGGAAAAGACCGGCATGTTCGCCTCTGGGTCGGGGTTTGAGTCCCCTGGGGTTACCCTTTTCAGGGTAACTGAGTCCTCCTAGCCGGAATTGCAGGGGGAAATTATCAGGCGTTTGGTACTGTGTGCAGTGTAACTTTAAAGGGAAAAAGGGGAAAAAAAAAAAATCGGTCAAAGGAAAAAAAAAATCGGAAAAAGAAAAATCGGCATAACAAAGTAGAGGACCTCTTGGGATTTTTGGAATGAGTGATGGTTGACTTGTGTGTTGCTATTGTTGATTAGATTGTTCTGTATGATTGTGTGTGAATGAGACATACAAATATGTACGAAGTGAGTGCGGAGTTCTGATTCACGGTTCTGTTTGCCTGTGAGGGAAACGGCCGGAGACGAACCAAGTGAAAGAGAATTATGGGTGCTGTCAACTAGTGTTTACGTTTAGTGCTTTACAACCTTTCTTGACATTCCAATAGTACTTGTAAGCTGATCCTAACTGTTGTTAAACTTTTATGTGAAGAATCCTGGTTCGCATGCTATAATTTTCCTCTCTATGAGTTTAAATTGTTCTTGTTAAAAGTTATTGTATGTGAATTTTGTTTGAAATATTGTTCTTGTATTAGTCTGTGTGTAATTGTAAGGATTGTGATTTAAGAGGCCTCTTTCCCTCATTTTTACCTCCTTCCCCCTTCTCCGAAACAGCCCCCCCTTGTTCTTTTTTCTTCTCTCAGTACTGCTTTCACCTTTGGTTATCTGATTGTTTATATTAGAGCTCCAGGATTAAAAAGTTAAACAAGGGAAACTCACAAATGAAAAAGACATAGTAAAAAGAAGCCCCCTTGGATGTATTTTGGCACACTGGAAAGAGATAGGAGGGGAACCTGGTGGCTCCACAAGTAAAAAGACCTTAAGATATTGTAATCAATGGTGGCTGTTATATAAACTACCAGAGAAAGAAAGGTGGCCCCTTAATGGGATCTTATTACAATACTCTTTTACAGTTAATGTTGTTTTGTAGAAGAGAAGGAAATGGGATGAGGTGGCATATGCTAACATGTTCTTTACTCTCAGAAATCATGCCAAGTGGCAAAAGGATTCTGGATTAGGTCCACCATAGGACTTGTTAGTATTGGCAATACACAGGGAAGGGGAATACAGGCTCCTTTAAGGGAAGTGATGGGACCAAGTGTAAACCTGGAAGGGAATTGCTAACTGATATTAAGGGAGAGCTAAGGGAGATTTTTCAGTGGGTATGGAGTTTGAGATTTGCAGTCTTGTTATTTTGGAAAAAGAAGGGCAATTATGTGATTGACTTTTGTAAAGCATTTTGTATGTGGTGAGCCAAGCAGGAGAGGTTTTACAATCGTCCCCTGCATTCCAATGGATGTGTTACTTGAAATAGTGGAAAGTGTAAGGGTAAGTGCAGGTTAAGGGTAAGTGCAGGTGTAAGGGTTAGTTTTGGTTCAGACATCATTCATGTATTGGTCTGTGTGTATGAAACAGTAAGGAGTTTGGGAGCAGCGTCTAAAACCGCCCCCCCCCATTCCAGCCTTTCTCCTCTCCATCCACTGCTGCCTCCACACCCCCCACCAGCTTTCTCCGAGAAGCTGTGTATCTCTGTATGTGTACATTTTGTACGTTGTACATATGTATATAATTACATTTTTTTTCATTCTCTGAAATCACCCTAAGTCTCACAGAAATTGTAGTTTAGCTGTTATTAAATTTAGATTAGCTGTTATTTCTGAATAGTTACTGGAGTGCATCAGTGGGTAGCCAAATCCTTACCTGCTCTTTCTTTATAAGCAGCTATGTTAGGAGAGGAAGAATCTGTCTGGCATTTAACAGTAAGTAGAAATATGATGAAAAATCTTGTGGTTACTTAAAAGCTGATGCTGAGAAGTGGTTGTGATTCATTAGGTATGTTAAACAATGTGTGACATGTTTGCATATAACAACATGGTATTAGTTTTATGCTTTAAAGAAGTTATTTTATGCTAGTACTGAAGGATTCAATGTTTATTTGGTTACTTAGTTTCCTTCATCATGTAGAAATGTGAGGTGTTTTCTGGCCATCTGTAAGTCAGAGGCTAATAGACACCTTACAGTGAAAACGCTACTCTGGCACTGAAGGTAGTACATTCAGAAACATAGCTTCTTCCTAGTAAGAAAAGAGTTTCTGGTATCTCTACCTCAAAATGTTGTTCTTTTATGAAATTCAAGAGGCAGGGGTTTATCTGCACGGGAGGTAAACTCAGAGCTGAGAATAAACTCAGCTGCAGTTATGGAATATGAATATCTGCATGAGCAGATATCTGAAATAGCAGTTGAAAATTGTGAGTTGCCTGAATCCAAAATAGCACTCAAGCGGAGACAGAAGGTTAATGGCAAAATTTGAAATACTTAATTTCCAAGAAGGAAGTGAGTATTTGTTTTGGAGTCCACTATGTGTTTTTGTGATTTACAGGAGAAAGGAAGAAGGGAAAGGTAACGGTAGTGTGTCATCCATACCATGTCCCTTCTTAGGCTTTTAAAGTGCTGGTGAGTAGCTCTAGTATTTGCTTTTATCATTGCCTGTAGTGGTCTTGTGATTTGTCAGTTCATAGTAAGATGCTAAGAATCATCTCTGAAATTTTCTTGATATTTGGAAAAGCCATGAGCATTTAATCTTCTTCAGGCTCAGAAAAACTTCATTACTTTGGTTTGTTTATATTTGGACACTCTTAGTGCTAGAAGTTGAATTCACTAAGATGGAAACTTGTAGTAGTAATTGTGCCTTAGTGTTACTAGAAGGCCTTGTTGGAACTTAATGGATGCTTATTTTTTTTCTTCCTATTTATCTTGTAGAACCAATGCACATATGTAAGAATGAGAGGTATTCTATAATGTGTCCTGAATCAGCAATAGACTTACTTAAAAAGTGCCCATTTTCTGTTGATAGATATGCTTAACTTTTTATTCATAAGAATAGTATCATTAGAAAGTAAGTAGAGTTTTAGTGAGTGTAATGGGACTGTTTGTGTGAATAAAGCTAGAGTGCACCTAGTTAATTAAAAGGTGTAAAGATAAAAAAGGCATAAAATGAGAACTTTTAAACTAATGTTGTTATGTTATCAGTCTCTCTTCAGCCTCTCAGAAGGCTTGCATGTGTTAAAATGGTGGGGATGGGGGTGGTATCAGTGCATTGTAGTGCAGGGCTGCTATGCAGAGGGGTCTTAGTAGGCTGGAAAAATGAATGGGCTAAAAGGAGCCTTTTGAAGTTAAGCAGAGGTAGGTACCTAGTGCTGCATCTGGGAGGAAATAACACCATGCATCAATACATACAGACTGGATACTGACTGGAAACAAAGCATGCTGTCAGGAAAAGACCTGCGTGACCTAGTGGAGAGCAAGTTGATCGTGATTGAGCAGTGCTCTTATGGTGAAGAAACACAACCATATACTGGGTTGCATTAGCAAGAACCAATCAGTGGGTTGTAACAAGTGATTCTTCATCTCTGTTCTGTGCTTATGAGACTGTATCTGGTGTATTGTGTGCAGTTTTGGGCTTCCCAGTACAGGACACTAATACAGTGGAGTGAGCCTGTCAGAACACCATCAAGGTGGTTAGGGTGCTGGAACACATGATGTGTGAGGTGAGAGAACTGACATTGACAGAACTGTTCAAAGGACATTTCTCTGTCATATGGAAATACCTAATGAGAGGCTCTGGAGAAGAGCCTGACTTGTTTCAGGAATGAATGGGAATAAGATGAGACACATAAGACGGAACACGGGAAATTCTGACTAGATAGTGGGGGGGAAAAAATTCCATTATAGTTCTCAAACGTTGGCCAGTGAAATTGTGAACTCTCTCTCCTTGGAAATGTTTGGAACTTGACAGTTTCTTGAGCAACCTGCTCTCATTGGACCTGCTTTAAGCAGGAGGTGGGACTAGATGCCTCCCAGATGTCTGTTCCTACATGATACTGTATTTCTAGTATGTGTTATTAATTACTGGGGTTTTTTTCTGTTTGTGGGGGAAAAAAAAAATTCAAATATTTCAACTCTGCCACACCTGATGATTTTCCCCTATAAACAAATAAAAATTTCCAAGTAGGCTTTTGCTTTTTAGTGCAGAAGTTTCTGTGAGACAGTAATGAATCCTCTTTTTCAAATCAGAGACTGGGTTTTCCTAGTAGATGCAAAGCTGTGAGGGTTTTTAGGTTGAATTTCTGAGTTGGAACCCTGAAGGTAGGATAGATACGAGATCCATAATGCTTACTTAAGCTGCATTTCTCTGAAATGCAAAGATCATCCTAACTTTAAAATAGTTGTGAGATCTGTTGTATGTTGCCAAAAATAGTTTGGCCTGCTGTGTGTTTCTAGCTATGCCTATGATTTTATGCAAGATGAGGTGTATACCTGCTTCCTATAATTATATTAAAAGGATAATGAAATGCAATTGTTGTGCATCATTGGCTTTTTTAATTCTGTCCATGGTGTCTTTGACTATGTCTTCCATCTTGTACTGGAAAATAATGTAGAATGTATCTGTAGATCTTTGCCTTCAAACAAGTTTGTCTTTAAGTCACATTTTTGGTAATTAAAAATAGTTGGCTCAAACCAAAATGCATTTACTAGAAAGTTTTAACACTGCTGCTGCTTAGTTTTACTGCTAAGGTGATCTTATTGAATTATTAGTTTACTTGTAGTTTTATACTTGTTTACCTGAACCTTGTAGCTGTTTTTCAAGTTTATGAATGTAATACTGTGGCACTTTTAAGATCAGTATTACATAGATACTAATAAGTGCTGGTATTTTGAATATTACTTAAATCTGTTATTCAAAATACTTAACATACAACGTTAGTCATCATTTGACCAGACCTGTGAGTTTACTAGGTATTGGTAGTGGGAATATTAGTACTGGGAAGGCAAGATCTATTGCTCTTTCCTGTGTTCAGTTAGTGGTACTTTTTTCATGTTGATGTACACATCATCCTGTTGACTCCAGATTTCTAGGCAAAATCCTACATATTTTGGAGATAAGTGGAAAGCAAGATGGGGAAAAACCAACCAACCAAAAAACTTTGGTCCCTGTTGGAGTCAGGTATCATGTGGTTATATCTGGTAGTCTCTTAAAAACCTGAGGAATGAGAGCAGTTGCTGGTTACAGGACTGGGTTAGTCAGTTTAGGGCTAGGGGTTAGGCCACAGCTACTAGATGATACAACCTCTCATACAAATCTTCATGAACCTGAGAGTAGTAGGAATTAGCTAATCTTTTAACCTTCCCAATCTCCTATTCACTCTTCTGTGCTTGTTTCCAGGAGTTTTGCTTTAATAGGAAAGAAGTGTACAAGTCTGAAGGTTAGTTCACTTTACTCAGTATGAAATTTAAATAACTAATTACTAGTAGTAAATTTGTGTAACTGTAAACTGCAAGAAAATGCTGGTTAACAGTCCAATCCTGAGTTGTCTAATGGTCTTTCAATTGCATTAAACTTGTTAAGCTAGTGCAGGTACTTAGTGTAGTTCTTAAATTATTCACCTGTTAAATTGTTTCTAGGTTCTTCCATAATCCTAGTAAGGGTTGTTGTCATTACTGCATCACTTCTACATTAATAGTTGCTGTAGGTATTAAATTGAGAAAATGCTTTTGGTTAAACTTTGATTAATATGCAGACTATCTTTTTGTCTGACAAACTGCATAGAACTGGATGCAATTTAGATAAGGAAAATAAGCAATTTAGTTCTTTTATGGCAAAGTGTGAATTTTGAGAAATAATATTCTATAAGGGACTCTAGGGATATAGTCTGCTTTTGCATTCCTGATGTATCTAGCATTTTCCCTTCAGATTGTATCAATATTAATACTTGTAATATTTGAATTGGCAGAGCCTCAATATGCTTGCCATGAGTATTTAATAAAATAGTATCTGCATAATAAGTGAAATACCTTTGTGCGTGGCAAAAATTACTCTGAGTATCAAATTTTTGTCTGTTACTCTAACCTTTTGTAACAGAATTGTACTAAGGTCTTGGATTGCTTCTCTTTAGTCTTTGAAGAGACTGCACAAGAGAGCAATCTTGTGAATATCCTTGACTATAGAAGCTTCATTCAGCACTTAAGCTTTATTGCATAAAACCATAGAACTCAATCACTCCTATGGTGTAACTCCCAAGTTATTTGACTGTGCTTATGTCTAATAGAGGGAGCTTCTACTGCCTGTCAGTTCTTTTGTTGGAGTGCTAATAGGGGCTATCTTGTCTATCTTTGTCACAAGACAGAAAACTGATTTTTGTTCCTAATTTTGTAATGTCATTATTAGCCAAGAAGATCAACAGTTCATTGGGAAAGACTAGTGGTTGTATAACTGTAGTTACTTTAGAAAATCAAAGTTTAAGGTGACATTCCTTTAGATCCTGAAATATTTGTAGTATTTTATGAAGGGGGGTTTAAAAAAAACCCAAAAACCAAAAAAAAAACACCCCAAAACCCACAAATGCATTAGTCCATATTTTACTTAAATAGTTTAGTTCAAGGCAAATATATGTAGCTTTTTGTTTTTAGCTGAAAGTGATCTGTGAGAAAGTCTTTTAAGTGTTTGCTATGTTAGGATGTGTTTAAGTATGGGAGGCTATTGTGACAAAGTAAATCATGGCAGCTCTGTATTTGTTCACTTTGTGGAAACTTAGAGGCTTCATGGTGTTTAGACAAACAGTTTCACTTCGGAATAAGAGTGTCCATATGGGAAGCTAGTATAGAAAAACTGTTCTGAGGTATTTCCTCAAGTCTTCAAGCGCTGGGACTGGAAGTGTGTTAGCACAGTTGATTTAAAATGAGTGATTGAGTTATATGTAGAATTACTAGCAACCTAAGTAAGGTAGACTTACAGAATTGACTGCAGAATCTGTATCTAATGGTTTTGGTTGTTTATAGAATGGCTAATTCAAAGTATGGTTCAAACTGATTATTAAAGTGTACTTTATCTGCAGGGGTTTTCAGGTCTTTCTGCGTGAAAGACAGAACTGTGCATACAAAGATAAGGAAAACACATCTTGCATTCCTGCAAAAGCTACTTGTTATGTAGGCTTTCCTTAACTAGGAACAGGAGTCCCTTGTGCTGTGCCTATTCGGATGTTGAATATCTCAGTGGCACTTGGATTAGATTCAGGCAACTTCTGTGCATAGTTAATGCTGCTTGGTACTGTAAATATCTTGCATAGTTTGACATAGCTTATGATTCTGTAGGGGCCTTCACACAGTATGGGAACGTAAGTAAGCTGTTATGTATACAGCTTTCATGGCACAGTTTAACCAAGCTATCCTTTAGTGAGACAAGCCATGATTGTATAACTGCACTTAGGGTTTATGCCAGCATAGCTGTATCAGTTACACCTCTGTGTGTTAGTGACTGATGCGATGATTTTGTCGGAAATGGTTTAGACCGACATTAGAGGTGAAGTTTCAGAATTCTCTTAAGTTGTTCTATGGCAGTGCCAAGAAGTGGTGTCATATTCCTCCTGCAGCCTGGTCTCCTCTTCCAGCTTTGTGCTGTGACTTGTAGTGTCTGTGGTGAATTAAATCAGGGAGTTGGGCTGAAAGGAAAGAACTTTTTACTAGGATAGTTTTAATTCAGGTGTTTACTATGAGGTTGTATGAATGCTTGCGCCAAATCCTGCCTCTTCCTTTATGTTAGTTCTGCCAGGACCAGGAGGAAAGTAGGAACTTAGCAGCTGTTAGTCTGGTTTGAATTGCTGGGGAAGTACAGTCTCCTACGTTTTTGAGTAGAGTGATGTTTTAACAGCTGGCATTATCAAGAATAATAAGTATTTAGATAAATAAAAACTTCTAGTAAAACTTGGTGATGCTTCGTGTCTAACTCTTGCAAAATGAAGACATTTTAAATATTTGAGATGTTTTGTGTTCTGACAGGAAAAAATCCCTCTCAGTACAGTGCTTGTATGTAAATGTGTAATAATACACAATTTTAAGGTTGGCACAGGTTTAGTTTCTTCTTAAAACATTTTATTAAAGAATATCAGTAAATGAAAAAAGTTAATATGCAAAACAAGAACTCTAGAAATTACATGTGAATACAGTGAGATGAAATAGAATGTGAAATGTGGGAAAACTTCAAGACTGAAAATGATAGTAGGGTCAAAGAACATGGGAGTGTCTTAAGAAAATGCGTCTTTGTCCTGACCTTTTCCTATCTAGGAAAGCTGCTCTTTAATGTTACTCAGACTGTCTTGTTTCATCTCTTCTTGTCCTGTCCCAAACATTTCACAAATGAGTGTTGCTCTGTGCTTTGAAAGTGGGTAAGAGCTCTCTCTGAGAATGCAAGTGTAGTCTGCTGATCTCAGCTGATACTGCAGTGCTTATACTTCATAGCTGTGCTGTGGTAATTATGTGACATTTCTGCTCGATAATAACAAGCTCAGGCTGTGGAGATGCCCTCAATTCTTACTTTGAAGCTGGTGTGAGTCTTAAGAATACTTCCAAAGTATTGAACTATTCCTTCTTGCTTTGGTAGCTCCTTGTGCCTGAGGGATGGGATGGGGAAATCAACAATTTCACAGAACTCAGTATTTCTGAAATTGAATTTGACATTTTCCTGCGGGACAGTGTCCTGCACTTTGCTTCCTAGCAGAGTGATATATCCTACCTTTTTGCTGTTTTCCCATCATCCTGAGCTACTCTGGGGTAGGAAAGGGTTAAGGAAGTAGAGTGTTGGTTTGAGGAGTTGCTGTAAGACCAGGGAGATGAGAGGCTGGTAGTTGACTCCTTAGCAGCTTAAGAGGTGAGCTTTTGTTAGGATTCTCCCTTTCTGGCATACCAGTGAAGGGGGGAGAAATGAATCCTTTGGTCTAAATTGAGAGAGTTAATGGTATTGTAGCAGAAGAGGATAGGAAAATAATGTGGCAATTATGGCAAACCAAAATTACTTTGGACGTATGCAAGGGGTTAATAAATAGGATAAAAAATTAACTTGGTTCTAAGTCACTGATTTAAATAATTGTTTCATGGAGTAAGCTGCTACTGAAAGGTTGGAGTTTTCTGCCCAACACTATGTTGACCCGGTATTCATGGCCTTTTGCAAAACAGCGTTATATGGATTTCATTGAGCTAGTCAGATAATACTTTCTGGTAATTCTTTTGATGGTGTTCATGCCAGATTTTGGTGTAGAATAGGACTGTTGAGGTAGAATATAAAATGGAAGAGAGGGCAGGAGGAGTTTTATGACTAGTAACTTCATAGTACCATAGGTAAACTTAGCTAGCATGGCTTCAGACTAGGGTGAATTATTTCTTTCTTAATTTGGTTTATTAGATATTGATCCATATAGTGTCAGTATAAAGTGTTCGGATATTCAAAAATACCTAGTTCACATTTGTAAATAATAGCTGTATTAAAGAACTAATTAAATTTTTATTAGGTTAAAAAGTGTTTATTCATAAATTACATCATACATCAACAACTTAAAAATTCTGTCTAAAAGAAGTTTTTTTTTGTTGATGTTATTGGGAAACAATTAGTGATAGAAAATGTTTTGAATGCACGCTTTCCCTCAAAAGCTGGTGGACTTTGACAAAAAAAGTAGTATTACAAGGAAAAGAGTAGTATTACAAGGCCCAGAGCTGCTCTCTACAAGGATTTTGGTAGAAGTGAAGATGTGTATGATAAAGTCTTGCACAGTGGCAGAAGTTTCTCTTCAAAGTTTCTGCTAGAGTGGATTGTGTATTCTGTACAAGGAAGATATAAAACCAGACAGGGTATTTCTGATGGCAGGGAAAGACGAGACAAAATACTATTGATATTTATCGTAGTACCTACTGTGATAAATGTGTCTGAATGTCCAATCTTTGGGAGATGTTTTCAGAATGACTCTTGATGAACGATTGATTCCCTTTGGCTTTCTTTTTAGAGATAAAGCTTTTGTAATGGATTAAAGTGCCTATGACTCTTCCCCAACTTTTCTGCCTCACTCTTTTAATCCCCACACGTGGGTTTAATCTCCACAAGGCAAAATACAATTTGGAAAGCATGACTATAGCAAAGCTTAGAAAGTCTCAGCAGTTGGGATGGTCTAAAAGATAGTAAATCTTTTGACTAGAGCTCTTGTGTTGAAGCAGGGGATGCATTTTAAAAAGGCAGAAAAGCTATGCATAATAAAACTGAAATATGAAGAAAAACAATGAGGGAATGACATCATGCATTGTGTAATATGGTGCATTAACACTTTTTGGTCAGTCTTGATAAAAATAATTTTCAGGTGTGATCGTGGGAAGTTCTGCTGGTGTAGTGTATTTGCAGTTTCCTATAAAAGGAGTTTGGTGTTGGTGGAGTGTTTTTTGTGTTGGTGAGAAATTCTAATGGTAATTGTATTGTTAGAGAATTTCACTTCTTTGAGATTATGGAAATAAATGCTGCTAGTGATGGCATGGTTTATAGTTCAGGATTTGCTAGCTCAGTGATTTAGTCACCAAATTGTTATTGAATCAGCAGGAGGTGATGCTGTTTTAGACTTAGTGTGGAAATATATTCAGGTTTTTCTAGAAGAGCTACTTCTGTAAAATGAGCTTGTGTTGTGAGATCGCATGTTGATTCATAAATTCTATGCTAAGATAATGGATGTTAGAGGCATGCTGTTGGTGAACTCTGCTGTTGGAAACATTTTAGAGAAAGCTCAGATGATTATGGTAGAGGCCAGGGACTTGTTCTCTTGGAGCTGCTAAAATTGAGTAATTTTATCCTGTGTGATGATTAAGGGGAAATAGTGTAGGAACACTCCAGATTTAATTGGATGAATAATCACTTCAGTACAGTTAAATTTATTAGTTGTTGCTCCTGGGGTGAAGGGAAAAAATAAAGAATTAGTAAGGTCAAGCTAAGCTGTACCCTGAAAAGTCTATCAGAATGGTATGAAAAAAGTTTCAGTTATGTCAATACAAAAAAGCATTTGTTATATGGAGGACATGGTAGAAGTTAAACATGAACTTGAAATTAATCCTTACACTGAACAGTGTATTATAGCCTGCTTTTTTTCCCGTAGGTTTTGTACTAAGGAAATGAGTATAGATAGCTACAGCTGAGGATAAAAAAAGTCATCTCAAATGGGGGACCCAGGATCACTGACTCTTGAAAGTAACTGAGCTTAGCAGTAGGGTTTGTTTTGTTTTGTTACACTAAATTTATGGAGTTAAGAACTTGTGAAAGATGGGTAGTGTGGTAGTAAGTGAAATTGAATGTGAAGGTGGGTGTCTAGGCTGCCACAAAAGGGTGCAGGGTGCTGAAGAAGAGTGTTAAGTAGAAAATGAAGCAAGCTGCAGCATGGGTTAACCATAGATGGTATCACAGAAATTCATTCCTTTTGCTGTTGCTTCAGTCCTCAGAAAGGACAGTTGCAGGTTTACTTGCAAAGAACAAGAACTCCTGCTGTCGACTTGGAGCCTTCTAGCAGGAGAACCTGAATAGACCTTAGAATGACAGCATTTCCTGAGTAGGTAGTTTTGATGACTCTAACTGTATTGGTTATTTAAATCAGTATGCTGCTTTGTGAACTAAGAGCTAATGCACAGAGGCAGGCAGTACTTCCTTAGAAATCACAGTGTAGTCACTGAAGAGGACAAAAACTCAAACTTATACTGAAGCCTTGCTGGGACTCTGTCACTTGATCTGAGCCTCGTGTCATGTTGCCACAGAGAAGCAAATTTGATCTTAGGTTATGCTGGTCATAATGTATTTTCAGTGAGTTCAACACAGTGTTTTTGGCACTGATTCTGAGACTTCTGAATTCTTTTATGTAGGTTTAGTTGGGTGATCATGTGATGTAGATTGGAGAAGTTGAAAAATATAATTATGGTGAGATTAAAATTTTGGCTCTTAAAGAGCAAAATTAAGGCTAAAAAGGGAAATCAGTATAAATACCATATATTTCATGAGGGGAATAAATACTAGAGATACAAAGGTAACTTGCTGAGGGTGGGAAGCAGTGCTGTCACAGGTGGGCATAAATAGATGATAATTTTACCTAAATTGTAGTTAAGAAAGCTTTTAACAATGTGAGGTTATGGAATGAGCTGCCAGTTGGAATACTGAGAGCAAAAAACTAGGGGATTGTAAAGGTTGTAAGAGGCATGTGTTGCCTTTTCATTGAGTTTAGATTTAGAGAGTGAATTTCTGGCTGTGGGAGAGGGCTGTCTCACTGGGAGGGTCTGTCCTGCTGCTGGTCAGTGTTATGAAAACAAAGCTTTGAAAGAGCAGTTTCAGTTGCTCTCTGGTCAGGCAACTTACCGAACAGGAACAGGAAAGAAAACAAATGTAAAAAGTTTAAAAACATAATTTCATCAGTTCTATTAATAGCTTCCTTTCTGTGATGTCTTATGTAAAACAATGCAAGATCCAGTGCAGGACCTCCAAGATGATCAAGGAGTGGAGCATCTACCCTATGAGAACAGGCTGAGAGAGCTGGGTCTCTTTAGCCTGGAGAAGAGGAGACTGAGGGTACACCTCATATGTCTATAAACATGTTAAGGGCCAGTGTCAGGAAGAAGGACCCAGGCTCTTCTTAATGTCATCCAATGTTAGGACAAGGGGCAATGGGAGCAAGTTAGAGCATAAGAAGTTTAATGTTAATGTGAGGAAAAACTTTTTCACAGTAAGGGTGACAGAACTCTCGAACTGGCTGCCCAGGGGGGTTGTGGAGTCTCCTACTCTGGAGACATTCAAGGCCCAGCTGGACTCATTCCTGTGTGACCTTATCTAGGGTGTCCTGCTTTGGCAGGGGGGTTGGACTTGATGATCTTTCTAGGTCCCTTCCAACCCCTAACATTCTATGATCTGATGCTGAGCTTCAAACATAAAGCTAGTTAATGCATACAAATTAGAATGAGAACTGTTACATTAAGTATTTAACTGGCTTTTGATTTTTGGATATGCATGGTGTGTTCTTAATTGGTAGCATGATTGATTCTTTGTTTTGAAGTGTGGTACTTGGCCTCAACTGTGTAGTTGCAGGTGCTGCCTTATTTGTGTGAATTGAAGGGTTTTTATCCAAATTTTAAAGACAAATGTTTGTAACTATAGATGTTAAAAGCTCCCAAATCACAGTTGGATTAATTTAGTGAAACTTTCAATTAGGATATTTTATATGGTGAAACTTTTACTTTGATTTTTTTTCTTTATTTGTAAGCATCTCTGGTCAGAAGAGCACCCTCTTCGTTGGGGGGAAGTGGATCTATAGAACATTTACAGGAAGGAAGTAGAGGTGATGTCTTAGCTGTTATCCAGTGTTTTGTCTTTAACAGTTCACATCATTGGTAGATCTAAGAACCAGCTGATGGCAACTGTCAGTTTTATCTGACTTCTCAGATGTCAGCAATCAGATTTACTCTGAGGAAGAGAAGTGCAGCTACACAGGGCTTTTTGGTGTGGAGGTAGTTGGAACAATTTTAAAGGATCTGAGGAGATAAGAGTTCTCATGTCCAGGGTTAGGGCTGCACCAGCCACTAGATGAGTGACAGATGTTCTCTATTAACCCAAAGAGGAAGAGAAAGGGAATAAGGGAGAGAGACTTATGCATTGGAAAAGAAAACTAAAACCGCTTTCATAAAAATAATAGCAATAAAATGAAACATATACAAACCCAATGTCTAATCAAAATCCTCTGATAGTATTTACCTCACCATCACCACTGATGCTCTGGCAGGTACTGGGGAAGTCCCAGACTAGATTCAGCAGCAGATGGCAGCTGGATTCAGAAGTTGAATTCTGGAGCTGGATTCAGAAGTTGAATTCTGGAACTGGATTCAGGAACTCCTGGGTCAGACAGAATGGACCCCTGAGTTCCTGAATGGACAAAGTGCTCTTGAGGTGCTGGCCGTTGTAGAAGGGAGCTTGACCCTTGGCTGACTGAACAATGGACAGGTTTCTGAGAGGCTATGGAGTCTCCTTCCCTGAGATACTCAGAAACTGTCTGGACACAATCCTGAGTAATGTGCTTTAAGGGACCATGCTACAGGCAGGTTGGGCTGGATGGACTCTGGTGGACCCTTCCAACCTTAACCATTTTGTAATTCCTCAGCTTTATACCAAATATGATGTACGTGGAGTGGAATATCTAGTTAGTTGGTTTAGGGTCACCTGTCCCGTCTGCTCCTTGCAGATGCGACCTCTTGCTTATAGGACCGCCAATGAACTACACAAGATTTAGTAGTGACCTTGGTAGTAACTATAAACACTGAGAGTTGTCACTACTAGGAGCAGACAGTCTGTTAAAAAAAAAAATTAGTTAAATTAGGAAAATGCAGTCACTTAGAAGAGATTTGTCTGAAAAGTAAAGATTACTGCACAGAATTAGTTCTGTTCTAGTTCTAACAACGACATCTTGGAAAAAAATAACAGAAGTTCAGGAAATCCATATTGCAGTCAGTGAGCATAATATACAGAAGTAGCAGAATGGGCAAACTTGTAATGACTTGCCTCTAAAAACTTCATGGTATAACTTTCTAAAAGGAGATTCTGGTTTACGTTCTCCAAAGAAAGTCACTGTCTGGAAGGTTTGTATGAGTTTCACTAATGTTGCTCTCTGGACTTGGAAAGCAAGTTTGATGGAGTGAGTCTAAACTCTTCTGAGAATCAGTTTCTGGAAAACATACATTTTTTTTCAGTATCAAAATAGAGTGTTTTTATTTTGTAGGCAAGTTGTTATGGGGTGTGAAAAATGTTGAGGAGGTGACAGTGTAATTCAAGTGTATAAATAAATTGCACCTTATGCCTGAATATTAAAGATAAACATTATTTTAAGCCAGAGTACCGTGTTCTGTTTAGATCATCATATTGTTTAAAAATAGTGAGAACTGCATTTGGGGAAGTCTTTCTATATTGCAGTGAAAATGACAATCATGTTTATTATCAAATTGCTCTAAACAAGAAAAACCCCAATATATAAATCTGTCAGTTTAATTTTACAGTTTAAGATATGTAGAATTAATAGCCGATTTGAAAGACCACGAGTTTTTAATAATATAATCAACTTTAAAATCACTTTAGTTATTGTATTGGTGGGTTGCTTTGCTTACTTTAGTTACTAGTATAAATCACATTATTGAGCTTTTTAATGCTTCACAAATAGCTTGTTTTGAATGAAGTAGAATTCCAACTGGAAGATAGCTGTTCACTTTAGGTTATGCTATTTTTAATTTTTTAATTCTTTGGTTTTAAACTAGTATTCTAAAAATACAGAATACCATATTTTGGGAAAAATGTGTCCGTTGCTTACTTATGATTCTTTGTTTCTCTCTTTTTTAAGACGAGCAAAAATCAAATTAAAGTAGATCTTGTAGATGAGAATTTTACAGAATTAAGAGGAGAAATAGCAGGACCTCCGGACACTCCGTATGAAGGCAAGTAGTATTTTTGTGTATGCAATTACTGTATGCTTCACGTGTCTTAAGATGATTTGCTTGTAAAACTAATGTACAGCTTAAAAATGGAGAGCTATGTGTTTTTAAAATGTTTGATTTATTTGAAAAATACAGTTTTAAGCTTGAAAAATACTTCAGTAGGACTTCTGTGTTGCTTGAAGACAGATCTGTTCTACAGGGACATAGACTAATTTACAGGTATAAGCTGTGTAGTGTAATTGGTATAATTCTGACTACCCTGGACAGATAAAGGATGAGGAAATAGTGTAACAGAAGTTAACATAGGAAAATACTGAGCAGGGTTTGATGATGTCAGAAGCTGAGGAGAAAGGAAATGAGCCTGGAAGGGAGAGAGTAGAAAAGCAGAAGCATCTGTAATGGTAAGGATGTTCCCCTGCAGAACTTGTGTCCCAGAGTTCCTCTGCTGTCTAGAAATAATGGTCATTTCCACTCCTCTCACTTCCCTCCTCTTTATGTGTCTTTCCTCATCTTGTCAGCTGCTAGTGTTTAGTTGACAGAAAATAATCTTCTGGAAAGAAGGTAACTTCTTCTGGTTATAACATGTGCCTTTAATTTAAAGGAAGACTGCTGTGGACTTAAAATGCATGATCTGTTTGAAAGTGGGTCATTCTGTTTAGTTCTTTTGCAAACACAGTTTATGTTGTAAAACCATATACAGATGCTAACATGTTGCAAAATTAAATAATTGGATACTGGGAAACACCTGAATGGTGGTGGGGAGGGTGTTGCTTTAGGTGTTTGGTTTTTCCTCAAACAGAATTAATCCTCCTAAGGTGAGTTGGCTTGTCATGTCTTTCTCTTTTGTTTTCTTTTCTCTCCAGGTCAGTCTTACCTTGGCTTAAAATATCAGTCCTTTTTGGAGAACGTATTGAGTGTTATTTAAAATTAAAGATGTATTCATATGTCACAGAAGTTAAAAGCTGTATAGCAATTCATGAAGAGGGTAAAACCAATATTTGAATGCCTGTCTGCAGAACTGAGTTCTGTGTGATGCTGAACAATTCAGATAGACCAAAATTTCAAATGCACAGCACTGTGTATTGACATACCCAGTTTATCTTGCTAATGAAAATGAGCAATGTTTAATGTGGATTTGTTGATGTCAAATACATACATGCATGCATACTTACCTACATACGAGTACATTTAATGATACAGTAAATAGTAAGTAACAGTAAGTGATGTGATGGTATGCTTACTTTAATCTAAAAGACATGCACCAAAGAGCAAAATGAAAGTTGCTGGCAGCCCAGTTTCTGACATTTCCTGAAACTTGAGTAATTTACTTTGGAATGAGTATTTCTGTAACATAGTTTCATACATTTAATCCCTTAGATAATTATGAAGGGCGTGCCAGTGTGGTTTACATTTTATGACTGAGGCAGTAATGCATGCTGCACAATTACTGACTGATCTGTCATCTGTAATCTGAACAGTGATGCAGCAAGAAGCACTTCATGAACAAGAGAATTAATGCAGTAGTTCAGGTCAGATAATTGCATTATACAGGAGGGAATTCTAGGACCATTGTGAAGTGAAAGAACAATAACATTTATTGTTGACCACAGTTGGCGAGGTATCCAAAACCAAACTGCTACTGCAAAATTATTTTATAGGTGATGCCAGGATGTTGGTTTAAATATGACTGTGAGGAATAATGCCGTCTATTGACAAGTTTTACAGCTCTTTTTTTTCTGTCAATAGTGTCAACTCTTTGGTCAATTATAAGCATATTGCAAGACACACTTTCCAGCTGAAACATGTTTGTATTCCATGTTAAAACATCTCTATTTGGAGAGATGACCTTTAAAAGTCTAGATTAATAGCTGCTGGGTTTTGCTTGATTGAAGAGCTTTTCAGTAGGTTTTTTTGTTCTGATTATTTTTTTTAAACTGTGTAATCATGGTGTTAATTTCAAGCCAAGTCCACATGTGAGTCACAGCAAGTGCAAACTTTATTATAGGTTATTTCTTCAAGGAAAATAGTAGAATCCTGCTGTAACTGTTGAGATACATGCTCCAGTAGTACAGAAAGAGTATTTTGCCATTACTTTTTAATTTGATCTCAAGTATTAAACAGCTGTGAAAAAGCCATACATTTGCATACTCCTTTAAAAAAGCACAAACAAATAAAACCAACAAAAACCACCCCAGAAATAATTGGCATGCAGAATTTAGTATGTAACCCACTTGCCTTTTAAATGTAGTATTATGAAAACTAAGCTTCATATTTGTTTAAGTCTTCAAGCCTGTATTTTAAACTGTGAACTTCCATGCATGGCAATACAGTATAAAGAATATTAACAACTTGTTAATGTCTGCAGTTTTCAAATCTTTTGGACGTGTACATTCATGATGGAAAAAACTGGTGGCAGAGTAGCCTGCTATAGAAGGCTGTAACAAACTGCCTTTAAGGGCACGTTTTAATGTGAGCCAGAAGGAGTGGTAATAGCCCAAGGATGAGTTTATCATACCTTACAAAATGGTGTGATAGGGAAATCATACAGAGGCTCTTGAATCATGGCAGTCCAGGAACCATGTAGTTTTTTTGTTTGTTAGGAAAAACTGCTGCTGAATTACACTTAAATTCAGACAAAATGGAAAGTAACCTTACTTTTAAGTTGTTTACGTACATTTCTTCAAGACTATTTTTGTATTGTCCTGTAAGCAGACAAGCGATCAACTTAGACATTAACTGTTATAAGTTTGGATTTATTGACATTTCTTCTCTTGTTTCTTCTGTTTCTGTTAAATCTTCTGAAGTTACTGTGGTACTGAGAAAAGGCAGATGTGGAAAGTAGTGTAAAATATCTAATTTGAAGTTACACTACACCTTTAATTGGTTATTAGACTGAATTACATTTTAAAAGCGAGAGGTGTTAGTAGCTGCCAGCATGAATTTTTGCACAGAGAAGAAGGTGCCATAGACTATATATTCAGAGTATTCCTTTGAGGTTTTATTCCTGTGTGTGAGTCTTGCTGCCTATATTGATACTACTGGAAAATTGGTTTTGTGTAGAGTGATTTGCAGTGCAGTAAATGGTTCTTGAAATCCCAAAGGAAACAGATTGCAGATACTTCAGCTTTAATTCACAAAAATGTATAAAAGCATATTGAGGGAGGAAAAAAGTTTCCTTCTGAAAGAACAGTAGTAGGATGAGGATAAAATGCAAGAAAAATGCTTTGAATTGCTATAGAAACTAAATGTTTATGTTGGTTTCATGTTTTTTGTTACACTATGTTCTTTTTGTCATTAAACTGCTGCCTAGCAAATGATCGTTGGAGGGCAGGCAGAGATAGCTTGAGATTGCTTCAGAAGACATAAGTATTGGTAGTAAACTTGAATGTTAACAAAACTATAGTTGAAATAGACATACTTAATGATACTGTTGCAGGGAGAGAAAAAAGAGAAATGTTTAGAAAAGGGCAGTAGAAGTTGGTTCAGTCCATTAAGCACATACTGTCCTTTATTGCATGCTGTAATCCTGCAGATTATATTAATACAAGTGTGTCAGAGTGTTTGCAGAGTTTGAATAGAAGTAAATAATGCAAAAAGTAATGCAGAACATAGTGGAAGTAACATTGGAGCCTCCTTTATTTCTTCCCCAAAGTGTGTGAGCTTTTCTTAAATGACTTAGTTGAATGTTACTAAATTCTAGGAAGTTTAAAATAAACTACAGTTAATTTCAATTGTGTAATTTGAAAACTTACTGTAATATCTCATGTTCAATCTGAACATTCCAGTGGCATGTTGTTTCATCTCTGAGAATGTTTGGTTCATGTTTTGGTCTATTTTACTAAAATAAATAATGGAAATCTCAGCATTGGTAATTAGAAACTACCATTAGAATGTACACATTAAATATACCTAAGAACTACAGATTTTGATTTTCCTAAGCAAATACTACCTTATTAGATTTACTTTATATGCATTTATTGATAAAATGCATGAAATGAAAAGTAAATGTAGAAGTAAAGCTAATGTTTCTGAGTAGATTTGAATTACTGGAAAAACTGTTCATCTAGAAAAGTAAGCTTTATTGTCATGAAAGATGAAGCTTGAGTAGTAGTGTTCTAATTTCTGACTTGTTCTTGTCTTTTGAAGGTGGAAGGTATCAGCTAGAGATAAAAATTCCAGAAACGTATCCATTTAATCCTCCTAAGGTACTGTAAACAGTTTTTTGGATAAAATAATTCGTCTAACAAGTTGGTTTTGAATATTCTTGTTCATTTGCCTGCATGTGTAGTCTTTGTACTACCTGTCTTCCTTGTGTGTGGTTGTTTTGGATTTTTTTGTTTGTTTGGTGTTTGTTTTGTGGTATTTTTTTTAAGTTCTCCTCCAGATAGGCATTGGAGCTGTCATCTTTAGGCAGAAATAATGCAAGGTAAATAGCTATATCAAATGAGAAGTACAATGCTTATTCCTTGAAGTACAGATTAGCACAATCTGGGAAGGAGCTTTTGCCTTCTTACTGACCCTTATGTAATTTCTTTTTGGCAAAATAAATACAGTTTTCAAATAGTTCTCCGTGATGTGGAGAGTATGGCTATCTCCACCCCCCGCCTCAGTATTGTTGAAGAAACGCTTACTGATCTTCTAATTTCTTGACTCTGTAAGTTACATTTAGTAGAGTCTTGGATCTAACCTACTGAGTTTCTAGTAATAATTATAGTGACATGTATAGTTGTGTGACTTGAAGAACCAGCAGAGAAATATCATGGTCTTACTGCAACTGTTGAAAGAATGCATGAAATGTGCACATAGATGAGACAATAAAATTGGCTGTGGTAGAGTCACACAAACATTTTTTTCAACCTACCTCCCTTTCAACTCTGCAGTATCTTTCTAGCACTTGAAATTTGTGATTCCACTTCCCTCCTAAATGGATCAATCTGAGTTCCGCCTAGTGCTTTCCTCAGCCATGTGCAGCTGCAACTGTGTAGTCTTGTGAACTAGTTTTAGTCCCTTCTTCAGTGGCATCCAGTGAATCAGCAGACTCCTGAGTTGTCTGTCAGTTTCTAGATTGGCTTTCTGTTTGTCTGAAAGATGTCTTTGAACTAAAAATATCTCCTAGATCCCGATTATTTTCCCCATGGTATGTGATACTGGGAAGTAACTGGGGAAGAAGAGGAAGGGAGAGATACCAGTAGCTTCTTTCTAGCTCCTTGACTCATGTGCTTTGAATGACTTCTGTGAGGGTGGAGTGAAGGACATTAGTCTTCATGAAGTGTCTGTTGATTTCAGGTTTTTTCATCTGCATCTGTTCTGGTAGGAGCTAATATAAGGAGAGCTGAAACAGCTCATGGACACAAAGATGGGTCTGTGGACCGTGGCTCAATTGCTACTTTAGGGGTTGGTGGTTTCTACTTCCTAAGCTTATAGACAGCTGTTAGAAGTTCACTGCACAGTAACATAGTGCTGCTTATTCTGGAGTCTGTAGTCTTGAATTTGAGGCCTTTTTGCTTGTGTCTAGCTCTGCCTTTCATCTGGAAGATGTCATTATTTTGTTCATTACGTGCTTTGACAGCCATTGTTAGCTATCATTCACTGTGAGAAATTACCTGGTATTTACATGGCTTTTTGAGTTTCCAAAGTGATTTAGAAAGTTGAGCTAGTTAATAAGCGAGTTGGTTGACATGATCTCTTATTTTCTGTCCTGGAGAGCAGAACTGCTATGATCTTGTCTATTTATACTTGGTTACTGTACTGATTTTATTATATCCCTGTATGTACAGTATTTTGCTGTAGTACTGATGAATAACATGTTCTGTGCACTGGATTTGCTTGCAGATCAGAGGCAAAGTTGAAAGATGTGTACTATATATAAAATGTTTGTCAGGAGTCAAGTGAAAAGGTAGAGATGATAAACAGAAGCAAGTCAAAGTCACTAGAAGGCAGTTAAAGTGCAATCTGAAATAAGAGGTTTGAAGAAATGTATATATTCCTTTCAGAAGACAGTTTTGGGTTTTGAGACTTTTAAAAGAAAATGTTGCTTTGAAGTCAGTGTCTTTAGAAAGAAAGAGAAAAAACAAACACAAAAAAACCCCCAAAAAACCAAACTGATTTGTATTCATGCTCACAAAGCATCTGTAGACTTCAGTGTAAAAATATGGACATTCACTGAACGAATGCTGAGACTAGAGCCTGTCAACAGCAAAGAAAAATAATGGTGATCTTGTTCTGGCTTTGTTTGTTGAAGAGCTGTCTGCGTATGGGTAATGGAACTAGATGGTTGTAGAAACAGTATCATCCACCAATGAAATTTTTATACTATTACTTTAGCTACCAATAATATAGCTGAACAGTGAAATCTAATGCCTATGTTATGAGTTCAGGGACTGGTTTCACTTTGTTAGAAGTGGACTTTCTAGCATTTACAGTGTTGGAAGTTTTTACTCTGTTTAATGATGTGCTTGTGTTGAAACACTGGTACTGCTGGAGGATATTTCTAAAGGGCTTTGTGTGATGCAGGAATATGCACCCATGACAGTACAGTGTATGAGAAAGCAGTTAGGGAACATTTTGGTGTCCTCAAAAGGGCAGTATGGTTTTGAGTAAAGCAAGGCTCTGATAAGAAATGGCCTTGGAAACTCGAACCCTCCTTGAATCTGTGGTATCCTTTGTCTTAGTTCTGTTTTTTAGCTTGATATCTAATAAATTAATATTTATAGTATTACTAGAAATGATGTATTTGAAATGTTTAATATGCTGCATTTAATAACCTTTTAAAAAAAAATTGTCTTGTCTTCTAGGTCCGGTTTATCACCAAAATATGGCATCCTAATATTAGCTCAGTCACTGGGGCCATTTGTTTGGATATTTTGAAAGATCAATGGTAAGATTCCATACAGATTTAAATGTACAAAATCAAATATGCCACTGTCCTGGATAGAGACACCAACTCATGTTGTTTTTCAGTTCGTGTTTGTAATTTGACGTGTCCTTAAAGCTTAGAATATTTCATTGTAGTGTTTTGAGTTCAGTATAGTATTTTTGAGATGCATGTGAAATGACTAGGTGGTGATTTTGGAAAGTACTACCTAGGTATTTAGATACACAGACACTAGGGTTAAGGTGAGCATTTAATTCTTGTTGATGTTTTGTGTGTTTTTGTAGGAGTTAGGTTTTTTATTTCAGTTCTTTTAACAAATGCTATTTATTGTCTCCTGAATATGCCAAAAGACAACAAAGACCTAAAGATATATGAGCTTTGACTTATTTATTTTGGTCAAAATCATTGGGGTTTGGAAAGGAAGAATGGGAGAGGAGGTTTGATTTACGTTCTTGTAATCCCTGAAAGTTGGGTATTGTGCAGGTAAGTCTTACTTCTGCCTGACAAAATAACCCCAGTACCTTCCTTCACCAAGATGCATGCAAAATAGGAGTATTGGAAAAAGAACTTGCCTTCTGTGTATTTAAAGCAGCTGGCACAGGGAGCACCAATATTAGGCCACTTATATACTGTTAAACTCATCCTTTGAAACACTAGCTTCATTTGGAAGCGCTAAGGAAAGAATTTCACAGAACTTGATGGTGGCATGGGGAGGCTTCCTGTATACTGTAATTCCTTTTCCAGTGATTCTTAATGTAATGACACCTCCATTTCCTAGTGGTGCTTGTTGTAAATTTTGGTTTTTAACCATAGAATGGTAAATGAAAATCACTTGAGCATTTCTGAAGTACTTGTCAAAGCCTGTGGTCCTTTGGAGAAGAGGAAACTGTTGAGGCTACCTTCATCCTCTCTTGTTTGAAGGATTTCAGCATTGTGGTAGATAAGCCTCTTTTTTTCCACNTAAAACTTCCTGCTCCATATGAATGGTTCTTACTGTTTTAAGTAGTTTATTGTTCTTCAGTATATGCTGGTTTAGGTATTTAAACTGAGACATGCCCACATCACCATGTTTAATTTTTCTGCATGTGTAGGTTGGGCAGTGGTTTGCATAAAATGGTAACTTCATTAGAAAGGAAACAAACAAAACCCAAGCAACACCTCCCAACCTTTATAATTTAATGTTTAATGGATTTCACCAGGTATTCAAAGGTAAATGGGACAAATACAATTCTGAAATACTCTGATTATGTTCTAGAAATATATTTAGCTCCACAGTCTTTCTTGTCAAATCAGTTGGTAATAAGCACTGTTTCTGAAGTGATGCTTCATTGATTTGTCTGCTCTTGGCTGAATAATGTTGCTCTTGTTGCTGCTGTGTTTAAATGTCTCAAATTCCAATGCATATCTGTTTTTCAGTGAGGACTGTAGGAGCTGAAGGACAGAATTTGGGCCTGTGGGACTTATTAGGGTATCTGTAAGGGTTAATAAACTGATAAAATACGTATTTATGTACAGTGAATACAAAGATTTTAATTTGTGTAGTTAAAAAAGCCTCTTCCTTACTAGCCCATCCCATGATAATGATTTTCTGTTCTAATGAGCATAGTTGAGATACTGTTCTACATATTACAGAAGGATTAATCACTTTGCAAAGTAGTGTCTTTAAATGATTTTTTTAATAAGTTCAGTGACATTTTCTCCACAGTATATGCTCGATGCTGAAATTCTTTGCAGCTGTGGATTTTCATGTTTAGATTTATAAATGGCTGTTAATGCCAGTTTGTTTGCAAAACAGTTACTGTTTGCTGGTAGAATTAAAATAGGTATATAATTTTATAGAAGGAATACTGTTTATGCTGATCTGACTTCTGTTATGTGGTTTCACTTACTGTAGTCTATATTTATCTTCCAGGCTGATATTCTGTCTCAAAATTTTATTCTTAAATATAAAATATGTCTAATTCTGTTCATTGAAACCTGAGAACTAAATCTCATGAGCAGTGATTATCAAGTTAATGTATTGTGGCTGTGTATATGGCTACAAAAAACTCTTGGCTGTTGTGGTTTTGGCAGTCAAAATAAAAGTGAATAATAAGAATAATTGTTTTTGTAGTGGCTGTACTAGAGAGGTCACGTTTCAGTTTTAGTTGAGATGCAGAAATCATTATTATAAGATACAATACAATTTTAATAGATTCACAAGTAGCAGCCAAATCATAATCATCTTCTTGGACATGTAAAATTGCTGGGTTTTGTTCAGAGTGTTTGAGAAGCACTGAGCCTCTTTAAAGCTTTGAGAAAAATGTAGAGAATATGAACATTGTTTGAATGAACTCTTCAGCAAGCAGGCTATATTTCTCCCCCTGCACTATGTCAAAGCTATTCTTTTATTCTTTTTTTCTTTCACTAATGGGTGCCTACTCTTGTATTTTTCCTGTAAATAGTGGCTACAACAGGCTTCCACTCAAAGGCCTTATTCATTTTCCCCTTTCATCCAGATTCCGTAAATCTTTCATAAAAGTTCCCAGAGCTTTTGTCTTGAATTAACTAGCTTATTTCATAGATTCAATAAATAGTGCAGATTATTTAAAAAAAATAAATAAAAATCTTCCTAGCAGCCATGTTTGGTTGACAGAGTGGAGCAGAAGTCTGCTGACTGTAGCTGTTCCTGCTGTTCTGCTGGGTTACCTCCGAGAGTAACTAGAGAGATTGTTTCCAGGGAGGAATATACAGAACATAAGTAAAAACTTCCTAATGGAAAATTACTTGCGTTTGAAAATGAAGAAAAAAGAGAAAACCAGTGTTTCATAATCCTCTTAGGACTATTTCAGCTCATCAGAAGGTAAGAGATTTCTTACCTCAGGCATGCTGGGCACAGCTGGTTTGCCCTGCTTTTTAATATTATCATTATATTCACCCAAACAAGGAGTGCTCTTTCTTTAATGGAAACATCCCAAGATACTACCTATTAAAAAAAAAAAAAAGTGAATGAAATAATATCAACTTTCTTTGAGATGATTCATTCCAACTTCTCTTTGCAGTTTAATGAGTGCAGTGCCAATAGAAAGCCTGGTTTTTACTTGTGGTCTCTGGAGTGGAAGCTTTAGTTGAAGTTCTCAGAGAGTGCTTCCTTGTAGCGAGCTCCCTGCAGCTCAACTGTAGATGTTATTGGCCTTTACTCCCATTTTGAACATGTCAAACTTGCCAGCCTGCATAGTGGCTAAGCAGCATTTTGGAATGGAGATGGGTTACTGTAATGTCTAGGAGAAAATGGAGCTGGAGCCAGTACCGAGTACCAAGAATGACAGTCTGAGCAAGTATGACCTACAGTGTTTGGAAAGCCATTTTAGTGTGCTGGATATGAAGCATGGTAAAGCATTGAGATAGATATTCCAAGAAACTTGTGAGGCTCCAGTTAAGAACAGATTAGAAGTTTGTCAGGAATGATACAAAACCTTGCCTTTGGCAAGGAGGCGAGAGAAAAACCTAACACCCAAGTGTTGCAGCTAGCTTGAGTCACCAAAGGGAATTGCTTGAACTGCATGAAATGATGTGCATAAATCCACACCTAGAAATAAATTTCAAGTGTAAGGAGAGTTGGAAATAATTATTTTCAGGATTCTCGTCGGAAAAACAGGTTCTTGAGGAGCTCTGGAAAATGCAGAAAACATATATCTTTCCACTGAAAGTTTGTTTTAAGGGAAATAAAAATTTTTTTCATCACATTCTTAGCTAGCTTCTGGGGGTGTCATGTGGGATGTGTATTTTGGTTTTTTAGTTTTGTGGCACTATCAGTGTAGATTTTCCTCTAGAACTGATGATGAGAATTGTTTTTGCTCTTTGCTGGTGAGGAACAGGTCCTGCCTTAGTAATGTCTGTCAATGTAATTCTGGGCAGTCTTCTCCCTGAAGAAGGTAGTGGGAGGGAAGAAGGAGCTTTTTGAGGTACTTGGGAAATGAGAATCTGTTTTAGCTGTCCTTCCAGATTCTTCTGGGAATCTTATTTTATGTCTGAAAAGTAAAGACTAAGCTGTGTAGAAGATAAGACTTTTTTGCTTTGATCAGGAAAGCTGATTAGTGTCCTGAAGGTAGAAAATGTTACATCAGTATACAGCAGTTGCACAAAATACCAGATTGTCTTTACTGTGAATCACAAACTGCTATTTCCTTTTAAAAATAGAAACAGCTGCTAAAGCTGTAACAGGTTTTTTTTCCCTTTTGTGATTTAAGGATATTTCTTTAAATGTTTGTGTCCAGGCAAGACTGTTTTATTATGTATGAGATGTGAAAGCCATTTTGAGTTACAAGACTTGAAAATATAAGTTACAAACTACATTTTTAAACCTTTTTATTTAAACGAGTCTTGTCTGTAAACTTACTATTTTAGACTTTTGAGTTCTCTGAGCATACAGTCATCTGTATATCCAAGTAGATGAGAGATTTATTTTTGTTACTTATTTTGACATTGGAATGTAACAACATCATTTCAAGTCCCAGCGTGCTTTATACAAACATAACAGATGAACGGGGACTGAAAGGGCCTAACAGTCCTGAAAGCCAGAGACAGCTGGAGCCAGCACAGAACTTGTATTCTAGGTGTCCATGGCACCTTTGGTCCTTAATGCCTCCTTCTCCACAAGGTGTATCTTCCTCTCCTAGAAGGTACAGTGTAAATGGAAGTAAATTGAATGTAAAGGTGACACAAGTGGCTGTGACCTTTTTCATGTCTTTTATAGTTTAAATAATAGCAGCATTTTCAGATGTCTGTGAAGAAGAATTTCTGTGAAGTGCAGAACAGCTTTTATTTGGTGAAAGTAACTACAGTATCAGTTACATTTGATAGGTGTTTCATGTTAAGTTTGTCTTCAAAAATACACTAAATGGTGTAATAAAATTACTTAACTGGGAAAAAAACCTTAGGTTTTATAGCATGTAGGGGTGAAATTAACTGTATAAGGATAAAAATGGTTAAATCCATTCAAGCATAATAAGGCCTGAAAGACTTGACATTCTGTGACACCAGAATGCCAGAATAATAAACTTGTTGCATTACCTTTAATACTGGGAGATGCCTCTGTGAATTATGTTGTCATTGAATATATTAAATAGATTAATTCAAGACAATAGAAAGCATTAGAGATCACGAAGAACAGGAAATTATAGGAGTGAATAGCATAGGTACACATGAAGCAAAAGTACTTTTATATTCTGTCACTGAGGTTTGTGTGTGTGCTTTAGGTGTGGAAAACCAATATGCTTTATACTCTTTGAGTGTACTGTGTTAGGTAGGCTGTCATCACACAACTGAGAATCTTTCAGAAACTAGATGTTCTTTATCTTACAGTCTTCCTGGTTAATCCCCAGTTTTCTTTGTAATTTAAAGAAACATTCTTTGGCTTGGACAAAGCATTCAGCTTGGAACCTGAAACATTAAATTTGACTGGAAGAGAATACGATTCTGAAGAGGAGGAAAAAAGTATAGTTACTAAGGAATAGGTTTGGAAAAGGAGTGGTGAAGGATTTCTGAATTATGACAAATCAGCTAAAAGCATGAGGGATTTTTTAAGATTTAAGGCTGCTAAGTTCAGCTTGAAGGACTCCAAGCTGATGTGGCAGTTGGAATGAGACAGTATGTGCTAATTAAAATCTCTGTCACTTGAGATGTTTCTCACTTGCGTATTTATGTAGAACACTGCACTGTGAAAGCTCAGTGATGATTATCAAGCTAAATAACCCAGTAAGTTTCTAGGAAAAATCTTCAAGAATTAAAAACAATTAGGCAATAATGCCATATTTGAATGGTTAGTGACATAGCAGGAAACAGGAGCTGTAAATACAAGCATCTAGCAATATAGTATTTGGGTGTCAAAAGCAAATGTCCAACATTTTACCAGCATCTGTTCTCTGTTCATTGGTGTACTCTGCCAGAGTACTTAAATACGCTGCCTCAGAAATACATAAATTTCTGACATCTGAGACTGGAAGTAGACTTACTTTCCTTGTTTCCCGGACTGTCAAGTCACATTCTTCCCCACCCACTCTTAGCAGACTCTGCATTTACTTTAAGTCTTCTGTAAAGAAATGACTTTCTGTCTGTAGAACATTGAACAGTTTGCTGTAAGTTAGATGCTTGTGTTTCACAACTTTTCTCTGGTGTTTCATGTGCCATAACCATTTTACTCAAATCAAGATGTCACGTTTTTCCCTGCTACTAGTTTCTATAGTACTTAAGCAGAGTAAGCAGTTTTGTGTATTGGCTTGGACATATGTCTGTGCTTTCACCACAACAATTTAGTCTACTTAACTCTTAGAATTGGCTGAAATACTGAACTTTCACAGATTGTGAAAATGTGGGCTCCTTAATTGGTTTCCAGTTTGTGACACCTGAAACGGTAGATCAGAGATGGTATTTATGATAAAAATCTAATTAAACTGTAGATTTAAGCTGTTCAAGATTTCCAGTGTGTAACAACTTCATGGTTCTACTTTTCTGAGTGTTTATTGACTTCTATGAACACACTTAGTTTTCCATTACTAAATTTAAGTCTCTTATGCTAAGTATACTTTGAGATGAAGATAAATAATGAGAACTTGGAACCTTAGAAGTTCTGACCCTAGAACTGTGCTGTCTTCAACAGGATTGATTTAACAGGGGCAAAAGAGTGACATTACGGCACCATCCTGACTACAGAATGTTTTCCTGCTTCCAAGTCACGTCAGGTTGAAATGAGAGGAAGCAGAGATAATATTTTCAGTTGTGCATTCTGTAATAGCCAACCCTTTCTACTACTATGGTAGTATTTCCCTATGTAAATTGTTAAATTTTACTGAAAAATGTCGTATTAAGACTGATGCAATGCAAAAGGTACTGAGCGTGTAGAATTCCTTACCTATTACAGGTACTTAAAATACAGGTCACTGTTTCTGTGTACACTATTTTGCTCTAAGGGTGCCCAGCAGAGGGAGCACACATTGGCTGCCAGTTCAGTACCTAGACCTTAGACAAGATGCTGTTACTGGTACTGAGGAAGAACAATGTAAGCTTCAAGTAGGCTTTTTGTTTCCAGATTAAATGAGTTCTTTTAAGTGGGCATGGTCAAATGTGCAGGTTAAGGACTATTTTCCAAAAGCTTAAGAAAGCACTGTTAATAAGTAAGTCCACATTTAAATCCCTATTTAAATATATGTATTGAATGATACTCTAATGCCTGTAAGCTGCTGCTGTTTTAAGATTCTTAGACTTATGTTCTGTACATGTACTCTTACAGTAGTACATGCAGTACTGAAGTGAGTACAGGCATTGGATTTGGTAATGTTATTTTCAAATTCTTAATTTTAGGGCAGCAGCAATGACTCTAAGAACAGTGTTGTTATCGCTGCAAGCCTTGTTGGCAGCTGCGGAACCAGATGATCCACAAGATGCAGTAGTGGCAAATCAGGTAAGATACTTAGTTGTCTGTGAATTTGTAACAGTTCTGTAACTTCTGTAATTCGTACTAGGTTCCAAGCCTTTGGAGAAAGATTTTTTTTTTTTAAAGAATTTATTGGAAAATAGCCTTACAATAAGTGTGAGATACAATGGTGTTTTGTGCTCCTTACTGTTTGGATTCCAGAGTACGTAGCAGTTATTTTACAGCGTCAGGAGGCTTATTTTGGTAGTTTTGTTCATTTAGCTTACCAGAAATGTCAGAAGATAACAGCATAGTAAAATGAATTTCACTATAACTTGCCTTTTAAAATCTAGTATAATCTAGTATAAAATTCTAGTATAAGAAAAGCAATGTTGTATTGGTTTAAAATGTGTTTGAACTTGATAATGTTAATTGGATTTGGCTTTGTATGTAGCTCCTCTTCCAGGTTAATATGAATATTGTTGAGTGTTGTATTTGTTTAATGTCAAAATTTTATGAATAGTGACTTTAATTACTGTTGCATTTAATCCTGGGGAGCAATTTATTCGAGTGAAGCATCCTATGTATTTTACCTTTGCAAGACTTGGGGTAATTATTACAAGGTTTGTTTTGTTTTCAGACAGTAGCAATAGCTTATGAAAAGTAATAACAAAATAAAGTCATTTCGATTTTTAAGCCATACCAGGACTGAAAGTGGTTCTATTTGAAGTATGGATGAAAGCTAGGAACATCATTCCATAACTTAATAGTCTTGACAATTTTTGGCAAAGTCCAAAGTATGTGTGGTATTTTCCTTTTCACTCAGGGTGAGGGGAAGAGGGCCTGGCTTCCCAATTGACTGCTAGTAAAAGTATGTTTCAGTAACAAAAGAACAAAGCAAATAGAAGGTTCTTCCAGGATCAGTCCCTTCTATACCTCCTGTAAGTCAGGACCTTCCAGCATAGGGTGACAAAGCGTGACCACCTCCTGATAGATCAGCAGTTTATCAAATCTCTCGGGATTTGGAGGGAAACATGGAGATCAGAGGTAGCCCACTGCACCAGTGGGTGAAGGAGAGCTGTTTGCTGCTACTATACCAAGTAGTAAGTATAAAAGGCTTGCTTGTGAGATTCTGCAGTACTGTAAGGTTTCTCTGAACAAACGTCCCTGAACAGTTCTGTCAGTCCGAATTGCTCTATGCAGGGAGAATTGCAAAGGCCAGCAAAGCCACCAGGCATGTCCCTGCACCAGTTTTTATTGCTGGATGCACACCTTTGCTGTCACACTCTTTTTATTAAATAGTACAGCTCTTTCCTTTCTTACAAAGAACAATAGTATTTCCCATTCTGTCCCTGATGGTAGAATTTAATGTGGGAGTCGTAACGGTCTTGTAGAAGAACTTGAGCTGGAAAGAGTGTTTCTTCTCAGGCAAAAAACTTCTTGAAACTTCCTAGATTCTGAAGTGCGGTTTTCCAAGCTGCCTCTCAGGTGCTTGTGGGGATGTGTCCAGTGGGCCTGTGGCATGGCTGATACAGGGAGAATTCAGTTTCTCTTGTTCCCTGCAAATATGAGAACTGTACTGGGGTTTGGCTCTGTGTGACATACGTGTTAGTGAGGAGAAAGTGATTAACATCTTAGAGATGTGGTAAACACCCAGTTCCTTCATGTGTTTTACTGGGGGGAGGGTGGGATGTTGTCCTGTCATTGTTTTTAAAATTTCACAAGGAATTAGTTAGCCTGCACAGTCGTTTTTCATTATGTTAATTTACTAAACTATGTATTAGGCTACTGAGTTATCCAGGTAAATGGCAGTGTCCTACAAGCTCTCGAGCTGAATCCTAGGGAGAACTCTTGTTTGAATAATGGCAGTATTTTCAGACACCAGCTGTCTGGTGTCAAAACGGTTTCAACTAGTTGCTGTTTTTGTAAGTACAACAACATTAACTGCCTCAGGTTGCTGCTATAGAGCCATCAGTAAAAGGAGCTGTTGGATTTTTCTCAATTCAATGAGAAGCTAGATTATTTACAGGTACCGAAGTAAAGAAACTATTTATTGAACACTGAAAGCTAGTTCTGAATAAAATGCAGCTATGCCTTTATGACTAATCCTTCGCATTTCAGCTGGTTGTTTTCTAGGCTTGGCAGTGTTCTCAAATGTATTTAACAAAAAGGAAAAAAGAGGGAGGAGGAGAAGCTCTTAAGAGTGGAAAACTATAGTACTTAAGCATGCTACTGATGCTTAACTTAATCCTAGTCATTACAGCTAAAGAAATTTGTTAACAAACCATTGTATTCGTTAACACTAGTTATTTCCAACAAGAGACTGTCTCCCATGTTTGTTTTAATGCCGTTAATGATCAGCTAGTAAATACACAAATTACTTCATGTGCAGCAGAATTAGTGGGAGGAGTACGAAGCACACAATGCAGCATAGCTTTGTGTTGCTGTAGGAGAGAGAAAATGAAATGTACAGCAGTGAAAAGTATTGTATTCGGTTTGACTGTACTTTCATACAAAATCAACCACTAAATCTAGAACAAAATGCTTAGAATGGTAATCTGCTGTTACTGTGCTTAACATATGTTAAAATATTAGAGTAGTATATCTCCCAGTATCCTGTCTTATTTTCTGCTGAAATGTATTGTATATGTGAAGATGGGAATACCCACTTTTTTTTTAAGAGAGTCTTTGTTTAAATACGACATCCCCCTTGATATTGCATACAAAAGTTGCTAAAATAGGAAACTCATCTTGCTTGTCTGAGTACCCTTTATGACAGATGACCCATTTTCTTGGATTTTGAGTTCTTGGTGCAGGCTGAAAACTCTGCTGATTCTGTTGTTTATTAGAAAACTTACTAATGACTAGATTGGTGCAAAGTAATATTTACATACCCTGCATGACTTTTTTTTTTTCCTCTTAGGTAATAGTTTTCATTAAAAGAGTTGCTGCTTGCTAGCTTTTTGCACATGTTCCCTTATTTTTCAGCCCTTTTATCACATATGCAATCAATATCCTCATTCTCGGGAGGAAGCCTGGTTAGTAAACTCTCAGCCCTGAGTGACAGATCTACCTGTGGTGTATAAAACGTAGCATATTTTTCAGTAATTAGAGAAATCCCTTATACTGGTGTGCAGTATGTACACTCAGGAGATGCTATCATGGAGGTAATTTGTGCTCTGTCACACTGAATATAAATTTTCAGTAGCTGTGCTAACTACAGCTGCCTTACTTTTGATCTGTGCAGTTGAGAGCAGTACCCGATTGTTCACATAGAATAAACTTATGCAAGTATTTAATGCATTTGCCTTTAAGTTAAATTACTCATTATAGGTATTCTGTGTGTAATCCTCACCTCCAAATTACATTTAAAAAATAGCTGTATGATCAAGTGTGAGACGCTGTTGAAGATATTGTAGAAAGAATGATGTATTGATTGGAATCTGCCATATCTTCTTGCTTTTTGCTTGGATTACTGAGTTAATTTAACTTTGCCCTTCTCCCCCCTCTCTCTTGTGTAGTACAAACAAAATCCAGAAATGTTTAAACAGACAGCTCGACTTTGGGCACATGTGTATGCTGGAGCACCAGTTTCTAGTCCAGAATACACCAAAAAAATAGAAAACCTTTGTGCTATGGGCTTTGATAGGGTAAGTATATATAACTTAATATTTTTCAGTAGGGGCAGGGCAAGTATATCTGTATAAATACAGGAAGTCATTAGTATACTAAAGTAGACTTGCTTCTTACGTGACCTTTTGTTGGTCTAATTGTTCTGTTTTGCTAGTTAGTAAGAATTGGAGTTTTAAAATGCTGTGGTATTAGTAAATCTCGTGAGCTACCCTTGCATGTTTTGAAACAATTTTTACATAAATTATTAAGATTTAACAAATGGTAGTCTAACATGGTGTGATTAATCTGAACTTTTCATTCCACTTCTCAGAGCTGCAGGTTCACACACTGAAAATGCTATTGCCTTTGTTTTCTCATTGCAGAATGCAGTAATAGTGGCCTTGTCTTCAAAATCATGGGATGTAGAGACTGCAACAGAATTACTCCTGAGTAACTGAGCCATGTAGAGAGCTGCTTCAGTAGTCCAGCTTGCCCCTTCTGGAGGAGCATCACCATCTGTTATTTTTAGGATTCTATCTAGATTCTCTTTTAAAACTGGCACTCTTGCCTGATGATGCTATCTAGGCACTATTGGAGACTGAAAAAAAACCCTGCTCTGTAAATAAAGCTAATTAAACGTCTGTGTAAATTTAAAAAGGGGAAATACTTTAATTTTTTTTTTCTTACTAAATATTGTAAAAATTCTTTGAGCTCAGCTAAAATAATGGGGGACAAACATGCCTACTTTAGTGTTTAGCAGTGTGACGAAGACTAGCAGGAACTTGCTTCAGGATTTTGATTAGGTATTTCAGAAAGCAACATTTTTGAGTGTTAAACATCAAAATTGTTGGTGCCACTCATCACAGCTATCTTACTGTTTTTAACATGGATCCTATGTGCCTGTGGATTGACCTATACTTGCATGCTTGTACTTAATAATTAGGTAGGGTCGCTGAAGAGAGCACCATTGATATACTTGAGTGTTCTTGTAACTTTTTTTCCTGAAAGACTTTTAAGACTTACCCAAAGTTCCAAATGGTGACCTGTTCAAAACCCGTTTCTTTCTAGCTTATTAACTGGGAAACCTGATTCTCTTCTCCCTTGCATCATACAGCTGAAAATCCTCACTAAATTACCTTTCATCATGTGGCTATTGTGTGTGCCATTTACAGTAAGTAGCCTAGGTTCCCCTTTGAAAAATATATTTTGAATTACCAGTAATGATTTTCATCTGTTACGTTTTCTACACAGTCTCATAAGGAGTTTGCTTCAATATAGCACAGAAAGGTGGAGCTGGTTTGGGGGTTTTTTGGTGGTTGGTTTTTTGGTGTGTTTTTTTTTTTTTTTTCCTGGTCTTAAATAGATGTGAAATGTTCTTCAGTACATTCTGGACAATATGATTTCCCTGGGTTTGGAGGAGGAAAAAGCTGATTCTCCAGAGTAACTGAGAATTAAAAAAAAGTATTCTTTGACTACTTGAGACAATTCAGCTGGTTATTGCAGCAGTTTTCTAGCTTTATTTTGGGCTTCAGTTTAAGGATCGCTTACCAGGTACTTCAAAAGTCATTCTTGCTTGCATTTTTCTCTAGTTGACACATGGAGGTTGTGTTGGTGTTTTTTACTGTACATACTTCAAATGCACATAGAAGTAGAAACGTGTTCTCAATTTAGCTTTCTTTTGGATTGATGTTTCTGATGAATGAGAACTGAAATCTTCCCTTGGCTTGTACATAAGTCAGTCTTTCTGTTTGTATTAAAATGACATTTCATCCTGAGTGCAAAAGCTTGAAAATTATTAGTTTTGCAACTTCAAACACTAGTACATCTATTTAAAGAGAGCTGTAATGTCTTTGTGAATATGATGCTAGCTTTTGAGACTGTATCTGACAAGGAAGTTCAGAGAAATCCTGAGACTAGAGAGTGGGGATTGTGGATAATGGAGTACTGTACAAGTCATCTTTTCCGTGGCTGTTTTTTCTCCAAAACTCTCAATTAAGGGGGGGAGGATATGAAATATATGTCTGTCTGGGGTTTTTCTTGAGCTATGAAGTACAAGTTGAAATAGTTTCACACTTCATAGACAGTTTATAAATCATACTAGAGGAAATCAGGAGCGTTATTGTATCTGTTAAATATCTGGAGCATAGTAGTAAGGGAACAGAACCAGAAAATAGAGCTGTAGAGATCTAGCTACTTCAGGGATGTTCCTTATACTGCTCTGTCTGGTGTGTCCAAACTTAAATTACTTCAGGACACAGACAGTAAATACTTTGAACTCATATCAGTGCAATACTAAATGCATTTGCTTATACTTACTTTATAGTCTTTATACTTACTGCTTTTTAAGGTGTAGTCAGTGATCAGTTTTCTTGAGTTAGTGTAAATCATTTGCAATGATGCCAAAGGAAATGGGTTGTTTTATATTTATTTATTTTTTTTAACAAGAAGCTGCTACTGTTCAGCTGGTTTGCTAGATGAAAACCAGGGACAGTAGGAAACTATGGCAAAATGCCACTTTTGTTAATCTCAAGTTGCTGTTTTTTCTGTTACACAAGCCAAGAACTTTGTGATTACGTCAACACTTTTTTTTGTTACCCTGGTGGTAGTTATAAATTGCCATTTACTTTCCCTTGTTCTTTGCTGCTATTTATCAAAAGAACTTGGAAGTCATTGTTGGGGACATAGCTTCTCAGTTACAGGCTTCTGAACATGTCTTTTGATAAGATTAGTCTTCTAAGAACAGCAATTTTTTTCCAACAGTATGTAAAGGGATAAAGGAAGCTGGGGAGGAGGGAGGGGGAGAAAAGAGGAAAGGGTTCTTACATGGGCATGGTCACCTCTGAAACAATGCCCTGTTAAGTTTTACTTCTCATGAAGTTACCTCATTCTCTACTGCAAAACACTTGTCTTCTCCTTTCCCCATATGAGTAGATGTTGAATACTAGTTTCTGCCCTCCATCCATGTGTTTGGTAGGAAAGATACCTTGACTGCCAGCCCAGGAGGGTCACCTCTCAAGAAGTGAGCTGGGAAGGAAACATGACCCAGCATTAAGGAAACATCTGTGGTCTGAAGTCCCCCTGAATTTTGACATGAATCCTTTCTGAGGAATGTTTTTGTATTCTTGGTAATTACGAGAGTTGAATATAGGGATAGTGTTGTATGAGGTTAGTTTAACTGCAGCTGGGGCTGAGCCCTAGCAATTTTGCTGTTACTGTTCAGTTTATTATTGAGTTTGTACATACAAAATGGTAGCTCTGTTTTCTGTACGACTGAACATCAGTGTGTTCAGGGCCCTGTGCATCCACGTATGTGGAGTTGCCATGCAGTCCGCTCAGGCTGCACACTTACTGCTTTCTTACAACAAGAACATAAAACATGGGTGCAGTTGCTTTTTAAGTACAAATAAATCCTGCATTGTCTTCTCTATCATTTAAGAACATGGCTTGAAAAAGTAGTTTTTAAGTCTAAATGACACCATTTTTCTAAACAAGGTATTGGTAATGATGCGTACTGATGGACAGAGCATAGACCAAATTTCAGTGCTGAACATTTAACATACCTCCAGCAAAACATTTTATGCCTTGTTTGTTTTGTTGGTGAGGAACAAAAAAAAAAAAATCCTATCTCATCCAGCTCCCCCAAAGAGTAAAGTACAGCTTTGTTCACAAGTAGAGAGATGCCCTTTCCTGTTGCCAAAAGCTTCCATTTTCCTGTAAGTGCCAAAAGTCCTAACTGTATCCCACCCCCACTCTCCAAATTCACATCTTCCTCCTGTTGCTTCTGTGAACAAGCTGTTTTCTCAGCATGACAAACTGGTACATTTTGGAGACAAAAACTTAGGAACATATCCTTCTGGAAAGATGCAGCACTCAGTGGTATTTATTCTGCAGATCCCAAACTTTTAGTAGTTTTTTCAAAAAAGCTTGTCACAGAGTCCATGGGGCCTTGGCTATAATTGGTTCGGTAGCATTTATCTGAGCAATGAGGTACTAATGGTGTAGGAATGTGTCTTGTTATTTTAATTATTGTTGTATTTAACTATTTTCCAAGTAAATTAGTATTGTAACACTGACATATGGAATATAGGATCTTTTGTTGTTGTTGTCTGAAAGGAGAAATTAAATAGCCAGAAAGAAGCTTATCTTGTAAGGCCAAATCTGCATTATATGGTGTGGGTAACAGAAACATTTAAACTATGCAAATTTAAGCTTAATAGCTGTGAATCACACTAGGCACTTCAGAGCATATGGATTGCCTATTTAATTGGGGAAGGGAGAAGGGGGGGAGGGATCAAAACACAGTTTCAAGGAAGAGTTCTTGTTTACTGCTTTGTTCATATACTGTGAAGGTGAAGTGTTCCATTTTCAGTGCAAGAGGAGACCTAACTGCATGCACATCCCTTCCTAAATACCAACAAAAGCTAGCTTAGACTTGGAGGCTTGCCCATAGGGGGAAATGTTTAGCAGTGAAAGTTACTTTTACTTAACATCTGCTGATGAGCAGGCGCAATGAGATGTGTCCTCTCCTGCTGTGTTTTCTTGATTGACTTGATGAGAAGCATCTGAGAGAACATGGCAGTAGGCTCAACAAAGTGCATTTCTTCATGGTGTTTTGTTGCATTGCAGAACTAAAGCATGAAAGTGAAGATGCTCATTTGGTGCCTAAAGCTTTTTCTGGGAAGACCATGTAGATTTGTTCACTTTTCCTGTCCTCGTTCCAGGCACAACTTTCCCTGGTGGCTAGCAAAGGAGCCATTGCTTCTTTCTTGTTAGTTTCTTCTGGTCTGTTCCCAATCCTTCAGTAAATCATGTCACTCATTCTTCCTGTTTGTGGTGGTAGTGTCATCAGCTGATTCAGCAGGAGACTCACAATACAAACTGTCATTAATGCATTTTGCTTCTTGCTTGGTTATTCCAGCTGCAGTGCTCTGTAGGTAGCAACTCTACTTCAGATTTGTTCGCAGTGGACAAACTCTTGCAAATCATTTGCTCTGTACTGTGATGTGATGTTCCTTCTCTGCTGTTACCTGCTTTGTAGGCATCAAAATAGCCAGCTGAGTGCTTATGGTGCTGAGCCATTCATTGGTGTGTAAGTTAAGATGTAGGACTCAACAGCTGAGGAAATGTACTGTGAAAATGCTGTACTTGTCCATTCCATGATCTGCAGCAACTGCTGGTGCTGTTGTGTCTGAAGGAGGCTGCCATCATAGGATTGCTAATGTCAACTGTTGAAGAACCCTGCTTTTCACTTACCTTTTCCATCCTAAATTTTGACTTTTCTAATTAAAAAAATACATTTACCAATTAAAAATACTGCAGGAGGTTGGTTCCTGAGCATCAAGACTGCCTGTACAGGAGGAGTGGGTGAGCTGGAATGCAGCATCAGTGGGTTTTTTTGGTTTTTTTTTTTTGTCTTGAAAATAAAACCGACACAAACACTTTTGTACACAAATGATTTTTTAAATAAACACACATTTGAAAAGATGTTGATTTTCACTGGGAATGCTTAACAATAAATGCATGTTTCCCTGAAAACAGTTTTCATTTTATTTCTGGTGATTTGAATTGTTCTGATGACAGGGTGTGCTGCCTCCATGTCAGTAATGAGAAAGGGATGAACATTTTCATGATGCACATTAAAATGTTTTGAGGAAAACTCTGTAAATATAAGCTGTGTAATGGAAGTGTGAGTTACTTCAACTAGGACTGCTTCATGTGATAGCCTGAGAAATACCTGTACATGCACAACTTCTCCTTTCAAAGGCTGGCTGAAGAAACAAAATTGGTACCTCTCAGAGGAAAAAGTTTTCGTTGGATTTTTTTCCAGCACTGCTTTTGTTCATCTCATCTTTCTTTGTGTGTTTTAAACTATGAACTACAGTTGGTTCTTACCTGAGGAGGTGACAGCCTGTTGGGCAATAATGCTGCCCTGTTTCTTGGCCATAGAAGAATCTAGTTCAGATGATGACTGTGGATTTGTTTACTACCAATACATACTATTCACTTCTTTGGCATTTGTCAACATTTGTTAAATGGAGCAAAGCAGTTTGAAAGAGAGCATCTGCCCTGACAAAGCTGTGGGCAGTGAGTTTGCTATGAAGTTTGCAATGTTATTTCAGATCTAGATCCCATCTTCAAGTGTCTGTGTGTCCTCGAGTTGGTTTTGCTGCTTTCCAGGCAGGTACTACCAGATGGGATAGTGCTGCACAGTTTTACAGTGTTAAAACAGTGATGTAAGGGGGTTGGTTTGGGCTTTTTTGTTTTATTTATGATGGTTCTTTGTGTTGTTGCTTGTTTAGATTGATGATACACAGGTGCTGTGTGACATTGTGGAACCATATTCATTAAGATGGGTGAGGGAGAGGGAGCACCCTCCAGCTCCTCTGCTCTAGGTGGGAGATGCTTCTGTTAGCCTGCTCATCCATTCAGAAAAACTTTTGTGTTAGGAAAAAACCCCACAAACCCCAAAAGAAATACAGTCCCTTGTTTTTGTAGTTAGACACTCCTGTGACATGAGTAACAGAGCTGCATTATACTGAAATTCTTGCAGAGTTGTCCAACAGCCTTGTCATTTCTTCCAGCACACCAGCACTGGAACTAAGCTCACAGTTAAACTGGACTCATAGCACTTACTAGTTGTACTTTTCTGTTTCAATAGCTGTGTGTTTAGCTCTAAGGCAGGTAACACCAATACTGCCAATACAGGAAATTCAGGATTTTAAATTGTTCTAAGGTCAAGTCAGGGTCTGGAGCACCTGTGTCTGGTATAATACCAAATAAATTACATTGCTTCACTTAGTGGCTGCTTTGTGTTAAACTACATAGAAGTCTTTAGGTGGGTTTGGGAGAGCCTGGCATAAAATGAAGGGTAATCAGCTGGGATGTTAAGGTTAAAATGAGTCTAATGTTGCTAGAGGAAAAGTGGGAGAGAAGCTGTTTTGTTCTGATGTTAACAGAGCCAACAGACCTTTAAGCTACCTAAGTCCTTGGTGTGCAGCTGCCTTTGCTTGGAAGTGTGGTGCAGGGCATGGGCTTACAGTTCTCTGCTCCTAGGCTGGGTGGGAAAAGGGACTGTGCCCCGTGTGTGCCTTGCTTTCCCTGCTCTAATCTCTTTCCTTACCTTTCTCAAAACTACTTTTCTCACAGCGGGTAGGTTAAGAACATGCTAGGTGGTGAGCAGTCAGGGTTCCTGTTGATCCTGTTGGGGAGGTCTGGGTAGTTCCCCACAGCTGAGCAGTGTTACTGGATTATGGGAGCAGGCTTACCTGTTTTAGGGCAAAGCTGGCTTTCTCCATTTTAAACATCTACCCCCTGCCTGGGTGCAGAGGCAGGTATGAGGGTGGCTTCCTTAAAGCAGGAATACCACACAGGTCACAGTCCAAAAGAAAAGAGCCAGTTATGTCCCAAAGTGGATTTTGTGTCAAAAAGCAGACCTAGAAGGGGCTGGTCATATTTCATCCTGCAGCTGGGGGTAGCCTGCCAGACAAGTTTTGTGTTTTGTTTTGTTTTTAATTTTTTTGTTTGTTTTGTTTTGGTTTGGGTTTCTTTTTTGTTTGTTTTTTTGTTTTTGTTTTTTTTAACAAAGAGCAAGCAACTGGAAATTGTCATCATCACAACAGGCTTAAGTTTCCCTAAATGCAAGGCTGAAGGAACAAACACCAGACACAGAATGCATCCCAGGTGTTGCTGGAAATGGTGGCCAACAGGTCTTTATGTTCATAGATCCATACATTCACAGAATGGCCCAGGTTGGGAGGGACCTTAAAGATCATCTAGTTCCAACCCCCCTGCCATGTGAAGGGATGCTACACACTAGAGCAGGTTGCCCAGGGCCACATCCACCCTGGCCTTGACCACTGCCAGGGATGGGGCATCCACAACCTCTGGGCAACCTGTTCCAGTGCCTTACCACCCTCTGGGTAAAGAAACTCCTTCTACTCTCTAGTCTAAATTTCCTCTCTGTCAGCTTGTAACCATTCCCCCATGTCCTGTTGCAATCTGACCAGCTCAAAAGTCTCTCCCCCTCTATATTGTAATCCCCCTTTAGGTAAGGCTGCTATAAGGTCCCCCTGAAGCCTTCTCTTTGCCATGATGAACAACCCCAATTCCTTTAGCCTATCCTCATAGGGGAGGTGCTCCAGTCCTCTGATCATCTTTGTGGCCCTCCTCTGGATGTGCTCCAACACAGCCACATCCTTTCTATGCTGAGGACCCAGAACTGGACACAGTATTCCAGGTGGGGCCTTACGAGGGTGGAATCACCTCCCTAGACCTGCTGATCATTCCTCTCCTGATGCAGGCCAGGATACAGTTGGCCTTCTGGGCTGCAAGTGCACATTGCTGGCTCATATCCAGCTTTTCATCCACCATGACCCCCAAGTCCTTCTCTGTAAGGCTGCTCTCAATGATTTTATCTCCTAGACTGTACTCATGCCTAGGATTGCCTCGACCCAAGTGCAGGATCTTACCTTTGGACTTGTTTAACCTCATACGGTTCTCATGGGCCCACTTTTCAGACTTGTCCAAACCTGTCTGGCTGACATCCTGACCTTGTGGCCACTCTGAGTTTCAGCCTCAGCCCAGCCATTGTGGCATGTAGAAACCATTTTGGGTTTAACAAACTTCCCTGCACTTTCTCCCTACACACTCTGCCTGCACAGACTGTTGAGCTCGCTCCTGTTTGCCCAGCCCTGTTTGCCATGCTCTGGGTTGGTCACGCTCCTACAGCCTACCTACGATAGGAGTGTAACTGACTTCAGTGCCTGTCCTGCCCACAATGATGAGTCAGAGCCCAGGGCCATGCCACTGCCTTCAGCCCCTCCCTCCCTGCACTAGCTTTGTGCTCTTTCCGCTCTCAGCAGTGTCTGCACAGTCCCCTGGCCGGATTCTTTACCTGCCGAGCTCCACTGGCAGATCAGATCCGCTGGGCGACCTCTCTTGGTGTTGCTGCAGGAAGCTGTGTTGGACATGAGACGGTTTATCTGCGTAGAAAGTGGTTCGAAGGATCCAAAGCTGGTAGCTCAAATGGAATAAACCCCCTCATGTTTATGGCCATACTTGTCTGTTGAGAGAGCTAGTTGGAAGTAGACATAGAATGAACAAAGTAGTTACAAAACGTTCACCAAGTCAGATGGATGTTGAGGTGGGGAAAACAAACACACACACAAACAAATAAAAAGACCCCAAACCAAAACAAAAACAACTAAACCAAAACAACAACCAAACCCAAAAGCTTCTTAAGAACAAAGAGTGAAAGAGGGGTTTCTTTGTATTGTTCATGTGCTATTCTCAACTGTGATGCTCCTCACCTGTGAGGAGTTCAGTAAGGGGAACTGCAGTGTCCTGCACCTGGCAGGCACCAGTATATGTTGGGGCAACTGGAAAGCAGCTTGGCAGAAACGGGCCTGGAGGGGTCGGAGACCTAGACCAGGTTGAATATGAGCCACAAGCCTGCCCTTGTGACAAAGGCAATGAAGAGCATCCTGGTCTGCATCAGACAAAATGTTACCAGCATGTTGAGGGACGTGATTCTGTCCCTCTGCTCATCACTGGTGAGGCCACACACAGCAATAAGTACTGTGTCCAGAGCCCATGGGCTGGGCTGGAGGCAGCCTGCTGTCCACTCAGGCAACTGTGGACTTTGGTGGTGGCTTAAGTACGTGTGGATGTCTGTCGCTGTCTCTGCAAAAGAAGCAGATGATGGTTTTAGAAAGAATGTATCTCAATAATGCTGAGTCAAATGGAATTCTGGTATCATGTTGTCCAACTGCTTTGGGCAGCCTGCAAAACCATTACTGGGAAAAATGTTTGTAAGGAAAAGCCGTAAGAGATTGCATTAGAGGATTTCAAGGCTGAAGAGTGAAGAAGGACGCAGTGCTAACCCACCTGCTTTACAGCAACTGGAACCAACACCAAAGCAACTCAGCAATGGTTACCTTCTATCCCTTGCTTCAGTAAGAAGGTGCATCAGGCTCAACATACATAACTCTCCACTTCCAGGGCAGTAAGAGGAGAATTAAATGCCCAAACATAGGGAGCAGAACGTGTATTTCTTGTTCTGGAGCACACTTGAAGTGTTATGAACACACATCCGAGCTTTTGTGGCTGTTAAAATGACAGTCTTGTCACAAGAGGACACTCAGTGTATGCAAAGTTATTTAGTCATGCTTCTTGTCTCAGCTGACATGCTGCTGCCAGTATGACTTGAGTTACAAATTAGCTTGGATAACCTCTGTGCTCCCACTGAAAAGCAGTTGTCTCCTGATACCTGTCCCTCCTCCTCAAGTAACACGGGACTCAACTGTGCTGCCCATTTGCCTTGCCCATGGATGTCTCAGCTCTGCTGACCGTAGATCTAGCTGCACAGTTGGTGATGAATCCACCAGGGTCAAAGCTGAATCTTCTTAGATTGATAGAATCACTTCTTGCCAAAGCTAAAGGGGTCACAAGTTCCAACTCTTCCTCCTCTTCACTTGCAACGCCCAGCTGTTGCAGTCAGACAATTCCCTGATAACAGCTTGTCATACCTTTTGCTAGGCAGAAACCGACAGATACTCTCGTGGGTCAGAAAGACCTTTGCATCAGGTTAGCAGGAGGACTTCTTCCAGGGCAATGGTACAATGTTGCAGGTAGTAACTCTTCATGTGTAGTTTGTGTCAAGGACCTGTGAGTTACACTGAGTCTCTGAGGAACATGCTCATAGTGTCTTTAAGCACACATGATACCAACTGACTTCAAATGCAACACTGCTTCTACCAGCTACTGCAGTAGGTATGGCTGCTGCTTTGGCTTTGGAGCCTGAGTGAGGGGCAGGCAATCTCAACTGGCACAAGTCTGAACCAACCTTTTGCTGTGGTCCCATTTGTTTTTTTACATGCAACTGTAAATGCCAAAAACTTGCTCATTTCCTTTCAGACCAGAGGAAATAAGGCCAGGAACTTGCCTTGAGTGAACATGTTCCTGCTCTGAAGTATTCTAGTGAGTCAGATTTGTGAAAGTAGTCATTTCATTTTGTGGGCAAACAGTGACTTGGTGCTAAGGAATCTCTGATGGGAGCCTTGTTACTGGCCACCTTCAGCTAAAACTGCAAGATTTTAACTGGTTTTTTAAAGATTTTAACAGAATAGTGTGAGATGGATGGGAGAAATTGGGTCAGCTTACCTCTTTTTGTCTCTCATGTGCTATAACTCAAGGAGTAAGAAATTGTGGATCCATTCTCCTGACTCAGGCTGTGCAGCAGGGAGGGGAGAGGCTGTCAGCCACTGCCTCTGCTTCAGTACCAGGAGTTCCAGGGTCTGCTCCTGAGGATGTCAGGTCTCATTTGCTGCCTTCTGGGAACCAAGGCAAATGGATCCAGAGAATGTCAGGCTTAAAAAATTCTATAAAGAATGGAAGCTGTTGTTGGTCTTTGAAGTTTAGGAGTGTTTCATCTCACTCTCTGAGCTTCCCTCTGACTGTCTGAGTTCCTGGGGTACTCACTGGCAGAATGATTCCCTCCTTGTCAGAAATTTAAGCAGAGGAAGGCTTCAAGGGACATATCAAATGCTGCTGTACAGAACTCTGTGAATTGCTGTTTAACACCTTGCTATTCCCTAGGCAAATCTGCTTCTGCACAGAGACACAATTCCATGGGCTGGGACCAGCTATGCTGTGACTAATGGTTGGTTATCAGCCAGGCACACCTGCAGCCTGGCTGGCAAGTAAACTTCGTAGTCCAGCTTCTGTAGTTTGGGCTATTTCCTTGAGCACTGATTTGGGACTTCATTGCCTTGCAAAAAATCCTATTACTGTTGATAAATACAATAAGGGAGCACATATGGAAGGAAACTACGATCCACATGGATGATTTCCTAAAGAAGCAAATTTCCTGTTCACTGCAATGTTTGGTGATCCCAAATCTTTTCAGATCTTTAGAGAAGACAGCTCAGCTGCGAGAGTCTCACCAGTTAACTTGAAACCTAAGAGCCAGTCTGATGCTGAACTTGGTCCAACAATGTGTGCTAAGTACCTAATGGCTAAAAACACATTTTAGAGAAGAATTTGTTAATTATCAGTTCTAAACCTTGTTTGCCAGCATGTGCAGAAAATCTGTAATGATTTGTAATGCTCATTATTCTTGCTGTTTAAGATTGCTCTAGAAAATATTATTTGTCTAAAACAACTATTCAGATTTAATTTTGTTGAGTGATAGAGGTTTAGTTTAGTATATTACAAAGTACATTCTCAGAACAGCCTTCCTGTTTTACTGTGCAGTCCAGGCATCAGAGGACACAAAGAAACAGAAATGAATGTGTGTCTGCTAAGAAACAAAGCCACAGTTTATGAGGATGGGAACTCAAAGATGATGAGAATTTGGCTCCAACTATGTAACTGAACATGAAACCTTAGCACCTTTAAATCCTACACTGGATAAAAGCCATAAAAAGACTGGGTATTACTGGGCTTCTTTTTATTCTTTATGGCACATTAAGAAGTGAAAACCTCCGAGCATTCATTTTCTTATTACAATGAGAGAATCCCTATTCCTATCTAAAAGGTTTAAAAATTCATATATGGCCAAGTACAAAACCCCTACCCCTCTTTCTATGGAATAATTTGCTTTGAATTCCACATTTTACTCTTTAAAAAGCATCAGGAGAAGTACTAGCAATGCACAAATTATGTATGTAGAAAAATGATGCCTATACTTCCCTGTGTTTGTTATAAAGGCTGATGGTTCCAACTACTTGCTGTCACAAGCAAGACTCCTGTAATGGCCTCTGGCCTTAGGGGACCCTGTTCTTACAGAAAGATGTCCATCACCGAGGCAACTCTGAATGGTACCATGGGTGCTCTCTGGACTTTGGCACACAAGTAGCAGGGGACAAGCAGAGAAGCTCTGTATGTAGTCTTGTCTGGGGCAAGTTCTGAAACAAAACACACAAAGGTACCAATTTTCTTTGACTATACTTATAATCAAGTTGCAGAAGTAACTCCAATGTCCTCTTAAAACAAAAACAGAAGACAGATTTTATGTAATTGTTTGTAGAAAGACAACTCAAAACCCTGCTCTAAGCATGGGACTGAATCTCCAGAAACCCCTTCTAAACTAAATTATTTTATGATTTAAAAAACTACCAAAAAAGAAAAAAAACCCCAAACCCAACAATTATCCAGTTCGCAAAACCCAAAGCTTTTGGAAAAGAAATATTAAGTATTTGCAAGACTTGTCAAGACCAGATTTCAAATCATTGTTAGAGACTCAATCTAGGTACCAGGGGTCATTTCTAAAAGACAGTTTCTTTTTAAGGTAGTACCTAAAAGCTTCTGACAAGAACTGTAACTTTTGCATGAGGGAAGTATTTGACGAGAGCACTAAAATGAAACAGCACTGTGATGAGTAAATGCATCTTGTGAAATTATTTCAGTTTTAGAAATCAAACCCCTGATGGATGTGTAACGAAACGCTTTTAAAATCTCCCAGTCTTCCTCTGTCAAAAGTATTTCAAACCTTTCAAGTCAAAGCATGGTAGGTTGCTTTAGAACAAGAGTTGCATATCCTGTTTTGTGGATAGAGTCAGATTTTCTCTCTTACAGAGGAAAACTAACACCAGGTCAGCACCTGATAAGAGAGACTTATCGTTTAACAGCAGACAACCGTGCCCCACCCAGTTTAGGAGAGCAAGTAATCCTTAACTAATGTCAATAGCATCCAGATCTTCTACAAAGGCTTTTAAGACAAGGATCCGAGGCACAGGGAAACAAAGTGAACTGTTCCCGGTCACTCTGCAGACCAACCTCCTTCCTCCCAGGCAACTTTACAAGACAAAGCACTGCAACTTCACCCAGACCACCCCTTTTTTAAAGCTACCTAACTGTCTGCGTTACAACCTCTTTGCACAGCATAGTATTTCTATGAACATCAAAGACCATGCACAGATAGAGCAAAGTACTTTTCTGTGAAATAAAATTAAAAAAAAGAAAGAAAAAAAAAGACTGCCACATGACACCTAGAAGCGTTTATTTTATGCAACAAACTTAAATATGATCACGTGTACATAAAAGTGTACACTGTATCTATGCTGAACAATGCCAGGAAACGTAATATCGATGCAACAATCTTCTAAAATAAACATTAAAAAATGAGCCTGGACAGGAAGACAAAATGCAGAACAGACTTACTTCCAATCAGCACAATGCTTAAAATTGAGAGCAATCCTAAACATTTCCAACTTTCCTTACGAAGCTGCCGAAGTCCAACTAGTTTTAAAAATTGAATTTTTTTTTTCTTTACATCAATAATAAAAATCTGGTGACAAACATTATAAAATCAAATGCTGGACTGCCTTTACTCCTTTAAAATTTAGAATATTCCAACAGAACCGCAGGAGTAAAAACATTTCAAAGTGATATATGTTTTTATAAAACAAACATCAATATGTACATTTATTGCAAATTATATTAAACTAAAATGGAGGGAAAATTAAAAAATGAAATGTCTACTTGCGAATTAATAATAATTTTAAGTGATTACTTTCCCACTCTGATAAAAATCAGAAAGCAACATTTATAAAATTGCCACCACATGACTTTTCATAGCAGGGAACTGAAATCTGTACATCTTATTTTTGCAGAAAAGTAGGCAGGCAGAAAGAATTATACATAAAACAGTCTCCAAAAGTAAAGCAAAAAAAAAAAAAAATTGTGATTTTTTTTTTTTTCCTCTAGTCTTGTTTAAAATCCATTCAGTAGACTTCTACTTTTTCTGTGAAACATGGGAATACCTGGCTCTAGGATCATGAATTTTCAATGTCAGTGTAAGGACCTCCTCTGACTTTCTTTAAAAAAAAAAAAAAAAAGGGGCGTGAAAATTAATGGTGTAAATACACTTTTAAACTCCAGAATGCAGGAACTGGAACCAAGTGTTAAGCAATTTGCTTAATTATTGACTTTTCATAAAAAAAGTCTCTGGGGAAATAAGTACAGATGCTTTTAGCCTCTTTCTCAAGAGTTTCTGCTTTACATTTCCATTGAGAAGGATTAATTTCATGTGAAAGGGAAGCATAGTTTTCCTTCTGGTTTCAGAGCTGAAAGCTGTGTGTTTTGAAGTAATTTCAGTTCCTGTACAGGAAATTTCTGAATCCTAGTTTTTGCAGAAGCTTGGAGCATGCCTTTATTTGGCCTTCATTTCCTCCCTTTTCGAGCAAGTTTTCTTTTTACCTTTTTGGGGGAAGAAAAGGAAATAAAAGTTAATTGTAAGGACATGGAAATTACAACTGACTGTGAATCAAAATCCTACCTATATTGTTTACACTTTAGCTTTTAGACTCTTTATAGTGTGATTCTTCCCACTCCCATCTTCTCAAAAATTACATACCACATTGAATATAACTGAAGTCTGAATCTCCTTATAGTACAGCACAATTTTGTGATAAATTTGGAAACACACAAGTTGAATAATTAATAATATATTATTAATAATAACAGAGTAATGTTTTTTCACAATAAACAGACATACATTTATCCATAGCTTTCACTGGAAGCAGAGAATAAAACCAGTACTTTGTTCTACATAACTGTATTTAACTAGCCAGGTTTATAGAACCAGCCTGTCCCACTTATGAACGAGCACTACTGCAAACGTTCTTCAAATATGTCCAGTAGGTTGTACATCTCTACTCAAAAGCAAGAAAATCTAACAGAGACAGCTACTTTTACATACATTTTCTAAAAGAGACAAATTTGATTCCTTAATGTATAAGCTACAATCAAAACAACAGAATTGTCCTATATAAGATGCCTGCTACACCTTAAGGAAGCCTCCCTCTGCTATCTGTGTATCCTCAGTATCTTCCTGGCTGCTCCCACAGGCCTTAAAAAGATCCATTGCATTTTGGGAATATTCTGGACTTGAGTCTATCTCCAAGAGTGAATCTCCATCACTTCCAAGCACCTGGCTTCTGAAAAACGTTAACAATGGTTTGGTGTTTTTTCCAAGAAACACTATTGCATGTTTTAAAGAAGCTATCTGATACAGGTGACTTGTAAAAGGTTATGGATAGTGCCATTTGTTATGAAGACTTAGAGAAATTTGATGTATAAAAATAAGCATTACATGTCAGCACACGTCTTACTCTCTTGAAAGACTGAGCAATTTACTCGTGAGCGAGGTTCTCTACAAGATCTTCAATTTACAAAGTCTATAGGAAGAAAGCATTCCAATAATTCTTCCTTCAGATTACTCTGTGATTTCTGCCAGCACACTGGTTGGCTGACCTTATCTTACTGCTCTACACCTTTGGACACTTTTGCATTAAAATTAATTGTTGCATCAGATTCAGCCGAATAAATTTCTCAGTGTTTATGCACATTTGTGGTTTGCTTAGACTGGAAATCAAATCAACATAGTTAAACACTGATGTATAGAAAAGGAACCTATCGTCCAAGAGCTGTTTTGCAAGTTACACAGTTCCAAATTCTGTTTCTGATTTACTTAAAATATATATTGAAATACTGTTAATTACTGTTAAGCAAGCACAGACCCAAAATATCAGAAGAGAACTACAGCTAGAATTACAGTTTGTCCCGTTCATTAAAGACAGTCAGTTTCCTTGCCTTTGTTACCAATGAACTGAAGCAAGAGCAGAGCACCTGAATTCCCATGTACTTTGCCTTAAAGAACACACTGAAACATGCTCAACTCTTACTTCTTTTACATAGCAGTGCTACTAAGGGGAAGCAGGATGCAAGAGGCAAAAAATACAATTTGGTGAAAACAGGTTAGATTGTCCTGTTCTGACCAAACAAATTCATTTCTCCAATTCCAGCTGCCCTGACACTTTGACAATTAGAACAGGACACAATGTTTGTTGGATCATGGTTTTTATAAATCACTGTGGTTCAGTTGTGCTAGATCTGTTATGTTTGTAAATTCAGGGTCTATCTTGAGACAGGAAAGGCTCTCCCCACCCATGCATTTTATTCATTTATTTTTACCTTTGTAGATCAATTTGTCTCTGTGTTGCTGCTGGCTTTTTTGCTGTGTCTTGCTGTTTTGGTGCTTTGGCATTACCTGCCTCTAAACATCCTGGACTTTCTTGACTGACTGCTGCCCTTTTCCTTCCCCTGACAGGTGGTTTATTTGTTTCCTCATTTTTTGCAGTGGTACCCTGAGGTTCAGGTTTGGTTGGACGTCCTCTCCTGGTTTTTGCTGCGAGTGATGGTCCTGTTTCATCTACATTTTTTTCTTCCATTTTCTGATGAATATTCTCAGTTCCAGATGCTGTTGCTGTTCTTTTTTTCCCACGTTCAGTGCTGTTTCCTTGTGTAGCCTGATCAGAGTTAATCTCCTAGAAAATAAAAATCATGAATGTGAAGAAAAGGAAGGTTCCCAAAGGCAAACTCAAATTGTTACCTGTCTCCAAGTGGCACAAGTTTATCAAACAGCAAGTGTTCTTACAAAAACACACCACATGAAAAGTTTTCCTAAGTGGGATTTCAGACAAACCTGGCAGACACATTTTCTACACTGTGTGTGATGCTAACATCTGCACCCAGTGAAATCTTTTGATTGTTTTAAAGTGAGATTACAGTACAACTAATGATCTCAGCTGCTCCCAGCGTGGTTCTTCTGGACAAGCTCTTGTTACTGCCTCTTTGCTAACTGACAGGGAAGAACTGAGGAGCGAGAGTAATGTTTCCAGTGCAGTAAGTATCTTCTTCAGTATGTGCAAACTTTGAGACCAACCCCCAGAAAAGGTGCAGACTACTAAAGCCCCAAATGCCAATCAAAGGAAAAAAAACCCCAAGGCTTGCAGGGAATAAAAGGAGTAAGACCTAGTGACAGATGAAACTTGCTGTCTTTGTTAGTTCTTTGTTACATGTGAATGGGTACGACCTACATGCATGTTTTTCTTAATACACTGAACAAGGTAATGGAAGTGATGAAATTTCATGAAGCAGTGCCTACATATGTGAAACAGAAAGGGTGGTGGCAATGTAGGTCTCTGCACAGAAAGTATTCATATGGAAACAGAGGAAACAATTGGATGCTATACCTTCATTTGAACACTGGCTTCTGAAACTATTAGGAGAGGCAGAGAAAAGGGTACTGAAGAAGTAGGGCTGGGATGACTTAGCAATTTCAAACAAACCAGTTAAGTCCACTCACTACTGTAAGTGCTGTGTCTGAACCAAGGACTTCTTTTGTTAAATATCCTACCGTTATTTCTCAAATGTTTAAATAAGTCAGGCTGTCTCTGTAATCTTTATCACTATTCTAGCAGCTTCGTAGCAGATACTTACGACTGATATTTGCAAGAACTTTACAGATAACCACTCTGAAAGTCTAAACTAAGTCAATGTTTCAAGAATCTAGAAAGCATTTTTAAAGATTTATTCCATAAATACTTGCCTTTTTTCTCTAAATTTTCAGAAAAATCCAATTTTGGGGAAAAAGAATCAAAAAAACCCAAATGTACATTGAAATTTGGGAGACTTTTTTTCCTCTTCATTAGCTCATGGGTGTGAATATCCTGTGGCTGTTATTTTAGAAGATTAAGAAAAAACCCCTGGCTTTTCTATGATGATGCAAATCCAAAACACCTCCTTATTATTCTGATTTCATCAAATGAAAAAAGACTGAGTTAGATATGTAACTTCTTAGCACATGTACAGCATGAGTCATCCATGTATTCCTACATTATTACAAAAACCTATTTTGATTTTAGAATCACAGAATTATCAAGGCTGGAAGTGATCTCTGGATATCACCTAGTCAAACCTTCTGTTGAAAGCTGGGCCTTAGGGGTTATCCAGGGCCTTTGAAAAGCCAAGCTGTCAACAGTTACATTCCACCACTCTTCTGGGCAACCTATTCCAGTGTTTAATTTTCCTTGCATCCAGTTGGAATTTCCTCTAAAGCAACTTCTGCCTGTAGCCTTTTGTCTTGTCACTGCGCAGCCTTGAGAAGAGACTACTTTGATCTTCCCCATAAATACCTGCTAGATATTGGAAGACTGATTAGATCCCCCCAAGGCTTATCTTCCCTAGGCTGAACAAAGCCAACACTTTAAACCTTTCTTCATATGACAATTTCTTAAAGCCTTTTATCATATTGGTGGTCCTCTGCAAAGCTCTCTCCACTTTTTCTGTATCTTATGTTGAACTGGGGAGGATACAGTATTCCAGGTGTGGCTTAAGGAATGCCAAATAGAGTGGAATAATCCCATCCTTCCATCTGCTGGTTATATTCTTGCTGATGCAAACCAGCACCTAGCTTGCACTCACTGCTGCCAAGGTGAACTGCCGACTCATGCACCTCTGGTTGTCCACTGGGATGGGTGCCCTAGGTCTTTCTCAGCCACCCTACACTCCAGCCAGGAAGATCCCAGAATGCTGTATTGCTGCTGCTTGAGTTTAATCTATCCCAGGTGCAGGACTTCACACTTACAACTGCATGAAGTTTGACAAAGGTATATTCCATAAGTTAAAAACAAAACAAAACAAAAAAAACCCCCAAAACCAGATTTAGGCATGATCATCTCTCTCTAATGGAAGTGGGAAAAGCACTGATAAAAGCCTCAAAGTTTAAATCATATTTTAGTTGTGACAAGAGCTAGAACTTTAGTTGTGACAATTGAAGAGCTAGATGTTTATTCCATGTCAGAGGACCGCTTGAAATTTTCCTGGTATCTTCAGTTAAAGCTACAGGTGTCAACTTTCTCTCTGAATCACAGCCTTACTGGTATTTATACTGGAAAACACAGAAAAGACATGGGAGTCCTTTGGAATTTTAGAAAAAAGAAGGAAGCCCCTTCCAATATGCCTGTCTTATTTTTGAACACATGTTCTATTAATTACTCTGGATAAAATAAATAGTATATTTGAAAAGAAGAGGTCTTATTGGGCTAGAAAAGTAGATATAGCTACATGAAATGAAATCAGACATTACCAGTTCCCCAGAAACCACCTGCAACGATGCGTACTGAATAAAGCCCCAGTGCCAGGCTTATTAGAGATACAATCCATAAAATGCCCAGACATACCTTGTTTTTCACAGGTTCTGTCTTTGCTGGTGTAACTGAAATAATCCTAACAGGATTTTCATCGTTTTCACTGACCCCAGTTTCCGATATATCCGAACTTTGCTCCCTGCTAGCAAATAATTGAAGACAAAATAAAACCAAAATAGACAGAATGAAAGAAGGAAAATGTTTGCAATTATTAAAAAAGTATAAAATAAAATAATGAATGCAGACAGGCTAAATTAGTTTAAAAAGAGTTGAATTTGCCTGAATCCACACTTGAATTTTCTTTCCCAGAACTGGGAAAAGTCTAAAAGGGAGCCAAACCCCTTACCACAGACACAATGCCACAGAATTATTTTTGCAAACTTAAGATCAGTGCTCTAAATGAGCCAAAGTTTTTTTTACAGATAAAAAACTGATACTGGCAAATTAGTGTAGAAAAATAAAGACCAACAGTGCCCAACCTTCAGGTTAAGTTACACAAATATAGAATAGTTTTAAGAAAAAAAAAAAGCTAATAAGTCAAAATTATTACAGCATACATTGTACAGGCTATAGAACCAATTCTGAAGCAAGGCCCTTTGGCCTTATGAAATGTAGAAACTAGAGCTCTCTACTTTCTTTAACCCTTCATCTTAGCCAGTTAATCAAATTCCAGTACAAATTAAACCATTTTAAAATTTGACATTGTGAAATGTTTCTCCAGATTTATGACAAATTTAAAAACTCCGGATCCACATAAAAATAACACTTACTAGGAGAAAGACTGACTATTATAATCATATGTTGCATCTTTCCACTGAGATCCTGGTCCTCTTCAGTAAGCTCTTTTTAATTGCTCTTAATCTTAAATAGGCCACAGTATTTCATCTACATCAAAAATGTTTTTCATGTTACCAATCCAGATTAATTTTAATTTCTATATCAAAAATCTGTGAGTTGCAAAATCTGTTTAGTGTTAATTATGGCTGGTCTCTTAACACATCTTCTGAATATTAATCACCAAAATTTCAGGCAGGATGTCTCTTCTGTTGTATATATAATTACATGCAGACCACATCTAAACACAACTGAATTTTTCTCTGCTAATAAACCCTCAAAACAAAAAGCAACGATGGCGATTTAACCTATGGAAAACTATTATATTTTTTACAACTGGACAATATAAAGAGACTTTTCAAACACACAGTTACACAAACCACATCATCTCCTGTCCTAAAACATGCAAGAACACTTGAAAATGTGAAAAGCTGATGGAATAGATTTCAAACTCCTGTACCTTGATCTGTTTCCTGCAGAAGAGCTCAGCTCAGAGTTTACACTGATATTGCTTCCAGTCTCTGATCCTGTAGTTCTAATATATGGTCTCCTTCCAGTTGCAGATAATGGTTTGTTTACTGTACCTAATACACCAGTTGGTTTTGGCTAGAAGAAATGTTTAATAAAACCTTAAAAAATGGGAACTTCAGATATGCATTTACCTTTAAAAATATTTTCTTTAGTATTTAAAAATACTTTTTCTGGATTAACAATCTCAATCACAATGCCATCAGTTAAGAGGTCCAGATCTCATCTTTACTTCGAAAGCACTGTCTCTTAAAAACCACTTATATTCTTAATATTTTATTTGCCAAGATTACTGAGTATTTTATACAAAGTGGGAAGCTAATAGGAGAGAGAAAAATGTTTGCAAAAGAAAAGGAAGTGCTTTTGCACAACTAGCAGGTTGCAAATTTCTGACACCTACTGCCATAAGAGGTTGTGAAGGCAGTGCGTCGGGAGGTTCAAAACCAGAGCAGTTAATTATGGGAACAAGTCTCTAAGTAGATATTAAAACCAACAGGCACAGATACAGAATCCAGCATCCCATTATCAAGACTATGAATGCTGAGGGAGCAAGAATAGGAACATACTGCAGAAAGTGGCTAGACTTGCATGGTCTCCCTAATCATGTTGTATTGGTTCCTTTGGAAAAACAATACCAGGACAAAAAGGACTGCTAGTCCCTGCCAGTGAGGTAATCCTTACGCATCTGCATCTTCTGAAATGGAAGTAGGCAGAGGAACCAGCATGTGTTTCTGTATTCTACTGGAGTGTGGAAGAAATGTTTATTTTCCCAGAATATTAAAAATTACCTAAAATAATACTAGCTTGGTAGAGGACATCCTTGCCCACGCCCCCAGTCTGTTTTAACAGAATGCAGGATAGAAGTCTGTCTTATACCAGTGAGATTCTTTAAGACATAGCTTTAGTCTACATTGCCAAATGCCTTATCAAAAAAGAAATGCAGTAAGCTTACACAGCCAACTAAACTTGCTCCAAATGCTTCATCCGTTATATCTGCATGCTGTCAAAGGTGAAAGAATTACAGCACTAGACAGATGACTTCTGAGGCTATTTACAGCACTGGTCTGGTACTGGCAACTGCTAAGGAAGGTGGTCTTCTGTCTGCCTCCTTTCTTCCTAACATAACTCCAACCCAGCTCACTGAGTAGCATCCAGGCTGGTGTCACAGGGTGAATGTGAAGCAAGGAGAAGCAGGATTCTGCCAGCTGAGCAAACCTCACCCACATGTACTGCTCTGATAGGAGAAACTTTTGGTGTAAATAAAAAAATCACTCTAAGAAGCAATTTTAAAACGACATGCCTATCTACAGAGTGATCATTTGTCTCCACTCTTACAATGAACAATTATCACAATGTTTTGCTCTGACTGAAGACTTTAGAAACTAACGCAGTAACAGTTCATGGAACACAGAACATGAAAATTAATATAGCCACATGAAATTTATATTAAAACCATGATTTGTACACCCTTCTCAGGATTTTTGTATTTTATGAGTCAGCCAGCATTCTTTCACTAGGCTCAAGAAAAAAACAAAACCACTGCTAATGTTTTGAGCTAAGGAGCATTCCAATGTAATTTAGTCAGAACATAGGAAAGAGTTTCAGAATCCCAAGAAAAGAGAGTTGATGGTAAAAGGTATAAAAATAGGTTCTGGTTTTATGTTTCTTTGTTGCTGTTGTGTGCCAATTTGTCAATCTTGTGATGGTATCAGTATCAGCCAATAAGGTCTGAAACAAAATACGATGTTCAAAAGGGTGGAAACATTGGAAGTTGAATTCAACAGCATTAACAGCTATAATAAAAATATTCTGAAAATTTAAGACATCCAATGCTAGTGGCATTACATTTCAGTATCTGCATTATAACTTTATGCCATGCTTATTTGAATAAGGGAAAAACCTGTAGTTATGTGAAAAACTGTAGTTAGTCATGAACCTGTGCCTCCGTGCACCGGTAATCTTGGTGTTGTGTACTCATCAGGTAGCATGTTAAAGGTTTTAATTATGACATCAAATAAAAGAATCACAAATTATCATACACAAATTCTTACTACAATTTTTAAACTACAGCAGTCCAGGACACTTAAGGAAAAAAAACCAAAACACAAAAACCAAACCCACAAGTAATATGCAAAGGATCGTAACTTGTCAAAATACAGTACCTTTCCTGTCAAAAGAACAACCCTTGTCTCTTCTGAAATGTAACTCCTGTCATTGCAGAAGTCCTGCATAAAAAATAAAATTGAGTTTGTGTTTGATCTCACAGTCTTCTTATTTTTAAATATATACAACTGACCTCTAAAATTATATGCTACTATGAAGTGCTACAGATATTTCACACTATGCAACCTGCTGACAAAGAAATCAATCTAATAAAGACAGGTCAAACTAGTATTTTGGAGATCTGTAGCAAGAATTACTGAATGACAGTATGCCATACCTGAAGACAGGATTAATGGGTTTTTTTCTTCTTGAATGACATGAACCATTTGAAATGAGGCAAAACTGCCCTCCCTGTTTTTTCACTTGCATCTTGTAAATGGGAAGTTCAAAGAGAGAAAAAGTGATGCTGTTTTCTCTAAACAGGTTGAGAGTTTCGTCATTTGTCACTTAGAGTATGGCTTACGCAGACCAAAACACTAATTCTGAATGCAGGCAGCTACCACAGACACCAGGTCCCTGTTACCATGGCATTTGCCATTTCACAATTAAAGAAGCAAACTAAATTTTGCTTAAACAGACTCTGGAAAATCTGTTAATTAACAGTCTAAGGAACTGAAAAATGTGGAATGTATTCTTTAGTACAACCAAAACATCAGTTTTGGTCCAGAGAATTCTCTGGTTCCACTCATGCTTTTTAGAAGTGTGCCTCTTGAAGAACAGCAGTGCTATTGTTGACACAAGAGCTATACTCGCCCAGTCAATAACAGGACAAACTTGTACAGCAAAGCACAACAGCTCAACAGTTACTGACAGATATAAACATACTATCATAACAGAAAAATGCTCCCTTTTCCTTTTTTGTTTGCTTTGCATTCTAATTCAGATATACAGCCAGAATACACATATATTCTCATATATTCAGATGCACTTGTAAAACACTATAATGAAATGATCTAGTAACTCACAGATCCATAGAATGGCCTGGGTTGGAAGGGACCTTAAAGAGCCTCTAGTTCCAACCCCCCTGCCATTGGCAGGGATGCCACCCACTAGAGCAGGTTGCCCAGGGCCACATCCAACCTGGCCTTGACCACTGCCGGGGCTGGAGCATCCATAGCCTCTCTGGGCAACCTATTCCAGTGCCTGCCTCACCATCCTCTGAGTGAAAATACGTGTTAACATCTCAATATTTATTCTTATTAGTTATCACTTGGTTATAAAGATTTCTGGCACACATTCATAATACACAGATAGCACAGTATATAAGCCCATACTAAAAAAAAAATAATTGCTGGGTATAAAATCTTTTCATTTTCCCACTCATGATATGTTATGGAGATAACTAGCTTTCAATTATAAAAACTGAAGTATTTCCACTTACTACTTTGGAAGTTAAATTTAAAAGTTAAAAATTTACCTTTTCAGGTTGCGTAAAAAATTTGGTTGGCAATACAGGGTCCTTCGGTGAATCTGCATTGCACAAAGCACTTTTGCTGTTGATTACACATAGTGCTACATCACACACTGTATAAAGTTTCTGAATAAAAAAAGAAAAGTATGCTTTAGGAATTACTGTTTTTACAGTGTACAGAGAATGTAGTTCTTTAAAAAGTCTAATCTGTGTGTAAAATAATCACCACAAAGGACATCTTTTGTAATCACATCATTAACCATACTGTTGGTTCTTCAAACAGATTTAGAAGTCCCCATTTTTCATATCAATCAAATCACCGTAAATGGCTTCTCATCTCTGCTAGAAACTAACAGGTTTACCAGTAGCCATATAATATGGTATTACCTTCCCCAAGAACAGAAGATGCTTATGTTGGTAAACTAGGCAGTAGGAGTTAAAATAAGGCATGTAGGTAAGTAACAGTAATATTTAACAAATTTTGTTTCTATTTAATTAGGTATTCTGCACTGGATAAAAGTTAGCAAGGTCCTGAAAGAATGAGATTGGCAACATACCGACAATGCTTGCAATTAACACTCTCTCTAAAACACCATAAAAACACCTGACCCTTACAGATTGCCTGCAAATCCTGTTTAGCAACTGCTTGTGAAACCCTCAGCCCATCCCCTAAGACTTGTCTGAATTCCATTTCTTACTTCGTTGGCCTTTGGCTCATCAGGAGACTGAGCATCTCGGGTGAGCTTGATGTTTTCCGCCATCTTTTTCATGAAGGCATGGCTATTATTCTCATTCTTTGTCATTAAAACTTCAAGCATAAACCACAGGCACCTAAAAAGCCATAAAACCACAAGTAATTACATTCCAGCTTTTATACTGTAGCTCCCACACATACCAATGTTCTCAAAATTTTTGTCAGCTGTACTAGCTTTTTCTTAAGAAACCATAATTAATTTGAAGATATCATAAACAGACAACATCATCCAAAAGTGTAAACAGATGATGCCTTCAATGTATTATTTGGAATAACCTGCCAAATTAGTGTGCTTTTCTTCTCATATCTGCAAATGGTGCCCAATCAACTTCCTTCTCCTCCAAATATGAATAGGAGCAAGAATTCTGGTGCTACCACCAGCCAGATGAAATTCTGTAATCACTGCCTTGGGCTACGTCTATGTTCCTATCAACAATGTACCATGACCACACTCAAAACAGGCTTAAACAAATCATACTGATGCTAGACAGTTAACCACACTAGATGGTTTAATTCTGGAACTCAGTAGGACAGGAAATACGAAACCAAGCAGGTCAGATTTTTGCTAATGCTCCATATGGGAAGAAAAGAATTCCTTATAGATCAATGTAATGGAAACAGCTTTCCCAGTTTTCTTCTTTTAAAACTATTTTATTTATAGAGAGAACCCATTATATTTTGACTAGAAGTTTAAGATTTTTTTCAATTATGATATAAAGCACAACTGGTTAATCCATGCTATCATTTGCTATCAAGCTTCACACATGCATATAGTCAACAATAGTCATAACATGGTAAATTAATATTCAATTGGGAAAGACATATGGCTGGGTATGAGAAATGCAGACTTTCCCAGTAGTTAATTTAATTCTGAAGTTCTATAAGACAGATTACCTTGTAGAAAGAGGCTAATAAAAAAAGAAAAACAAGATGACCCTGTCCACAAAAGCTCAAATCTTCTTAACTGATACAAATTAAAGATTGTAACAGAAGAGATGAAGGAACATTTCTCTCGAAAACTACAAGAGGGTTGGCTGCATCACAACAAATAGTTATCTGATGTTCAAATAAAATGAGATGTCTATATTCTGACCTGCATCCAAGAGCTACAAAGGCTATAGTAAATTTGGCATCTTTACAGCCATCTATTCACTATTCTCAGGAACTTACATGTGACAAACATAGGACTGATAAAATACCACACTGACCCAAAACCCTTCTTCTCCAAAACTCTGTGTTGTCCAAAGATTACTACTGAGGATAAATTTTATTCTGGCAATTCCAGTTCACACATCAACTTCAATAGCTTGACTTAGAGAGTAAGTCAACATATAAATTAAAGCACTATCAACCCTGAGCAAGACCTTTCCAGAACAACAGTAGGATTATATGTAGAAAAAAATAGGCACCTAGAGGAGTACAGTCACATAGAGCAAGCAAGTCCCTTCTCTGTATTTCAGTATTTTTTAAATATGAATTTGGAAGAAAAATACACTGTCTAAAGATAAAAAAACATAACCAAATATACCTCTGTAGGACAAGCTAAAAATACTTTGTAAGAATAAATATCACAGATTATGGTTAAGGAACTTGCTAAGCATGTATTTACTTTACTTGACTGCATTTAGGCCATCTAAAACCAAGACAAACTCGGGAGACTACTACAAAACACACTGCCAGTCTGTTTGCCCGAGTTTGCAAGCATCTATGTCAACACTTTAAAGTGAACACTATGCCTCTCAGAACTCTTGAAGCAAACACTGCATTACATTCTATGAGAAAAACATTTTGCATTTATCTCAGGAGACTCTTCCGAGAAGTATTCTTGCCAAAATTCTTGTACAGAGCACTTCTATGTTTGGAGCACTCCTCTCTGGCTAGTTTGGCCAGGCTGTGACAAATGTGAGGGAGGAAATTCGACAACAAAGGAAAGCTATACAAGGAGTGTCCAAAAAAGCTCCATGCACTTGAAAGCACTTCTCAGAGAGTATTAACTCAACAAGTGTGAACCAGAACTTGTTCCATGCATATTGGATAAAGTATACTGGAAGATGCTTTCAGATGTTGCCAGGAACAGTGAGTCCTAGGACAATATGTAGACTTCATTAGGTAAGAAATCTTCACTGGCTTCAGGTTCGAACCCGGTCTCAGCCAAGTAAGTCAGAAATCAGAACAAATTAAGTTTTCCATTTAAAAAAGAATCAGACTGGGACTCTGACAGATGAAGGTGCAAAGAGAACTAAGATGTGAACTTGTCTCTTTGTGCCAAGAACGAACTGCTTTTCTGATGATGTATATTGTGATCATACATGCCTTTGTGATACCAAAGCAAGACACCTCACAGCTCCACCAAAAATCAATACAAGAATAAACCAGAACACTAAAACCAAAGCAAGGGAGGAGGGCACTAACAATTTTTACAAAGTATTAAAATGTAACTATGTTTAAAATTCCTTACAAGACAAAAAGGAATACAGAAGTTATACTTAAGGTATTAAAGATTATTTGAGGTATACAGGGTCTCAAACTGGAAACAGTACAGAACAAGCTTCTGTATGACAGACTTGTGTACAATAATCTTTGCTGAACACATTAAGAAGCACTAAGCCTGCATTGCAGCCATACAGTACAAATGGTAAGTCAGCAGCAACCTTAGCATGAATCCTAGTAGGTTTGCACAGGAAAAAAGTTTCCAGTGAAACTGGACTCTGATTCAGCATCAGTCCCATTAAGTTTTCAAGCTTCAGGAAGCTCTTTCCTTTTTAAGTTCCAAAGTATATGAAGTGACATTACTTAGCTTCTCTTAAATGCATTGGGAAATTCTACAGATATTCCTAGGCACAAATAGAAGAAACTAAAATCATTATTTCACTTTAAAAGAAGCTTAGACAACTAATTTGGTATACTACAGTGTGCCCTCCCATTTAGCCTTCTTCCCTTGGTTAAAGTGTTACACGTTTCCAAGCTTACTGTTTTGCAAAATACTGTTGATAAAACAGTTTCTCTTTCCAACTGTTGTTATCCAAGCACAGAAAAATTCTCAGCGTAACAGTTCTAGAATCATTTAACACTTACTCTTTGACATCACGAAGCTGATCAATGTCCTGAGGTTTTGTGAAATCTGGATCATGTGCCAGTAAGTGAATCATATATGGTACCACATATTCAGGCAGCAAAGATAGCAATTTCTCTACAGTAACAAAAAAACCATAAATAATCTCTATCTGTCAACCCCCCCACACCCCAACAGCCACACACCCCCACCAGAAGAAATACTTTTTCAATTTCAAATATGGAATGTAAAATTTTGACTCGCATTTTCTTCTTACAAATTTTACTTTTAATGAGTCATTAAAAATGAATGAACAAGCTTTACTACTAAAAAACTACAAACTACTTGGTCTTTCTTCAGAAAACTTTTTTTTTTTAAAGCAAAACAACTACAATATTAGATGTTTATATTATAAAGATGAGGAAACAAACATATCCAGTGTTTCTTTACAAAAGCTACTTGAAGTTTTAATGATTACCCCTTCTAGTTTAGTATTTTAGTACTGTAATTCTTAATTTTACAGAAATACTAACCATTAGCCATAGGATTTTGCTTAATGTACTCTCTTCGTATACTGATGTTTTTGAGTAAGCACTGTCTGGCATGCGCTCTTCTCTCTTTCACAGGGTCTTTGGCACACAAAGCAAAGATTGCCATATATTCCAAAGGGAGCAGTAATTTCACAAGTGCCTTATGCAGTTTCTGAGCAAATATCTGCCTCACTTGGTAGCACTCATCCTATAGCAACACAAGAGTGCAACCATAAAAATCTCAGTCTTAAAAAAACCAAACCGATATTCAAAGTAGAATCATGAGGACATTTAAAACATATCAACAGGGGCAGCACAATAAATACTTGACATTTCAAGAACTCTTTTGAAGGCTGCAGTGAGAAATGGAAAATACTCAGTGTAGCAGCAATAAAAGTTCAGATGTAAGGACTCTGAGCTCAAACTTAAGAGTCACTTCAATTCAAATGCAGTTACTTACATTAATGACAAGTGCACAGAGTTGGAACTGTTCTGGGGTAATTATTTCATGGTAACAGGGTTCCTGTGCAAGCTTCATTATTGCACTACCAGCAGCTAATCGCAGTCGAGACATATCTGATTTACTATATAAACATGAGAGGGAAAAAGCCAAACAAAACAACAAAACAAAATACAACTTAACACAACTATCCATAAGTTAGTTGCATGTCATAATTTCTTTTTACAGGATCAATGAGCAGTTAGGGTTTTGCTTTGTCAGATCAGATCACAGTTGTATAGCTTCAGATCAAGATAAGTTAACCTAACCAAATCTGTGAATAAAGTGCTCTGCTTTCCCCACAAAAAAAACTTGATTCCAGTAAAACAGGAACACTGACGTTTCCCATTTTCATATCACTGTCTAAATGAAAGCAACTCTTTTGTCACAGATTTTCTTTCCTTCACCCTCAGAATGAAGATGAGGTGCAAAGTTACCTCACTGCCAGAATGAAGAAGCTCCACCTAAAATCACCCAATTTCTAAGTATGTTAAATCTTGTAGTTTAATTGTTTTCAAAGATACTCCTGCAGATCTTTTACTCTTTAGAATGTCTTTTACTATCAAGATGTCTACAAGGTTCTAAGTTAGATTATTAGTAAATCAGAAGAAAGAGGGAGCATCAAGCCTATTTTATACATACTGCCATTCCATTCCTAAGAAGAAAACGCCAATCAGAACTGTTTTCTATCATCTCATCGGCCAACACTGCACTCACCTTAAAATTTTTTTAAAAACACCTCCAGAAATAATCAACACTCTTTGAAATTCTACAACAAAATTGATGGAAGCCTGGAAGGAACAAAATCTGACCTGATTCGCTTCTGTTCTGTCAAGTCTCCTTCACTGACGAGCATGGCTGATAACAGCCGGAGTGTGGAATTTGCAGATTTCGACTGGTTGTTTTTCATACCCAACAGCCAGCGTACCAAAAGTTTAATAGCTTGCACCTATCAAAACCAAACAAATTAACAAAAAACTTACTTTCTAAGGATGGTGAGGCACTAAAACCCACTGCAGCAAACTGAAATTTCCAGAGACTCCTACTTATTAGAGCTGGTACATTTTTAAAGGAACAGAATGAAGCAGTAAATATTTACAGAGTGAAGAAGGAAGTAGCAGTGTTTGTGACATCAAGACAATTCACCTGTGGCTCAGTGTCTTCTCACAAGTGCATCTACAGGATGCAAGATATTTGCCATATGATTAAAATAAGAGCAACTACATACACATTTCTAGAAATGGCCGTAATTCACAGTAAACAGCCTATGAAGATGAATGAATAAAATACATCAGGGTCTAAATTTATTTTAAATGTGTTTACAGTCTGTAAAGTCAAATTACCTTTCTTGTAAGGAAAACTAAAACTTTTGAGTCTCTTGATTTTCTGCACATTCAGTATAATTAATATTTAAGTGAAGACAACAAAATGTATAGTTTCTACCAGTTCAATAACTGCGTGTATAATCCACAAAAACTCTAGAAACACTGCATATTCTGAGAAGACTAATACAAAAAGTATTCAAAAGCATTTTTTTATTCTAATACTCTCCATTGCACAACTTGGAAAAAAGTAAATTTTTAATCTCAAATATATACATTATTACTGACAGCAGATCACTCACCTTTGCTAGTACTTCTGGAGAAACTTCTTCATCTGGAGACCACAATTTTCCATTTTTCTCACCTGTTGACTACAGACATCCATGTAAGTTTAAGAACTGGTTCAACCCATACAGAAAATGCAGAAGTAAAAATGGAAAAAAGTTGTTGACTACACTTTCTTTCGTTAAGAAGATGTTTTATAATGCAATTATCACTGTACTAGCCATTTACAGAATGTTCCTTTATTGACTCATTTAATAAAGAAACCTTCTATTCCCCACAGAGTTAATAATAGGCAAATAGAATAGGAAGTACTCCAAACCAAGAAAATCTTACCCTGTCATTCATTAGGAGATCTTTCACAATGAAATTTGCAACAACAGATTTCATTGGAGAAGCAAACTGGTCTGGAGCCAACATAGAAATATGACCCAATGAGACTAATGGAGTTATAAGCTGTTCTGGTACATCAGCATTCAAACTTCTACTAAGAGGCTGAGGAAGAAAAAAAAAAAAAAATCAACTGTAGATAAGTAAGCTAGCATGCCTAAAAATCATTATTTTACTGCTGGATTGATGATGAGTTTCAGAGTTTCTCTATAAAAATTAATAAAGCTAATAAATCAAAATGGAGAAAGAATATGATTTCCTAATTAATAGACTAATCAAAAACTTCACATGAGATAAGACCAAAACACATTTTACAGTCTCTTCTTATTTTAATGGTGAAACGACCTTGGAGACATGGGAAAAATTCTGACTGATTTCTCTTCAAGAGTTGTGAAAACCCAAATCCTAAATGGCAGAAGATAATAGCAGGTAAAAGAAAACCTTGAAAACCATCATGGGCATTTTTATTAGCAATCAATATTTCACTTCCAGGAAAGAGTCACCAGGACAACCCTGTGATACTGTATCACCCAGAACACCCACATCATATTCTGGTATTAGGGAGCCTAAGCAGAGATCAAACTCTGCAGGCTTAATTCAAAGCTTTTTACACTTCTGAATTATGCACAGGTTCAAAGCCAAGATTAAAAATCTAAGATACTTTACAAGTTCAGAGTAATAATGTTATTTAAGAGATTACAGTGAGAAGTAATAACCTCTCTGCTCAGTATATAGTGACTTTTTGCTCTACAACTTATGTAAGAAAGCAGTAAGTGAGCACTAAGCTAATGTCTGAGCTTATAGTCAAGTAGTTACTCTGTAAAAACTTCCTCAGTGAAAAAGTATGTTCAAAGACCTTAATGCATGGCACTTTTATACAGTTTCAAAGTATATGATGTTATATCTCATTTAGTATCTGCTAAATGTCTCCTTATGTGATTTAGTCTGCATCATTCTAGCATATTTAGCTTATTTTCCCTTGCCTTCTCTCATGAAGACAAAAATGAAGACCATATCTATCAGACATCAGCATATTACAAAATTGTTACTGTAAGACACAAACATTAACAAGTTGCTATTATAAAATTAATGACTCATCTTGACTACTCTGCACCAGTAGGTTTCTTGACCCATAAATTTTTATCTGTTAATAAACAGTATGAATAAAGCTAGCATCAATTAAGAACAAGAGAAACAAATCTTAAAAACAAGACAGCAAGACATACCTCAAAGATCTGTGCAAGCTGTACTTCTTTATTAGAAAATATGGCATGTATACAGTGAACAGCTTGTTTTGCCTGATGAGGAGTGCCTCTTTTTGCTTTCTGATGCAAAATTGGAATTAGTGTTCTGTGAACATTAAACAAAATACTTCAAAATGCAATTTGCAATCTACAAAAAGTAAAGTTCTTCACCTACACAAATCTACCTCATTGCCTTATAAATCAAGTATTCCTTTGAAGTCTGTTCAGGAAAGATCATAATCATCCAGTGAAAAGCAGGATGGAATTCTATCTAGTAGTACTTGTTGAACATCTGACTGTAGACATTTAAGCAAGGAAAAAAAGCCCACGGGGGGTGGGAGAAAAGATGAAAGAAAATAATGATCAAAACAAGGCTGTTTAGGAAGCCAAGTACAAGGTGAGGGGGAACCTGACAGGTTCAGCTAGGGTTAACTCCTGGGCTTGTCATCCAAGTTCGAAAGTTACAGTGCTGAAGGAAATACATGAAAACTAGGAATAACCATTGAACAACAGTGTTCAGTAAGGAATTCAGTAAAATCTACCATTATTAAGTTTCAGTGCCTAACCTATAGTTTTCATAGTGCAAGTACATGCACATTAAAGGGCCTTTGCCAACCATCTGTGCATCAGTTACAAACCATACCTCATCACACCCCAACTGCCACTGATCTGCAAAAGGTGAAACCTGATATGTTTCCGTGCACCTTTACATGATTACATCTACATGTTTACACATGGTCCATAGGCTCTTTGAGCATGGCCAATGCTTCCATCAGACACTAGAGTCATATAGCAGTCCTCGTCCATGCACAAACATACTCATTTTCCACAGGAGGAAGAACCTGGGCTACTCCTGGTAAATGCTACTTCAAAGGACAGCATGCAGCATACTTACACAAGCAGTTTAAAAAAAACAACCAAAGCCAGGTCACTTGAAAGGAACTGTCTTGCTAATTACATCAAATCCTTTGCTTATGACAAAGATCTCTGAATATATGAAATCTGAACATATACTTGTCCTCATATGACTTTCTTCTTTGCATCAGTGTAAACACTGACCTTGTTTTAACTTTCAGAGTGTTAACCTGACTTGCTTGCAGACCATGCCAAGGGCTAGACATCCCTTTTAACAGTTACATTTAAGTTATCTGACTGTGCCCAGACTATACTTCAGCCAATGCCTGGCTACATACGAAGCCAAAAGAAATGTTCCGCAATACCAGCTCCTTTGACAGAAAATTTTATGGCCCAGCAGTGAAAACTCTTGACTAAACTCTAGTGGGGAAATACAGACAATTGGGATTATACTTAGGAATTATAATGACAATGAGGATTGCTGATCTTTTCCTTCTCTTCACTCCAAAAAATGTCTTTGAAGGCATCTCATTTGTGAACTTATAACATTTTTCTCTTGCCCAAAATCTGATTCAAATCCGTAAGAATTACTGACGTTACATCTTCAATTAATTGAGAACTTACCTACCATGCTAAAGTGCATAGTATCTGAAATGCTATTTTAATACATAAGAACTTGAAACCTGTGCTTTATATTCTGGACTAGTTATGAACAGGCTCATTTTAAGGTTTTAGATATTACCCACAAGGTTTTAAATAGTCTGTGAATACATAGTAGAATATGCAGCTTTAATCAGCAGTTAAAGCATCAATTGCATAATGACAACTTACAGACAGCCAATTACTCTTTGTTAGAAATTCATGCCTGCTTTTGGAACCTGTTTCCCAACTTGTTTCGTAACAAACTGTTAAACATCAGAGATTGTATTTTCATTCCTTACAAGGATAGAAAAATTGTGTTAATGACAGATACGAGTATAAATGATGCCAAGGAATTACACTTCTGCCATAGTTTTGCTGTTGCTTATTTGATAACCTGGGAAACACACTATGCACTGTTTCTATTATAATGTGTCTATTATAAGAATACTTTTGAGAAGTACCTAACATCTTCAATAAATATACAAAAATTGCAACAATGCAGAATTTGAGAGAGAGAATTCAGGAGACAAGGACAGGAAGGTAGTGAAGGAATACAAAATAATGGAAGGGAAGCTGTTCACATTCAAGAAGCTGTAAAGTAATTTCTGGGGCAACATACTGAATACTATCAAGAGGCAGAATTCCAGGTATGAAAAGCAGCATGTAAAGAAATACACTCACGATCTTATCTGTGGCAAGTCTGTTTCTATTTTGTGACCCGTGTTTCTGAAAATCTGTATGGCTGCCTCAGCTACCTTATCATCTTCCATCCTGAGGCACTGCAGCAGAGACTCATAGGTTTCTGCAGAGTGGAACGAGGTAGGATGTGTAAAGGACAGAACCTGTGGATAACAGGTTAAAATGAAGGTGTATTTATTCATGGTAAATGAATCATCAGAAAAAAATTAAAATTATGGCTGTTTATGAGTATTAGCATCAACATAAATAGCTGTTATGTGCTGATATCAGATGATCACATTAAATAATTCTATTTTGGAAAAGGTGACACAAGCATTTTCAAATAAATTCGTCTATGCTTTGTTCTTCAGGTCCTCCCCTCTCACTAATATTTTATAAGATATTACATTATTTGAATATGTAAACATACTTAAACTCAAATCACAATTTCCCCAGAATCTGTAGTCCCTGGGAAGAACAGAAATCAAGAGGGTAAGATACTTAGAAACAAACCATAGATTACTGTCCTTTTAAACTAAGGCTAATGAAATATAAACACATTCTGTTAAACAGAAGTGTCAATAAGAAACTAAGCATACAGAGATTCAAGTCAAGATAAGAGAACACAAAAGGTTTTCCCAAAGCAAAACTATATCTAGAAAGTTCACATAACATGAGGTAGGGAGAACAACAAAAAGCTGCATGTATTTTGTGTATTCTTTGGAGTTATCTTATCTTGGTTTCTTTGATCAAAGTTGTCTACCATGAGTATCAATGTGTGATATAACATTCTCAAAGATATCCATGTCACAGCAACATAATCTTCAACCATAGCAGATTTCTTTTCTGAGCAAACTTCCTTGCATACTATTTAACTTTAACTAAGTTTAACTATTTAACTAGGTTTAACTATTTCTGTCATAGTTGCCATTACCAAATTTGGTGTGACATCTTCGTAAAATTCACCTCACTTATTCACACTTCCAAAATCTCCTTTTAATTATGAAACCTTCCCCTTCATTCCCTCTGATACTACATACTGCCCTTTGTAACATATTGAAAGTCTCTTTAGTGAGCTGCCACATCCATTACAGATGTTTTCCTGACATGTCAAATTCTTCTTTCTCTTCCAAGCTATTCCTCATACCACTGAGAACATAAGTTCCTTCATCCCCTTTTTTTACTCTACACAACTTGGCTCTTGAGTTTATTGTCTGCTTTTGTTTGAGAATCATACAGGCCCCACAGAATGTGTCTGTCCTGATTTCCCCATTTCTCTGCCTCTCACCTTACTTTGCTCCTTCTATATGATTTCTCTAAGCACAAATTGGTTTCTGCTTTAACGTTTGTATTTGAATTCTTGGCACCCTTTTCATAATATACTTTATCAAAAAAACCCCAACTCTTTTACTATTCTTTTATCAAGTGAGTATTATTAATCACTTCCATACATTAAAAAAGTAATTATCTAACTAATATTAAAACCATGCTATCATTAATTCATTAGTCATACCATTCTGTCCCTTCCATTACAAACTATAGCCGTGTTAGCACAGATTACCTTGAGAAGTTCAAGTCCTGCACGAATAGCAGTATCAGGACTTACACCCTCCTCTTCATCATCAGCTGTCCCCTCTATGGATTTATTCATTAGTTTTACTAGTGCACTGAAATAAGAGAGAGAAAAAACAAATGAATGTTACAATATATAATGCTAAAGGTTTGAGATATCAGCAAGACTTCTTGGTTTTGACAATAAAGCGAAGGCAACAGTTCATTGCAGGGCAGGTTTTGCAGCACAGTGGCTTTTGGTTTTGTTTGGGTTTGTTTGTTTGTTTTGAGGTTATGGGGTTTTTTGGTTGTTGGGTGGTTTTTTTAATTTATGTTGGGTTTTTTGGGCAGTGTTGCCTTTTTTTTTTAAAAATCAAGTTATGCCATTATTCCTCCCCCTTCTGAGTTAGCTTCTGTAAAATAATTCTGTAGGAAAACAAACAAATCAACCAACCCCACCCCCATCATGCTGGCAGCATTCAGGTTAATACATAGCTGCTTCAGAACATAATTAGGTTGCCAGACAGGTCTCAAAAGAAATCCAAACCTTCTTTTACACAATCCCACAAAAGCTAATTAATTAACTACTATATGGAAGGCTGTTGCAGTTAACTATGTGAAAACTATGATCATCGTTTTCACCTTAAGCCCCAAAACAGCAGTTTCACTTGGAACAACTACTGTATTTTGCAGACACATGTAAAAAAATTTTGAGTCCTCTAGGCTGTTGGAAACGAAAATATCTACTTTTTTTTAAAAAAACCCATATTTAGTGACAGGACAGAGTAATCTAAATCCCATTTTTCATTTAAATAATCTTTAGAAACATTCATGAGTCAGTATGATCTCTCAAACTTACCTAATGGCTTCTGAGTCAATATGTACAGGGGCAATTCTTTCCAAAAGAAATTTGACCATTTCCAGAAAAGGATTTGTTGGCTGCTTAGGATTTGCAAGTTTCCGGGCTATCTCTCTCTACAAGAGCGTCAGATACAAACAAGAATCATATATGCTCCTTCAGCATGCTGAATACACTTAATATAGCTGCCTCTTTTAACCACAGAGATTGTCTATAAAATCAGTGAAATGTATTTTAAAGGGGACTGTTGTTATACCCAAATCTTCCTTTATCACATTATACTGAAAGAATACATACTTTACCAAACTGTTTAAACATAAGATGCATTTAGGTTTCCAGTGAGAATTCTTCACGGTTTCTTAAGGAATTGCAGGCCAGATTGAAAATAGAATCAAGGGACAGCCAAGTGTAATTTAGATGGAATTTAAGTTGACAAGAGTAATCCATAACTCTGAGGGTAACACTGTTGTATGTGTGAGATTGCATAAACAACAACAAAATGCACTAAAAGCCACACTACTGCAGAAGTTCAGAAGCACTACATTACATTGGCTACAACAGATGTTCAGATCCTATATACTTGCCTATCAATGTTTTGGATCCAAAAATCTGGTTTTCCCCTCTGAATGCCCCAAATGTCAAGAACGTTAAGTTCAGCTGCATGTCCAGCAGAGGGTGGATAAAAAGGTATTTTTTTGTTTTGAACAAAAGTCTTAAAAAAATCTCTGAAAGAAACGACTTCCTGATCTTCCCTCTGCTACAGACCCTACAAACTAGGAAATTCTTCTAACTGTTATGCTAAATGAACTCAGAAGGAGGGAAGCAACATTCCTTTTGAAATTACATGAAACTACATTCTCAAAGTGCAAAATTTACTCTCTACATCAAGTAGCTAGGACATAATTCTGAAGGTCATTCTGTTCCTTTCCCTGAAGAATTTCAGAGCCATCAGGCAAAATCAAAGAACCCTATGTTTGCTTGTTGCTGCTCTGTATTGTGATTTCTGTTAATGAAATTGCTTACTTTATTTTGGGATCATAATTAAAAATATCTGTGATTGTTGGAACAATCTGGATATCTGCAAAAATCTGATTTAATATTAAGGTGTGTATTTTCATCAAAGAGGTTAAATAGATGAGGGAGAAAGAGAGAAAGACTGATCTCAATGTTTCAGGAAGAGAAATAAATTAGTCACATGCAGATAGTATAAAATTTGGCTTGCTGGTACTCAGAAGTAAAGTTTCATCAGTGTCAGAAAACTGTTTAGGAACCTTACCATAAAAAAATTAAAATATTAAATCAGTCTCTTTTAGACTTTATGCTTGATGGTCATAATCCCAGGAAGGAATAAAGCTAATGTTTTCTTTGGAAGCAAGATGATAAACATAAGCTGTGTTTTCCATAATCTCTACAGGTTAACCAAAAAGACATTTTTTGAAAACTGCAAGTATAAAAATCCTGTTAAGGTATCAAAACAGACCATTAACTCTGAATAACTGTTTTGAGCACAAATATTTAAGGTATAAAAGTTTCCTTACCACACAGACATCTGCCTGTTTACAAGAACATGTAGGGCTAATTAACAGTTCAAGCTGTGATCGAAGTTTCTCATCATCACCCAGAACCTGATTGAACTTCTTCACAAAATCTTGTGCTTTTCCAGGATCTGGAAGGTTTTCTGTATGATTAAACACGATTTAACATAAGATAATTTGCCAAGATGCACAGAAGTACAATTTCCAGGAATGTAGTAACAGTTTATAGAACCTATCAACACTTACTTGCTATGGTCATCAGCTTTCCAAACATGGCAGCACTGTTTGCTTCTGACTGAGGACAACAGCAAAAACAAAGAAATCAGTGATATCTTCTTTACAAAATATACCCTTAACCTGATTTGTTAGTTCTTCTACATTCTATTCTGAAACATTATGTTTTATGTTTTTGTTTGTAGAATAAACAGTAGAATAGTATAACAGTATCATTAGCAGCTACTAAACAGAGAAGAAGGGGAAAAATCTTGCAATATCAAAGAACTGCAAAAATTCACTAATTCACATAACAGATCAAAATCCATTTTTTGAAAAAGACCACAACTATCGCCCAAACAAACCACCAATTCCTCCAAGCCCACTCCCACAGCAAAACTCCAAAGCAAGAGCAATGCCCTTCTATTTAAAGCTGCTTCTAGTTTGAAGATATGCTTAGAAGTAGAATTCTAGTACAAATACTTTAAAACTTTGTTTTTCAAACAAACAAATCATTGCTTTATGTTACAATATATTCCATTCTCAAAATATGTTATAAGAAACAAAAAAAGTCTGTCAAAAAGCAAACAACAGAACTGGAATCTTTTAACTTTTTCCAAAGTCCCTGTCCAGTAATATTAAACAATGGTAAGCACAGGGAGAGATCTACCTTTAATCAGTACTGTAAGTAACTTCATTTAAAGAGAATGGAACACTCTCTACATATGGAAATCAGCAGAACAATAAAGTTACACTGAACAAATAATACTGTATTAAACCCCCAGTAAGTGAGACTAACAGGTCCATTGGATAAAGCATTAATATTTTCAAAACCGTACAGTGGGCTGCTTATGCAAGTCTAGTAACTCTCGTACGTGACTCCTTAGCATGTTCTGGCACTTCCACATCTCATTCAGTGCTCTGCAAAAGTGCAAAACCAGAAAAGAAAAGCTTACCAACTTGCTCATGTCAAGAACATGTTGGATGTTAGAATAAATAAGACTATTTACTTACCTTTTAAGTGTAACATGTGCTAGGTGCAACTAGGTACAATCCTACCAAGCATTAAAAATAACTGCTCCAAACAAGGTGGAAACAATTCCCTTTTCTTACAGAACATCACCTCTCTTATTATTTTACTTGGAACAATTTTACATATGCAGGAGAGTAACTGTGTCTTACAAGCACTCAGATTACCCTGAAAATGACATTTTCAACATAAAAAACAGGCCACTATCAAGAAGAATTCAGTTAGATATCTTCAGCATGAACTCTAATATAGAGCAAATCTAGAAGTCATTACTCGTGCACTTTTTATGTCTGCATTGTTCACGTTGGATAAAAATGAATGGCTAAATCTACTCTTCTCTAATATCAAGGTATCTTTGCCTAGTGGACATGTAGAGTTTGCATATAAAAGGGAAATGTTTTTAAATACTTGCAAATAATGCTAAGCATCAATTACTTGCATTTTTACTTAAATCCTGATAATACAAGTATGATGACACAGGTGATGCGAAAGCCAGAGAAAGCAAGTATTTGCTGAATGCAAAGTATACTCACTTGACAGCATTTGGATCCAAGCTAGCATACAAATAGTACAAACACTTCATTCGCTCTTCTGTTTCCAAATTGTGTGGAACAAGATACTGAGCAAAAATTTTCTCTACCAGTAATCTGCAGGAAAAGAAGAGATAAAAACTGTACATTTCCAAAAGTGGTGATATCTTTTGGACAAGCTGAAAGAACAAGAAATATCAAAGTCACTGAAACTAAATTCTTCAACAGAGAGGGAAAAAATGTGGGGTTTTTTCCTCATCTGCAAAAACCTCTTCCACTGTGATTAGCAGGAACTGCTTCTTGAGAACTTTTCCATGTTCTTTCATTTTCATCTTTAAGAGGGAGTAATTTCTTTGTCACTATCAAAATTCTCTTTTTCTTTAGATCTTTAGGAGATCTCCCTTTTTTCACTCTCATACATAAAAGAATGGAATATAGACAGTAAAAAGCCCAAATAAAGGAGAAAGAATACAAGAATATAACTCCAGGGGGAGGAAAAGTAAAAATCTGACATGTCCATGAGGGAAAAGTTAAGGTAAAACTGTAATATTTGAGGAAAAAAACAAAACACATGAAACTGCACATTATACTAATACAGAAGCTAAAAATTACCATTAAAAAGGAACAAAGGAACAACAAAACATACAGAGCAAAAGGAAAATTGAGAGCAAACCAAACCAGCAAAAACATTCTCTAATTAAAAAAAACCAAAAGAAAACACACAAACAAAAAAACCCCAGGCAAACAAAAAACCCACAAAACTTGGAACTACAAAATATGACTCTGCAGTTCATCTGATTTTAACTCCTTCTAATGAAAGAGCATTCAGTCATTAATTTAACCCATAGCAATGAGAGCTGTGCACAGTGTTCAGCTACACAATTTGATATTTATGGACAAGCATTTTGTGTGTTTGAGTTTACAAACTTTTTCACTATCATTCCCAGTTAAGTACTCTGGGAGTGCCTTGTACAAAGATCACTGGTCAAACAAACACCTTATTTCTGCTCAGAGAAAATTCTGAGACATGATGGCAATGCAGAGAAATAAAAGGATGATCATAAGTATGACTACAACTATGCCAAGGCATCCTGTTAGTATTAAAGAAAACTTGGATTTCTCCCTTTAAAAGGTACATTTTCCTACTGATGACTCTAAGATTTAAACTGTTTGATGAACAGGATCTTCAGATCTCACATCTCAGTTCAACATACTAGGAGATGCAAGGCACTGGTTATCTTACTAATTTTGGAACATTGCTCTAGCCCATGTCTCTACAGATAAATGTTCTACAAAAGCTGTCAATACAAATGGCAAGACTGTATCATGCCTTCCCTAGTCCATGCCAGTCAGAGCAAAAATTTACAAATGCAGAATACCTCTGGGACATACTTTTCTTCTGTGAGGAAAGTCATTGGCTAACATATCAAAAGCACGTAACAGGGCAGTGTTTAATATCTGGTTATGATGGCATTTCTACAGCTCTCCAGGTGCTAAAAGTACTAACTTTCTAATTCTGACAATGATAACATTGATCATTGAGCCACAGATCTTTCAGTGTAGATATCCAGAAAACAAACAGCATATAATCCATGTCTAGTGATGAAAAGACCAGCTTCAATGGCTTAATCAGATTTTCAGAAGTAGTTAGGGAAAGAAACTCAGCTTTGGTGACAATATTCTTTCTTTAAAATTCCTTGCTTTGTTTCCCTGACAGTGTTGTGTGCTTCCTGTGAGCAGGAATATTGAAAACATCTGCCCCATTCACTATTGAACTTTGATTTATGTTCTGCTCACTATCAAACCTGTGTACTGACAGCAAGACATGAACATGCTAGAAAAAACATGAACCCCTCAATGCAAATTAAAGCCTATTTGATGCATATACATATACGCAGAATTAGCTTTGTGAAGACTTCCTAATTTTTCACTATTTGACTCTTCTGCCTTAACAGACTTTCAGTGTAATTTCTGTGTGTACAATCTGATATCTTTCTTCTTTAGAAAAAGAATAAAAAACCAAACAAAACCTCAACTAATCAAAAAAACAAAACCAAACAAAAAAAACCCCCAACAAACCAAACCCCCTTCAAAAGGTGTGAAATTTTCTTCTATGCAGTAGTTCATTATCGACAATCTACTACCATCATAAATCTCGCTCCAGCAGTAAACAGAATGAACACATGAACAGATAATGCAAGCATCCTGAATATTTTTCTGATTATTAATTAAATTTAACATACTTAGAACCACAAATACACAAAAAGTGACACAATAGCATTCTAAGGATAAGCATGTGTTTTCAGAGTATCTGATCACCATACAATTAAAATCAGGAAGGCATAGGTTGACTCACTTGTCATCAATGCTATTTTGATAATATATGTGCAAAAGTTTATCCTTTATCCAGCTCACTTTCTCTGCAGCATCTTTTCCAGCCTCGGCATGAAGACAATACTTCTTGTATAGCTGGGCAAGACCCATCATGGCTTCTTTTCTTACTCGCCACTTGAGAGGGAGAAATGAAAAGGAGGTGGGAAGTCATTTTGGTAAATAAATATCAAACATAAACAAAATATAGTAAAGATGTAGAAGAGTGAAAGACAAAATGGCCACATTCTGATTTTCTATATTTTGACACCTCAGAGGGTTAAAGTTTAGGGCCTCTAAATTAGAACTGGTAAAGCCTACATAACATAAGTGGTTTCTTTGTACTACGCAGATCAAGCATTGTCTATACAGAGGAATCCAGTACTCCCCTGCGCTGAGTGAAGAAAATCTGGGAGTATAAAAATGTTAAGTACAGCTTAACATGTATGCCTGAGTAAATGCTTTCTGTCAGGATTCTGAAGACTTATCTATTCAGAGACAGGCACCAATAAGAAGTAGCATCCTTCTTTCTCCCCACAGCCTTGCACTGCCTTACAGCACACCTGTCTAGAAATGGGAGATTAGGCCTAGCTAAGCTTGCTGGGGGCTTGAATACTTAAGGCCACTTGCCAGGACAGGGGGAAAGGCCCTTTCTGCTGAAGCCTCAAAGTAATTAAGACTCCAGGGACCCAGGAAAAACCCAGACTACAGTATCTAGAGTTCCTGGGTTCTCACCCTTGCTTCTGGTGGTCACTACCTCCTCATGTAAACAGGAAGTGTTCCATTATTAAACACTTTAACAGACAAGATCTGTAAGCTCTCCTACACTGACTTGTGGAAGGTACCTTATGAGAATAGATTGATGATTAGTTTAGAGAGAATAGTGTCTCTCACTGAATGATACACACAGAGAGCTCCAGAAGAAACTTCCTTTTCCTCAACATTTAAAAGAAATGCATCAAATTCAAATTGAAAAAGAGAATTTCTTTCAGAACACATTAGATATCGATTTTGGCCTTAAACTCCAAGAACTAACAATGCTAAAAATCATTTCACCCTACCAAGCATAAATTTAGATAGTATTATTCACATTGCATAACTTCTTCAATCTTGTTAAACTGAGAGCTTGTTTTAATAACAGAGATATTGCACATTTAATTTCTCAATAGCTTTACTGAGTGAATTCCTTTTCTTGAAGGGCAAAGAAAAGAAAAATTCTGAAGACAGTATGGCTTAACATCACTGGCTGTTGAAGTATGCTATGTCAAGAAGACAACAGAAAAAATAAAATTGTATTTTGGTGCATATATCTTAAATATCAAACCCACAGGTATCAGGTCAAAACAGTAATGATTTTGATAGTATACAGTATAACAGTTTGTTTTCATAACAGAGAAGAATTTTAGATACAAAGAGATATTATTGTTTAAATTCTCTGACAGAGTGCAATCTGAAGCACATTTAAAAAATATAAAGGTCTGAAAGAAACATTTTCAGAAAAGCCTTAATAATTTTCTGCATTCAGATACACCCTTCCAATGCAAGTGTCAGCTTTGTCAGATCTCCTATATGAGACAGGAAGGACAGCAAAACCACTCTCAGAAGACTATGGGGAAGGATTGCAAGAAATTATTCTAGAAAATTTAAGCCTAAAATGAAAGTAAAGTATTTAAAAAGGAGTTATCATGAAAAGAGGTTTGGATTATCAATAGATTTCTGGCCATTTAAATTGCTGTACAGAGTACGATTCAGAGCACACAGCAAGGCAGTTTCAGGCAGAAGATGGGAGACCCTGGACAGAATCCCTTAGAGAATGCCTTGAGACATCATGGAAGCAAGTCTCTGAACAAGAGATACAGGTAGAATTGAGTAAGGTGCTACTAATAATTAAAACTCAAACAGCATAAAGCAGGGTAAAAAGATGAATGACAATGAAAATAAAGGGGAATGTTCTAATCAGTTTCAAAGGAAGCAAATTAATAGACACAGGTACCAGATAAACTATCCTGATTTTATTAGTGAAAGAATTTTTAGAGTCTTCCTTAACCAGAATAATTAAACTCCTTCACTGAAGACTGCTGAGTCCAGTTAAAAAATCTGTTACTGAAAGTTCAGGACTATCCCATACCTGTCGGAATAGCTGATCTATTCCTTCCATAGAATTAAAAATATTAACATTTTAAAATCTCTCTCCTTTGTCTGGAAAAAGCCATGAAGTTTTTTAGTATACACAGAGGATGAGGAATTAAAACTAACACACTCAGAACAACATACTGAGAAACAGAAAATGGGAGCCTGTTCCTACGCCTCCTCATTGTATAGATTTTGACTTGAAGTCTGCTCTCACAAAGGGACCAAGTCTCTATAGACCACAAAGGCAGTTGGGAGAAATGGGAACAGAAGTCAGCTGTCAAAACTTTCTTGTAACTTTTCAGATTCTTAAGGTGACCCAGTATAAAGGAGGAGTTCCTAAACCATTTTTAGAAGGTTTTATAAAATAAATAATTTATGTTTGTTTTTTTCTAAAAGATGTCTCCTGAAACTAATTATTTTGAAAAGTGAAGACACTAGAAAGACCCAAGAGGCACTGCTCCAATGGAAAATTCCTCAGAACAATTCTTATCAAGTACTGGATTCCAGCTTTTGGGAACCACCTGTCCCCAGAGCTACTCTTCCAGCTGGACCAATAAAAATGAAAACTATAGGTAGTGGTGGTGTTTGTTTGGGGTGGGTTTGGTTTGTTGTTTTGGTTTTTTTTAATACCTGTAATCATTGTGCAAATGCCCATACAGATCAAGTTAGCTAAGGACATTTTTTTAAAAAAACAAGTTACTGTCTTTTAGCTAAAAACTTCTATCCTAAAAAAGTCATAAAACTATCCTTACTAACACTGTACCAATTAGAATATGGTCAGGAAAAAGAAAGATCACGAATGGCATAACAATTACCATGACTTAAGTTTAATTTTTCACATTGTTTTATAAGGAAAAAAGGTAGAATTGAAATGACAGATGAGTGTGTTTAAACAATTAGCATTTTACTGCAGCTGTTGGACAACTGTATTATTACAGTAATACCTACTTTCATTTGATAGATTATTCCAGGCATAAAAAGAATTAGAAGTCAAACTGATGAATTATCACTTAAAGAGTTTACAGTAGATTTGTCCAACAGAAACCTGGCTACAAGGGGTAAATGCAGTCAGCAGAAGGTAATTGAGTTCTTTAAAGCAAAACAATAATTGCAAATAAGTAGAATGCATTATGTCTGGAACTGAAAAAAATCCTTGCTAGAACATATAAAGACAGTAACACAGACATAGCAATACCCCTCTCCCAAATTGGAGAAAAACTATTATTATGAAATGTTTCAACTCCTTGATATTCATTTTATAACACTAATTATATTTACAAAGACAGGCTACATTGTTAGTCTACTATAAATACTAAGTATTTGTTGCAGACATTTCTAGCCAATCCTCAATCTTCATATCTCATCAGGATTTATTTTCACTAAAGCTTTCTCCAGAGATTTTTATAAGAGAAACATTATCTAGAAGTGAAGTTCCTCTTCACTGATGAGTGCCTGAAAAGGCACCTAACCTTGAAATGTAATGCATCATCAAACCTATGAATGGTATGAAATCACTGAGTCAAACGTATTAGGAACATCAAATACCACCACATTGAGCTTAAGGCTGCATGAACTGAAAGTCCCTATTTTCCTAGAAATGAGTATTACAACTGTACGGCTGCCTGCCTCTTACTGATGGTGACATGCTGAGCAAGAACAAAGACCTCCCAGTGGGAAGTGGTGATTACACTAAAAGTTTTTAGATCTCATAAATGACTTTTTTGACATGTTTGTTTTTAACACCTGAACAAGAAGGAAGTTGGTCTTAATCACTCCCAAGAAACATGCAAGGTCAAGCTGCAGGTAAAACTAACTGAAAAGCTGTTTTGTAACAGTGATCAAACTCAAAATCAGTATTCTTCTTTGTGCAAATACATCTTTTTCTCAAAATCCATTACAGTAACATTTTCATTTAAAAAAGGAACATAAAAGAAAAAAGAATTCAAGTAACTAGAATGACACAGGTTATAGAAAAGATGCCTCCATCAAAAAGATACAACAACAAAAAAAATCAACATGATTACACAGTGCAGTGAAGCCTGCTATTAACATCAGGCCACATCCAAAAGAGCATGAACAGGAAAGAGTAGAAGCTCTGGCAAGTTGAAGGTAAATCCTTGATGAAGCATGGCAAAAATTGCAGAACCAAATTATTAAAAGCATACTAACTGAACATTTTCACCAAAGCCTTCAGAAGAAAGAAGCCTTCCAGACTCTTTTGTAGGGCTCAAAGACAAGATTTACACCATAGGAAAGGTCTGAAGAGGTTTCCTGAAGTGTAATTAGAAGACTTTTAAAAACCAATTAACCAGCACTAACAAAATCATTAAGGCCTGGTGGCATCTCATCCATGACTTCTATAGGAATTTAGAAATGATTCACCAAATACTAACTATTTGGTTGTTGCAACCTGTCAGTGAACAGATGAAACACAGCAAATGTGAAAGAAGACAGAGGGTCCCAAGAGGGAGAGTGCTACTCGTCAGAATGTCTGATTTTAAATGGGGAACAGGCTGAAACAAAGCACCAACAAAACAATGACTGCTGAAAAATGAAGTTATGGGAATGAAGGTAACAAAGGGAACCCATTGATAGAGTCAGAGGGGAATCTGTGACACCTAACATATGAAAAGTTAGTAGAAAATGAATGGAACACTGTGTATGAAGTTCACTGAGGTAGTCAGAGCTGGTATTATAATGAAACACTGCAGAAAAATGTCACACTACTGAATCATTGCAATATGAAATGAAAGAAATTCAGATTGAGGTCAGGTTTCCCATCTACATTAACTCTGTAGTATTAGGCAATGTATCACCTAAAATTATTCTGGAAAGACAGTGAAATCAACATGGATGTTTTCCAAAACTGTCAGCTCAGTGCTCAGAAATAGTGCAAAAGATAGAATGATACAGGAAAAAAAATTATCATAAAATAAGTACAGAACACATAGCACACCTTGAATGCCATGTCCTATTCTGGTCACCTTGGTTCCAGTAGGATATAGAATGACCAGACAAGCATGATCAGAAGTACGGAATAATCAATTTGTGTGGAAGTTAATCAGGTGGTTTTTTCTCTTGCAAAGCAAAGCAATGGAGAAGATATGGCATAGATATTTATTAATCATAAATAGGTTAAATAACATTTATTATTTTACATAATGTAAGACCTATGAGATGCCCAGTGAAACTGTCTACCCTCTAGAAAGTAGAGGGGGCCCAAGAGAGCAGGTCAGTATTCAAGCATCACTTTCAAGGTCAGTGCATCCCTATGAGTAAGAAAGCATGCCAAGGAGACACGCATGGTTAAGCAAGGAGCTTCTGGAAAAATTCAAATGGAAGAAGGAAGTTTGAAGTACATGCAAAAAGGTACTGACCACCTGGAAGAAATACAGGAATGTTGCCAGAGTATGTAGAGATGCAACAAGGAAAGCTAAGGCCCTCTTGGAATAAATCTGGCAACAGATGTGAAAGACAACAATAAGGGCTTCTTCAACCACAGCAGTAGGAAAAGGATGACTGGAGAAAGTATGTCCCTGCTGTTGAATGAGGAGAGTGTCCTGGTGACAGAGGACACCAAGGCAGTTACTGAATACCTTCTTTGTTCAGTCTTTACTGCTAAGACTGGCCCTCAAGAATTCCATTCCCTGGAGGTAAGAAAGAAAGTCAGAAGGAAGGAAGACTCTCCCTTAATGGAGGAGAATTGGGTTAGAGATCATCTAGGCAAGCTGTACACTCACAGTTTCATGAGTCCCAATAGGATGCACCTATGAGGGCTGAGGGAGCTTGCAGATGTTATTACTAAGTCACTCTCCATCATTTTGGAATGGCTTTTGGAAAGCTCATGAAGAACAGGAGTACTGTCTCAGGACTGGAGGAAAGCCAATGTCACTCCAGTCTTGACCTGGACAGTCTGTAGGTAGAGCTGAGTGAAGGGAAACATAATGAAATTCAGCAAGGGCAAATGCAGAGTACTGCACATGGGGAGGAATAACCCCACGCACCAGTACAGGTTAAGGGCTCACCTGCTGGAAAGCAGCTCTGCAAAGGAGTCCTGGTGGACAACAAGTTAACCATGAGACAGCAGTGTGCTCTTGTGGCCAAGGAGGCCAATATTATCCTGGGGTGCATTAAGAAGAAAATGACCAACAGGTTCTCCTCCCCCTCTACTCTGCCCTAGTGAGGTTACATCTGGAGTACTGCATCCAGTTCTGGGCTTCCCAGTTCAAGAAAGACAGGAACTACTGGACAGAGTCCAGTGGAGGGCTACAAAGATTATTAGAGGACTGAAGCATCTCTCTTACAATGAAAGGCTGAAATGACCTAGCAGATTTAAGAAAACCTTAAATCACAAATTGCTGGGAGCCAAGACTGACCACTATGAGAGTTATACTGGGCTATAGGGACCTTTGGCCTAAATATACATGGTGAATCTTAACGTTCTTACAATATGACTGTGTTCCTCACAAGTCAATATTGTTATTTGCTTGACAAGACTTGATTGTTGCCTCTATAATATGGACTCTACATTAAGATGTTCTGGTAAGAAAATGATTTCCTCCCTTGCAGTATTTTGTTTAATAGTCAACCCTGAGATTATGTGTTTCTATGGCTCTGGTTTCTTTGTTTTACTTTTACCAAATTGTATTAGAACCAGTTATTCCTGAAAACAAAATATTAACACTTACCCGTTTGTCTAGTGTTCTTTCCCTTACAAAGCCAAGCAACTGGTCATTGACTAAAGAAAGATCTCTCTTGCCTGCAGTAATAATTGTAACAATAACATCATGTCGAATGGCTTCTTCTGGGTCATGTGATCTAACCTTCAAATATTCTGTTATGATCAGAAACAATGAAACAATTGGCTTTTTTAAAGTAGATATAACTTATTTGAATATATTAATAAAGTTAAAACAATTAAATGTCAGTCACATATCACAAACATATAATCTATTAAACATATAACTGCCTACAGGAGTCATCTGTAAAATTCTAGCACAGTCTATATTAAATATAAACAACTATGTAACTGTAAAGGTCAGAAGAATATAAAAGTGAATAGCTTTTACAATGGCCTCATTTGCAAGAAGCAATTAACTGAAATAAAGGAAATAAAACTGATTACAACACACTGAAAATATGGGGGGTGGGGTGGAGGAGTGAGGAGAACTAAAAAGAGCAGAGACTCTCATTCCCAAAGAGCTAAGGTGGTAAACAATACTGACAATTATTGTCAGTTAGCTTGCATCAAGAAAGAACAGTATTTTCAATTAAGCCTAAAATTCTGCTCATGGTTAAAACGAAGGAAGAAACTTCACAGTTTAGATCAGGGCAACAGCATTTTCTAAACTCAGTGACTAGAGTATCAGGGAACGTACTTGCTGTTTGGAAGATAAATCAAGATGTTGCACTGATACTTGCTTTGACTTACCAAAAGTTTCATTACAATCTGCAATTACTGTAATACTCATTCTGCAACGAGTAGCTTCTTAAAGACTCACTCTGACAAAGACCACGTTGTAACACACTCCTCTCTTTCTAACAACCAGCGCGTGTCTTCAGCACAAAGCAATTGCTCAGTAGTTAGCTCTTCTGTTCAGCATCAAGCATTGGACTTGATACATTGTAGAGCTATATTGCTATGTACAGAAATAATTACATTCTCCCTCGCTCATTTCTTAAATTATTCTAAACCCCTGTATAAGCATCTCACCAGTGAGGTCTTTCGCTAAGTCTGGATGGTTCATTAAACAATGACTGGCGAATTTCACGCTCTCTAATCTCACAGGGACATGGATATCATTGAACCTAGAGGGATAGGAGATGATGAATGTTAATTTTTAATTAGCCTTGCAAATCAAGATTATTCTTCATGTAGTAACATGTGCTGATAGCATGTCCCATTAACTATTAGAATGCTTTTATATGGCAAAAGAATACTATAGAAATGTTTAGAATTTATCTCCATACTGTACCTCATACAAATTTTTATGTTGTTTCTTGTGAAACTAAAATCTAAGGACTAAAATCAAAGAATGAATACCCTGTATGCAGATAAAATGTTGCCCCGATGGATTCTGTCCATTGACTTTTGAACAGAATTCTCCACATAGTATCAATGATATACGTGTGTGTGTGTATCTATATACACATAAAATTATATAAATATAAATCAGCACATAATGTGTGCCATTGAAAACACTTAAAAAAATTAGAAATTTCTATTTAAAAAGTTAAATGCCCAATAAAAGATACAGCTGCAGCTACAGATGAACAGTATGAAATTTCAGAAAAGCTGGCATATCTATTAAAATGCAATTAAACACAATTAAAAATGCAATACTATCCAGAAAGTTCAGAACAAAAAGAATTGAAATTCAGAATTCTGTCCCCTTTTCTCTTACCGTCCAAGAAAGCACTGCCAAAGAGGACGATTTTGTGTGGCCAGATCAGAATCTTTGGAGCCAAAGAGTTTAGCCAGAAGTCGAACAACAGCCAAACGTTCTTCTCCATCATTGCTCTAAAAACCAAAACATTTAAAAGGGACAGAACATCATTATCTGTAATATCTTAATACTACTTTCTTGCTTCCTTTTCTTTCTGATTTTATGGTAGATTAAAAACTGAGTTTGAAACAATTTCTTCTAATGAATCATCAGTCTCCCTTCTTAGATTATTAGACAAATATGAGTAAAAATATACAAATGCCTATTAGTTACATATTACAGCCACTGAATAGATAGATGGCTGCACTTTGAAAATTCTTCCACTTTCAGGAATAAAAATCCATGGACAGCAGTCCAAACAAAATATATCCCTAACAATGTCAAGAATTAATTATCTTATTTTTGTTTTAAAGCATATTTTAAGACTGCTCTGTGTGTGGAAAATACACTAATTAAGATGTTACAAATAGATGTACACTAATAAAAGACATATTTCACCAAACACCTATTTCTTGTTATTTTTGTTTGTTGCCAGCAAACCCTATATGTACTTGTACATAGATAAAATTTCTCTTGTTCACTTACAATCTTATGAAAGACAAATAACTTTTTAATTTAAAAAATGCAATCAAGATAAATTCACTATTTCTAAGGACTCAGAAGTAGTCAGCTGACTTGTTAGCTGATTATGACAAATCTGAGAAAATATTTGGAAATATTTTCTGTATTATTAAAACATTATTTCACAAAAGAAAATTCTGCAAACAGATACTGAAGCAGACACTTGTATTTAATTAGATGAGCCAAATACAGCCTAATTACTTTATATATTTCAGGCGATATCCAAAGATTAAGTAGGTATAACTCTTGCATTAGATTATTTGAATTTATCATTATAATGATTATATATTGTGTGTATAATACAAGTTTGCAAGCACAGAAAGCACACAATTTTATACAACTTTCCAGTGTCCTTCCTTTCATATTACAGTTATTAAAATACAGTGATAAACACAAAAGTTTTATCCCTCCAAGTTGAACACTTGTTAAGTCTACAACATGCACACAAATTTTATTACTTGTCCAAAGCTACACTGTAACTTACCTTCAGCTTGAATTCAAGCTGTGGCATGACAGACAGCAGTAAGTGAGGATCTATGGCAAAAAGTTCTTGTATCAAATCAAAGACATGTTCTGATAAGTCACTTACTGAAGACTTTCCCAGTACCAAAACCTGGTTAAAAAACTAGAATACAAATGATATGATTTAGCATATTTTCCTTCATTAATGCAAACACTATTTTAAAAAATTATTTTAACAGAGTATCATTAACACTTTAATTCTAATGGAAGGTACTCAATGCACATTTTTTCATTACATCAAAACATTTCACCCTTACACTATTGGATCAATTACATTACAAAAAAATATCCTTCACAGTTCAGTTCTATTAGTTCTATCAGAACAGATTAATTCATGGTAATAAGATAATTTTAAATACCAACAGCCAAACAGGTGATAAAAGAATTGTTATTTTAAAATACATATTCATCCAGTAGAAGTTGATTAAAAGTATCTTATTTTTTTATTGTTTAAAACAAATCCAAACTGAAGATCACCGAATGTTGAAAAAGAAGCTTTTCTACTTTTCTTCTATTTTAAATAATGTCAGATGACTTTATGATATATCTTGTGATATCTGATGCTAATGTATCAAAGTTGTTAGCGATATAACAGAAAAAAAAACAAAGTAGCATAAAATATAAATTATTTCTTTTGGACTTGTTAAATCTTAATATATTTGATATACTTCCTATTAAATACTGTGGGTTAGTATTATTTGAGCAGTGCAAATGCTACAAAGCTATTACACACTTGAATAAGAAAGCGAGAATAATAATATTAAATCAACTCAAAGGTCACTCTATGCATTATCCTATTTCCAGCTATGACTAATTACAAACAGGGGAATTGGAAAGTGGTACTTGATAGTGAGACTCCTTGAGCTTTTAAATACTTGCTGATTAATCTTTTATGAATTTGCCTAATTCCCTTTTTAGACTACACTGACTTTTTAAGAATTTTATTGGCTTCAGCAGCAAGCGAAGGGAACAGAATGGACCAGACTACATCCTGCACATTACTCTAGTAGCTATTTTAATAGATAGAACACACAACATTGACATTCAAAGGGAATTACAGTAGAAGGAAGCCTTGTAAAAAACTCAATTCTTTTAGTCTTTATGACTAAAACAAGTTTAGGATGGGGAAAAAAAGTTCAGTAAAAAGCTGGTATTTTGAAATGCTTCATCCTAAAGCTTGGTACAAAATGAGGCTGTTTGCTGGACACGTGAAGTACTAACAATTTCTTTTGTTGCAATGCGATATTTTGGTAGTCATCTATTTTCACAGCCTGGATTTAGGCTTAACTTTAGACTGAGATGAGTAAAAATTAATTTCCTCTTCACTTATTTGAAACACCAACAACCAAGCCAATAATACCCTATTTGGAAAATGGTATTCTTGTATCTGCATTACAAAATATGACTTTCATAAACAACTTTTTTAAACAAACAAACATACCTCAAATAAATCAAGATAGTAACAAGAACACATTACTTGTGGGTAACATAGCTAATTAATTTACATACATTGGCAATGCATGGTTCAATGGTCTGGACAGTCCTCTTCAACAGGACTTTTGCAAGATCAAATGCTTGTTTATTAAGGTTCTGAAATAAAGAAAAAATAATAATAAATTTTAAAGAGACAAACTATTTCAGATGACTTTACTTTTCTCTCCCAACCTCAGAATACCATGACTTTCTAAAGATACATTTTACCACCAAGCTATTTGTTTCCAAAGCTAAGTTCAGCTATGTTAATTCTGTAAACAGACTTTGAAAAAACCCTTAAAACTATTCTTTTTACACACTTAAAAGAAATCTAACCCAGAACCATTACTTCCTGCATATTATTCAGACTTCAACACTCCAGTTACCTTCAACACTGCATTTGTATCATAAAAATTTTCACACACAATCACATGAAAAATTTTCAAGAAACATTACCACACTTCCATCCTTTGATAATTAACGTGCACCAAATTTTGCCACTGAAAAATTAATCAGTCTAACTTACTATTTAAACATATTTTTGTTTTCCCCTCACATACTTAAAGGTACATCCTCTAGCAAAGTTCAGCCTTGTCTACAGAGTAAAACTGCACTGACTTATCCACAGACTATACTGCGTGCTATGAGACAGCCCACAGAAAGCACTTACACTCAGGCAGAGTTAGCTGTAAACTTTCCAAGTAAATATTTGATTGCAACTTAACAAATATGAACATTGTTTTTATTACTCTTGGGCAAGATAAGGAATGTAACATCTGAAAAATGTGATTGTCCAAATCTGCACAAAATCCAATATGCAGTATCTCATTTCATCTAGGGAGTAGTGCAGCTTGAAGCAGGCGAGAGGAAAGTGAATTAGCTGATGGCCCTGAAATTTATAAATGATTGCAGACAAAATACAGGTAAAGCCTAAGGATGACTGATATTGGAAAGACAGCATGTGGCAAGTCTACATTGAGAATGACTCCCTCATGTTCTTTTAGCTAATGAGATGACAAACCGAAAGACAGTGCATCAACTGATAGTAAAGTGAAACAAACAGCCAAAGGCTCAAACAATTATCTCCTCAGTCACCACAGCACTAAACTGATGTCTCATTACAGAGGACAGACAGATATGTATGAACTCTTCTCAAATTCAAAACAAAACAGTTTTTGTCCAAATCAGACCATGATTAAAATCTTGTTGGCAAGTATGTCTGCATTATACTGCTCAAGGACTGCCCAGGTCATATAGAAAATGTATTTTATTTGGATCTTCAGTACACCTTCACAGACTTTTTGCAATGAAGTTGTGTTGGGTTTTTCCCCCCTCAAACAGTCTCACCAGAACTTAAAAAAAACCAAAACACCCCACACACCAGAAATAAAATAAAAAATAAAAAAAAATCCACACAAAAGAACCCACCAAAACCAAACAAAACCCAAACAAACACAACTCCACCCAGACTCAAACACCAAAACAGCCTAGAGAAGAAACATAAATCGATTAAATAACCAAATATTAATAAATAAACAAATAATGAATCTGTTAAAGAGAAAAAACCCCCACAACCTTGAAGGTCTGGCTTGGCCATGCTGTAGAGGATGTAGAAGAAAATACTGATTTTTAAATATATTAAATTAGTTTTTATGGAATAACCTTACAGTAAAGGTTTGAAGAAATATATTCACTAATAACATCAGTTTTAAAGTTATTAAAAAGACCTACAGTTTGATAGGTGGTCTGAGCACAATGTAAGATACCATACTGCTACTGAAAACCTGGATTTGCTAGGGGAGGGCTACATTACCACACAGAGAGAACAATGTACAGTAAAGACACTTTACTGATAATGAAGATACAAATGAATGCAATTTAGTTGCTGAGGAAGTCTCTACTTCACATCTAGGCGCTAGTATCTTTCCTTTTTTTTTTTTAATTGCAGTATTGTGTCACAAAATGGAAGATTTTTCTTCAAAAAAGACCAAAACAAAACAAACACCAAACAACCAAAAACCTCAGAAAGGAACAGAATACATTAAGCCTAACAGTCTAGCCGCACTGATGCTTTTATTATGTCATAGGAGAGAATGACTAGTATTCAGTTGTTTTGTATGGACATAAAGTAGTATTATTTTATGCTCTTTAAAAGAAAAAGAACCGTGCTTTTCAAGCTATAGTGCTTCTGATTTACATACTTAAGAACAAACAATATAACCACAATTTCCTAGGAGATCTGCTCCTGAAAGGAGAATATAATTACTGCAGTGAAACTCTCTTAAGCAGAGAAGAAAAAATAACTTTCTGGTTTGAATTTTATTTTTACTATTTTACTATGGTAAAGCAGTAGTTTAGGTTCTATTGTTACAGGAAACAAACACCTTAAACCAAACCAAAATATCACAGTATCAAGTATCACAGTATGACCAAAGCATACCACTGAGCACTGACTACAGCATATAATTTCTCAGTCAAGATGAAGAAGAGCCAGTAAGGGCTGGCCACAAGTCCTCCAAGAGATACTGAATATGCAGTACAACCCAGCATTTGTACTAAAGTTTACCTCCCTTTAGCAGAGCCTTACTTGAGAATTTCCTTCATCAGGCAAAACTATATGATTAAGCTATGTTAATGATAAAGGATCATATTTATTTTTACTTTGCCTACACCAAATAGTCACAACACACTTTTCAGTTGTACAAGGTTTACCAGGTCTTTGCATCCTCAGAGCAATGTTCACCATTGTTAATAGCATCACCCAGTACCCGACAAATCTCCACTCCTGATCTCCAGTGCCTGTGACTGATTAGAAGCAACTTACAAAGAACAGGGTGTTCTGAAAAGATCTCTTCTCCTATTATGAAGAAGAGGCCTCTCTTCCTGTAGCCAATTTTAAGACGACATAATCTTATTGCTGTCAATAAAAATTAGTTGAATGATACTCCCATGTCACAGTCATGACACGGAATGCAAACTGACCTTAAGATGATAGATATTTTTACACATCTGTTGCTCAGATTTCACAGGTAAATGACAACGGGGGCCATGGCTTAGTTACACCTGTATTACACATTTCCATAAATTCTCCCTCTTTAAGTAACCAAATGAATAATTCCTGCTTTTATGTGCTAACTTACCTTCCTTTAATTACGTAGTCATGGACAGAGCAGCCTAATCTTGTCATTATTTTAAATTAATAAATGACAAAAGAGAAATACATATTTGGTAATCAGAATACAGCTCATTTACTGTAAATACTGCTCATAACTGACACTTCTCCATATAATTTTCAGTAAGAAGCACAAGTGTTTTAGCAAGGGAACTGTCTTGGTCGATGCAAGGCAACACCAGCCTGAATCTCACTTTCTCTGATTTCACAAGGGGAAGTTTTGTTTATTTTCCCTTCAACTTTATATAGCCATTACAGTAAAGGTACTTCAAAGGCTCAACTGCAGACCCAGTGATCATATAATAAGCCACACAATGAAACAAGAAGGACAACATCAGTGACAGTTCATGAAGACGACTGTAAAGGGGAGTCACTGAAAAAACTGTTGACATAGCTGTGTAGATGGCCTTAGACAACATTTGATTAACAGCAGAAATCTGCTAGAAGGGGCTCACCTAAGACTCCTCTAGGAAAAGGAGGGGGGATTGGTGTCGCTTAAAAGTGAGTTACACAGATGCTAAACTCTAGAAGGGGCAGATATATTACAGAACTCGTAAGAGAATATGGAGTGCTAAAAACAAGCAAGCAACTAACTAAAAAAACCCCCCAAAAAATAACTATTAAAAAAACCAAAACACCACAAAACTCCCAACAACAACAACAAAGTAGTGCTACTCTTCAGGTGATAATTAGGTTTTAATAAAAGCAGTTAAATGAGGAAAAACAATTGGTGAAAAAAACCAGCAAACTACAAGAGATGGGAGGGGAGTTACTGGCAAGCTAAGGGCAAGCAACAAATCACCACAGAAATCTTGGGGAATTCCACCCCCCCTTTTTTTTTTTAATTAAAAAAAAATTTAAAAACCCCATGTCATATCTTTTCAATTAAAAAAACTCAAGAAACCTAAACCCCAGAAAAACTCACAACCCTTAAGATTTAATATTTTACTTCTGTTTCAGTACAGAGTTCCTGATGTAGTAAGTAGGCAGAGTCTCTTGACAGTGAATAATCTAGACTCAACTACTGAACAGCACCAAACAATTTTCAATGAAATTTTCAATCCACTGTTACAAGGCTGGGGAAAAAAAAAGCAAGGGTGATGGCTAAAGTGTGTGGAGATATAAACAACAAGCAAAAGGTAATGAAAATCATTCTTATAATGGTATCCTACTATTGTATTTTACTTTGCAGACCTTGTGTGCAGGAATGAGGTTAATCAAAATCGAGTCGAGCAGCTCCTGAGTTACTCCATCGCCTTCCATGATGATAGAACTCATCAAATCCAGCATATGCATTTGTACCTTCTGGTTGTGGCTATTACTAAGATGATAAAGAATATTATCAATACTGAATTTTCAGACTGACAAATATTAACAGTACTGCTAAGAAACAATATCTAATGCTGTCTATCTTGCTCCCCCACCCACCCTCCACATCTCGAAACTCAAAACTATTTTATGCACCCTTCCTCTCTTGCAGAAAGCTTCAAAAACTGAGACCACCCTAGCTTTGCTTTAAGTGGACCAAAACAAAAAGAAAAAACCTCCAAAACCCACAAACAAAAAACCATGGGGACAAATGTAGATAAATGAGCCAGAAGGAAGTATACTACTGTAACATGGACAAGCAATTTTAAAACATGACTACTTTTAGACACACACCCCTCCACACTGTCATTAAATTGCACTCATTTGCTTTCCCTCTATTGTCTCATTTCGAGGAATAACAACTTGTTCTATTCAGACATTTATTTGTAGGCTATGCAAGGATTCAGCCTACCCCCAAAACTGGTATTTTGACTGTTTAATATAATTGAAGCAATTCAACTTACTTGATAACTGAAAAAAGTGTCCTAAAAAGCTGAATAAAAATTTCATTGCAATCTTCCAACTCAAAGCAGATGTTGTAAGATTTAACCCAAGCTAAATTCTAAAACAAAAACAGGATATTCAGGATATTACAACTTCACATTAAGTCATGTAAATATTATTGTGTTAGTTATATATAGGAAAAATATTGTACACTAGATTGTAAACCCTTTGGGGTAAGACACTGGTTATTTGCTTTGCCTGTAAAGAGTCTGTAAAACACAAAGGCTTTGCAGTATAAACCCAGAAAAAACCCCAACCCTAAATATGTAATAATCTTATTTTTTTTATGTGGAAAAGTAGATTGACAGGAGTTGTTAATGTAAGTCCATATTCCTAGACTTTTCATGCTATGAAACAATACAGTTTTAAACATCAATAAAAGGTTTACAAACAAGATACTGTTTCTAAGTGGACACTAACAAAACTACCACACTTGCTGTCAAGAGCATGTTTTTCTAGTATTTTTAACCCAAAATCTCATGTTCCTTATCCCATAATCAATATAAGCAGATTTGCATTTTAATCAGCATTTGTGATTGAATTCAGTCACATCTTAAGGGTGCCTGATACAAAAAAAAGTAGAGAATTGAAAGACAGTCTGAATGTTAATAAAAAATACCAATTGTTCTAAAATGTCCTCAGCCATGGGCTGCCTGAACTTATTAAATGCAAACAGAATTATAACTAATAAAAGGAGGAATTCATTGTACTTTAATGAGTCTGGTGTGATTTAGAGATTAAAAGAAACTTCCCAGGCATATTGGTACTTCTGGAGAAAGACTGATTACATTTTTTAGGCTTACAGAGCAAACAGAATTTAGAACTATTGTTTTACCTCTAACAAGTAAAAGTATCTGTTAAATTGAGGGCTCTTTGTGTCCTCCAAGCCTTTTAATTGTCTTGTAATAAACAAGAATATGTCCTGCCAAAAAAAAGAAAAAAACAACAATAAAATTGATTCAGCAGAGAATAAAAATAAAATCCTATAGTAGTGACACATACCCACAAACACATGATATGAGAGTATTAAATTGTTCTTTTAAGGCACTGAGAGAAAGCTTTCACCAACGTAGATACTGGTTAGCTAGTATTCCTTTACACACCTCTGGCCCTTAGTGTACTACACTGACTCACAGGACCAAAGCAATATCTCTTTAATAAAACTCATATCAGTATAAACAGAAGTATTTTTTTTTAGGTGAATTTTGGGGTTTTTGGGTGGTAGTGGTAGTGGTTTTTTTCTCAGTAAGAAAATGAGGTAGAAGCAAAGCATTTTATAAAGCATTTTTACCTTAAGTTTGTCATGGGAAGTATATGGAGCTTCAGGAGCATAGATACGAAAGATATCAGCCAAGCAACATGCTACAAGGAGGCGTACATCTTTATTGGGATTCCTGAGGAAGAATTCAGATGCAAGGTGCAAGGCTAATGGGAGATACTGCTGCTTTTCATCCTCCGAGTCCTGATCCATATCCATGAAAGTTTTTACCACCATCTGAAAAAAATAAGAAAAAGAATCCCATTTGAGTGTTTTCTACTTCTATTCCTAAATACTAAACAATACTTTCTTAAAGGATGCAGCATTATCAGCATGTGTTCTACTGCATAATCACAGTACTATAGTTTTTTGGATAGAACAAACACCAGAATAAGAGAAATGTAAATCTGACATAGGCTTACTCAACTTGCTATTTTAAATTAAGACACTGAAAAATGCTTTGCAGCTCTGTTTATTTTGCCCATCATAACCTGAGGTGAAGCACAGAAAGCGCTGCACACCGATGAAGTTGGAGATGGCAGCATCTCTTCATCAAAGCAGTCACAGTACACCTCAAAGTGAGGACTTGTCCCAGTACAGAAAGTAACAAGGGGCTGCAAGTTATCTGGCCTAACTTATAGGGCACAATATAATGCAGCTGCTTTAGGAGATGTCCCAAGACTTGAGAGGAGTCTAAGAGGTCAGTCTTACGCTCTGCCTGTATCAAGGCACAGAGCTCAAGAACTACTTCACAAGCACAATCCTTTTATGTGCTTTAAACAAACCAGACAACAGATAAGAATTTAATCCCTCATGTAAAATATATGTCTAATGCTGCAGATCTATTCCTTCTACATACTCAAAATTGCATCTATAGCCTTACCTTTAGAAAAAAATCAACTACATGGTTTCCTTGTTTCTTCTAGCACAGCTAATAAGTAATTCCTATGAAATGCCACCAAAATCATTTAATTATTTTACAAACCCAGTTAATTGAAACATCTCAACATAATGATTTGGCAAAACTCAATGTGAAAATTCAGTTTGAAGAAATAAAATGTTGCAGGTTTAGCTTGTGAAATAGGGTTTGTTAAAGGATGAGAATGACTCCTAGGATGTCAGCACAGAGCTGGGAAATGTGCCACAGATTCTTACTATGACTTTAGTTAAATTGGTCTTTGTGTCCCATTCCTCCATGTCACTTGAACACCCTTGGAGTCAAAACTGTGAAGGACAGCCATAGTGCCTAGCATTAAGATTTTGAATACCCATTACATACACAGTATAAAAAATACACACAGTAAAAATATAAAACAAAACACAGAACAATAAATCTTGCTGGTTCAATTTTGCCTCTAGAATGTAAACAGTAAAACATGAAAGGAGATAGAGCTCATATAGCTAATAAACACATATCTTGCTCTCACCACAATTCTTTTGTTATTGTGTCCTTCAAATGATTCAACAAAGGTTGTTTCTCTGTTATTAAAGCACACCCTTGCTTCCAACATGAAAACATTTTCTTTCAGCTTTATCTCCTTCCTGAGTTCTGGAACTCATTTTTAGACTCATTACATCTTATAAATTAAAATAAGGTGTTTGACAGCAACCTTCCCTACAGTACTTTTCTTAAAACTCTTCCTTAATTTCTATAAATGTGAAAATGCGTTACTTTGTGACTTACAGCAAAAACAAAATTCAAGACAGAAAAACACCGATACAAACAGAATAAAAGAGAACTTTACAGCCACAGTAGATAAAAATCCAAATTCTGCCTGCAATAGCTTGTTACCCTAAAAATATTCTTAAGCTATAATTTGAAGCACTATCTGAAAGGATAAAATCACCCTTCTATTGACAGCACAGGTCTGCCTGTTGCAGTATCATGCATCATAGGTCCTTCCTAGATAGCAGAATTAAAAAGATACAGGTAACTGTCTTCAAAACCTACCAGCTTATTTCAGTAAGGAAGGTTTAAAAAACAAAACACAAACCAAACAAAATACCCACAAATCCAAGAAACAACAAAACTAAAACCAAACACCACCACAAAAACCCCCATCACCAAACCAAAACCCAGCATGATGCAAAACCAAAACAACCATACCACACTCTTCTGCTCATAGCAGGACAAGGAATAATGGACTTGCAGCATGAGATTCGGATAACCGTAACTGAAGGCTTTAAGAACAGGGCAGAAAGGACTAAAAGATCTGTGGATCTTACCCTGGAGGCCAGCGATAAACTGCATCTGTACCATACAAATTTGTCCCGCTACATTTCTTTCCAGGTTTGTAGATAACCTAAGAAGTGATCTTTTCATCTTTCCTGTAAGCCTGATCTCCTTTCTCCCTGTGGGTATCAAAAGCTTCACTGACAGAATACACTCTCAGATTTAAATCTCTCTTCTGGTTCTCACATTCATATGACAATATGCATAAACCTTGCATATATCCCTTATCTGATATGTCCAAAACAGACAAGGTGAGGCAGTATGCCGGTGTGAAAACTCACACAATTTTTCTATTCAGTAACAAAATATTAGGGTATTCTGGGCTTAAAGTAATGAAACTAGTCTTTGGCACTGTCTTGCCTGTTTGAAAAAACACCAGCCTTGCGGATTTTCCTACGTTGCTCTTGTATTCAGAAGGAACTGTCAGCAAATATCCTTAAAACTTCATTCCACTTCCCTGCAAAGCACTCCTTGGTATTTCTTTTCTATTACAAAACAACACTTGGGCAGTAATTGGACCACTGGAAAGCTGCAAAAGCTATTTAACATAGTGATCTATGTTTCCTTCATTGTTTCTTTATAGTCTCATATCTGCTTGTATTTTTATGTTGTGTTTTATTTTATAGCAAGGTTTTAGATGAATGATGTTCTGTTTATGGCATGCACAAAAAAACCCCCAAACACCAGAATACTACCTTGGTCTTCATCTAGCATACCAGACACCAAAGCAGTAGGGTCTTCATCTAGCATCCCAGATACCAAAGATATGTATGGGATTTATGTATGGGATACACAAAACACATAGTATAATGCAAATAATGAAAGTAATATAGAAACAAACTACACAGGGCTACACCATGGCTAAAAGCACAATGTAAATTCTTGCTAGTGGCAGGGAATTAATAAAGAATTGCATTTAAGCATAATCCGTAAGTTTGTTGGACTGTCATCATAGTTCAACAAAATAATTCTGCCTATTTGTTGAATATATGCAATTACCTCTACCTAAAATCTACATCCTGGGACTAGTGTATAGCCAAGCAAACACTGGTACTGATTAAGGTATTACACAACAGTATTACTTCCAAATGCCTGCTAATCTACATAGGAGATTAATTGTTAAAATAGAACAAAGAAGGGGAAAAAAGTCCAAACATGAAATACAATATATGCTTGACTCTTCACAGTCACTAGAAAGCCAAGAACTCACTCCAAACTTCAGCAGTTACAGGACTGGCACTCTTGCCCTGTAGCTTGACTGAAAAATTAATTATCAAGCAACAGCCTAGAGAGCAACTTAAGTCTTTAGAAGTACAAGATACTGTGTGTTTCATCTTATGAAGAACTGCCCATCACTGGTTCAGAAAGATTTTTCTTAGCTAATGTTTCTTATCGATATCACTTCAATATCAGGATTAATTGTGACAGCTAGAAACTGAGCTATTAAAAGAATCTGATAATGAAACTGAAAACCTGACAAAAACTTCATGTATACAAAAAGACTGAAGGCCTAAATTTAAGGTTGAAAATTACTTTTAAACTCAAACTGGAAACAACTCATTGTAACTAATAATATACATGAGTGCAACAATGAGGGAATATGGCTTACTTTAGGAAGTAATTAAAAAATAAAAATATAATCACGGCTGTGGTTAATAATTCATTGTACCAGCATACAACTGCAAGCAGACATGAATTGCTACAGTTAGACAGAATTTAGTACAATTATTTTTTCCACAAGGATCTGCATGTTTAAAAAAATCTTTACTAAAGTTATTCATAGCATAGGTACACTTAAAGTGAATTACATCCAAACGACTCTTGTTCTAATTGCAATTAAAAAGGCCAAAACAAGCAAAACCCCACGCCAATTCCACTTGGTATTAAGGCTTTAATTTTAGGTCTAAAAGGAGTTTCAATTTCCCAAAGCTCTGATTCAACCGTTACATAAATATTTCTCTAGCAGAATGAAGTAGTTATTTCAGAGTTCGTTATTAATTATTATCATGCTAAGCCAGTTTTTATTCCAGGAAAAAGTGATTAAACCATTAACATGAACTCTCTACTTTTTCAAACTACACCATTACTGTCTAACTGAAGTCTTGCTCTACAGTCAAAAGAACCCTAGCTAGAGCACCAATATTCATTTGTATAAAACCCTACAGACTTAGTAGATTCCACCACAGAAAATTGTTACTGTCCTTTGTGCAAAAAGCAGGAAAGAACAGCATTATTTAATTAATATAAAATCATCTGTTCTTTTCCAAATAGTTAAGCACTCATTTTCAACACTAACTGCTAGCAAATGTAAACAAAATACAGCTATTTGCACTTACAATTTAATTAATTCTGCACTGCTTTCAATTTAATTCTGCACTGCTTCCGATTTAGTGCATTACCATTAAATTATCACATATTGGTACTTTACCTTACAAAAAAAGAAGCGTTAAAACTATTCTATAAAGTTTCATTATTGCAATTTTTACCATAGCACACTGAAATTCTAATTATCAGACAAATATTTTAGTCTCTCAGGCTCTGCAAACATGTAAGTGAAATGCTCTGATTGTAACATTGGAGATGGTACAGAAATGCTAACGCTTTCACACAAACTAGCAAAAACAACAGTTAAATTTAGACTGCCAAGTCACTCTTAGCACATTATGAACATACTGAAAAAAAGAAGAATTCAAGAGAGATGTTCATTCAATTGCATAAAAACATCCAGTGCACAAGCCAGTCACTCGGGGCTACCCTTTCACCCCTTAAGAGAGAAATGCACAGACCACAGGTGAATTCAGGCACAGAAATCTATGATGGCATCTACAGATGTCAGCTCAGTTTTGCCCTGGAATTCTCTGTGCTAACCATGCAACCAGCTCAGTGTGACTAAATGCCTAAAATGAGACAAGATGAAACTCTACCTGTAGCTTCTTCTGAGACTGTCAGCCTTTCAGTTGCACTGAAACACACACCAGAAGTTGCCAAAGCTTTGTTCACAGTGTGTTCACATCTCACACGAGGTTTAGAATCATGGAATGTCCCGAGTTGGGAGGAACCCAGGAGGACCACCGAGTCCAACTCCTGTCTATGCACAGGACAACCACCTCCCATCCCCACCCAAAACCAAAAAAACCCACATGAAACGCCAACCAACCAGCCCATCCCAAAACAAACACCTGAGTTTTTTGGACCTGAATGAATTTAGTGGTGGAAAATGGTGTTGTAATTGACTCTATTTGCTATTTCCATAAACAAATATGGTAAAAGATGTAGGAATGGAGCGTAATGATAACATTTAGGGACTGGCAGTATAGGAGAGCATATTACATGAGAAATTAATTATTGCTAAATGGTCATATGCTTAGCACTTAAAAACAAGAGCTTATGCTACTAAGACCTTATCAGCTATTAAGCAATTGTAAAGTCATTAGCCAACAACAGGCTATGTGTATGAAAACAATGAAGATGCCACTGCAGGGTATGACATAAATATTTCCAGTCATGGACAGGAAAGAACAGCAATACAACTCATGAAATGCTAAAAATACTAAATGTTGATTTGAAACACATCACTTAGGTCTCATTACTCTTAGTGATTAAAAAAAGAATCCAAACTGGGAAAGGCACAGAAGGTGGCTACCAAAGGAGTCTCAAAAGCCTTTTCTTGTAAGGAGATGTTTACAAGACAGTGGTTTGCTTAATCTACCAAAACAACAGCCAAAGGCCTCTCTCTGCCTTGAAGACAGGAATGCCATTTATGCACTGGAAAAAGATTACACACAGAAGTAGGTAGAAATGGGCCAGCTGCATCTCCAGCCTGACAAGTGGGTGTGCCTTCTGACGGCAGAAGCACACACTCTGAAGACCAGTCCTTTTGCAGGGTTTTGTCCTACAGCAAACAATTCTTTTTCAGGGTCTACGTTTATCAGTTGTAGCGAGACAGAAGTAGATGCACAAATTAAGCAAGGGGCATATGTGAATCAGAAACAATGAACTGTAAAGGAGTTGATGATTTTTTGTGAAGTTTCGCTGTTGTCAGTAAAACAAAAAGTAGCACTCCCTTCCTGGTACTGTTAGTAACCACTGAAAAATAACTTTTATTGACCAATTTCCACTAAAAAGTCTATCTTTAATCTACACTCCCTGACAAGACATTTAACTAGCTCTGAACAACTCAGGAAAAAAACCCCAAACACCACCAAAAAATAAACCCACAACAGAAGTTGAACAAAAGATTATACAAATATTCTATGCTCTTTAAGACAGAGTATTTGCTTCTCTCTTTATACCCTGCTCACCAAGTGAGGTTAATGATCAGGGTTTCTAGATGTGATTGAAGATGTGTAAGAGGTGTAAAGTTTATGCAGAAATGCTAACTGTAGGCTGTATAGTAGCACCCCTCGGACTAGACAAACAGTTTAACCTAACTGGCTATTGTCTTCCTGGGGACTAACCTACACTGGGCTTTTCTTTGGACGTCTGGCCAACTGCCAGACCACAAACAAAGAAGTCACAGACTTCTAATTTACCACTCTTTTCACACTGGTAAAATAGCATATTCTGTATTACTTCACTTACATCAAGGAACTCCGAGATGGTCTTCCAGGAGCCCAGATGTTAAATTAATCTGATATGATAATGCAGAAAATCTGACTACCAATTGTAAAAAACCAATATACTGAGCAGTTCATGAATTTGAAGTAACTAATACAAACCTTCTTAAGAAACTACATAATGAGCATCACACATGTACAGCATCACAATCAACACAGAACAAGTATTCTTACTGATTTGGGAGAGAGGTTGTAATAATTAATAATGAACACAGCAGAATTCCAGTTCTGCTGTAAAACTAGAAGATTCCTCAATTAACATAAATGCAACAGATGGGGGGGAATGGTAAATAAAGTGAGAAAAATTAGGTGCCTTAATCCAAAATGTCTTCCTCAGCAAAAATGAGAACATGCAACTTAAATAGTGGTGGAATATTTTGCTCTGCAAAATTGGTCATGTATCATTGATATCTTGATTACAGTAACTTGTATGAACTGCTGCAATGAAAAGTTGCAAAAAAGCATACTGCCCAAAATTACAACAGCACAAAATTAAGTAAAATAGTGTCCTTCCTGCCCAGCAGAAAATAATCCTAATACTGTTAGCACTGCATCTGATAAATTTGGTACTCTTTGGCTACCAACAAGCCCATGGGAAAAATCAGATTCATGAAGTGCAAAGAAAATACTACGAGCTCTTCCTTATCACTGTATCTTTGACAAAATACAGTATCTTGCACAGAACTGACTATTTTGGACAGCATCATTAATTTTTTGTCGTAGTAAGATTTGGAAGATTCCAAACCATTTTTACACAACCTCAGTTCCTTTACTACTATTTGTAATAGCGAGGCATTTTTTCCTCCAAGCCAAATAAAACTTTCAAGCCAAATCTTTCTTTTGTCTTTAAGCAGGTATCACTATGCCTCACGTAAGAACATTCTGCAAATTTGTTTACATCCACTGTTGATCTTTTTTAATCTCTCCTCTCTTTTGAAATGGGGACTAAAAATTTTAAGTTGTTAACTTAGAAAAACCCCTCACTCCACTAAAACAGGCTGTGCTTTTGTTTGTTCTGAAGATATTAAAATGTGTCATTAAGGAAGAAGTAAATTACAATCAGTTTTAATGACCTGGAATTTAATGGAATTTCCCTTGTAACCATCTGGCTGAACTACTATCTATCTTACAGTTCTGTATGCACTGAGGGGGTAAAAACATAGCAAAGGAAGATGAAGCACAGACAGAAATTCAGACCTGCTTGCCAACCAGGAGTTGCAGCAGCACACAGTTCAAACCCCTCTCCCAGTAGCTATGGTTTTGGTTCCACATGGCATGGAGATCCGGTTTAACCACTTGCTACCACCACCTCCTTCCACCACAAGGAATTAACATTAATTAACATAACCTTTCCCATTACTCACCCTGCCTTGCTTCTGGCAATTCAGTGCCACCTCGTATTTTGTGCTGGCCCCAACACTTCAGTAACTTCATGAGTCAACTAAGTCAATTTAATTTACTAATCTAGCTGAAAACTTACTCAGAAAAAGTCTCTGGATGGTTTTATGACAGGCACAGTCAGATCACAGACAGATCTGATTACAGAGCCAGTAGATTGGAAGACAGATAGAATTCAATGGCCAAGACCACAGAGGGAAGAATAATTTAGCCTTCTGGTACACAAACTCCGAACAAACCACCACAGATTCTTAACCTTAATAGTAGAAAGCCCAAGAAGCCTGAAACAGACAGCTACAGAAACATGTTACAGTTATTTCCAAAACTTGTACCCAATATATCAACTGATACATTTATTTTAGTAATATATTTCCTGGTTTGTACCATGACCTGACACAGCAGAGGTTCCCCACTTACTTCTCTAGGTCATCACTTTTACTTTGCCTTCCAGGTTCTTACTATTCTCATCTCATACCTTTGGAAGCCAAGGTTTCCTAGAACCGTTGTATTGCAGAAAGCACATTCACACAGTATTCAAACAAGCATGCATGCCTACTTGATACAAGAGAAGTATATTATCCGTAGGGTTTACCATTTCACTCCTTACCTAGTGTCCAGTTCTATTAGATATTTGGACAGAAACTGTTCAGTAAAAGATCTCACTGAATGGCCTAGACTGATGCATCAGTCTTCTCTGGCTTATTCCTTTACAATTTCATAAAGTCAGCAAATAGTTTTGTTTCCTCACACTATTTCTCACTTTGCTTTTATTGACATTAAGCCTAAAAGTCTCTACTGGATTGACCACCACACTCAAATTATTTGCCTTAATGAGAATTCTGTGAAATCCTCCTTGGTGATGATCAACCAAACCAACTCTCCTCATCATGTTTCCTGTTTCCCAAACATCTAAAAGGGTTTCAAGTGTGCAGAGTACTAGGTCACTGTATGGTTTGTCATTAACAAAAATTATTTATTTAAAACAACTTTTGTTCACAGTCAGTTTCTGATGGGTAACGATACTTGGCTATTAAACCCAATACCTTTTAAAGCAATTCTAATGTAAGAAACATTGAGAAAGACCATTAGTTTGGCCTTACCATATTGAAATCCTTTAAGTATTTTGTTATTCTAACTTTAAACTGTTTCACACAATTTTTCTATGACACAATCTGCAACATGTGGATCAAATAATGTTTTAACAATGTATGTAAAATTCTTCTCCAATAGCGAGAAGTAAGAGTGCACACGTTTATCAGCACATTGTCTCTCCATATTCATACAACTCACCATCTCTTACACATCCATGATTTGAATGTGGTTTCACAGCATCAATTTTTATTTTGCTTTTTTAAAGGAATCCAGTCTATGACAGCATCTAGTCTTTATAACTGGAAAGATTTGCAATGGGATTCTTTCCTGTTTTCCTGCCAAAGTCTAACAATTAAAGTACTCTAAAGAAGGTTCATAGATTAGAACACTGAAAGTCTAAATTCTCAGAAGCTTTGCTTCCACATGCATAGATATGTAACAAAAGAATATTTGAGGAGGGAGTAAAAAGAGCATATTCTTTAAACATTCCAATGATAATTCAAGATATCATCACTTAGAACCATTTCATTAAATAGACCTTTTCCCATAGGTATACTATCAAGTGTAATATACGGCTGGGGCAAAACCAAAAAAATTCTTAAAAGCATATTCCCTACAGTGAAGGAGTTTCTATTTCCATATGAAGTTTCACAAGTACTTTGATAATAGCCTCCAGATGTGTGAGAGAGGATTCTTTATAAGCAGCTCACTGCTGTGTGAGAATTCAAATTCTCCAAAGAGAAGGTAGTGCTGGACAAGAACAAACAATGTTTTTTTCACTTCTACTGTGAACTGACTGTAAGGATTCATTTTGAAGTGAATGTTTACCCTCAGTTCTCACAACAAAATAATGTGTTAGTTTCACATTAAAACAACTACAGGGCTATGCTTCCAGCTATACTGATGTTCTAAAGACTGTACATGTGTGTCTATTTCTGCACCACAGTGCAGCTGCATCCCATGGTATATCATATACCCTTCCTGACTCAGCCATCCAGAAATGAGGGGTGTATAAAGCACATCATACTTTCTTTCCTGCTTGTGGTCCAATATAACCAATAAATGAGACCAGAAAAAGGTTAATTTTTTGAAGAAAATACAATTTTTCTATTTCAATAATCCTGCAAATTGCTCTAAGTTGAAAATCTGCTATGCCTACTGAAGCAGAAAATTATGCAAAGTATTTGTACCTTCATCTTCAACTCTGATCACAGTCTGCCAACAGTCAGAGAAGAAAGAAATTAAAATTTCTTTCATGGAATTCATTCAATGACTGGCAATTACACATAATACCATCACACTCAGCAGCACAAGAAGGTATCAAGGTGAACAATACTTTTCGGCCATGGCATTCATTTTTCTGGTTTATCTAGAAGCCAGATTCCACTTAGCCTTAGAACTGAAACCTAGGAGGCAAATCATGTTACATCATAGCGTGAATTTATATCTAGTGATAAAACTGCACTGAAGAGTTTTGCCTATGACTTGTCTTTGGAGCCTTAAGGCATGACTGTCATATTAGTGACAATGATCTAGAATGCAGAAAACATGAGTTTCCATTCCCATGTGAAAGGGTGGACAAAACCCCCTGTAAAACTGTAAAAAGTTTTGACACTTCACAATCAAAACTAACAGTATCAACCAGTAACAACAACAAAAAACCCCTTAACCAAGGGCACATCAAAAAGCACTGGCTGACATGGACACGCTTGTTCAAAGCAAACTTTGGCCAGCAGCTAGTGGTGTACCAGCTACTGCACCTCCCAAACCAGACACACTTCTGCAAAGAATTTCTACTCAGACAAATTAGCTTTCTCCAGTGAAGCATCATTTTACCAGAAAATTTTGCTCCCTGTTGAGCACTAATATCTATATTATTAACACACAAGGTTTTCTCTACAGGCAGCTACCAAACTCAAAAACAGGGCACTCCAGAATGGACTGAAGGCAAACTACATAAATTTGCTTCCTCTATGTGGCTGGCGGTTTAACTTTAAGTCATCCCATTAAAAACAAAGTTTCTGGAAATTCTTAAAGTGTAGGAAAACACTTGTGAAAAATCAGACTCAAAACATTTGGAACGGTTTTCTGACTATAAGGAGGAAGAAAATTATGTATAAACAGTACATGGAAAATATTGTGTATCATTTAGCAAGTTTAAATATTTTACTCTGAAATGAAGACTGATTTCTGATATATGTTAAAAGAATAAAAATATTTTAAGTATATTTTCTTATTTTTAAAAATTTTCTTTAAAAATGTGGTGGGAGACTAAAGCAAAAGTAAGAGGCACCAATACTAATGATATAAGGGTATGAAAATCAAATCCATAGTGCTCAGCAATAGGATGATGCTAAGAACATAATGACTACATGTAGGGTATTCAGTTTCTGAGAAACAAGCCTGGAAAATGAGTACGACAATCCTATGGATGTTATTATTACATAGTTAAAAAAGAATAATATAAGTCTTCAGTAAATCCAACCTGTAATATTACCATCGTAATTGCCAGTATTAAAAGTGTGGAAATAATTCAAACTGAAGATTATTTACAGAAAGCATTTTGGAGGACTTTATATGACAGTATTTAAAATGTTATTTAAAACTGAACTGTAAATACATTAAACGATAAAGTATTTCACACAAGAATGTCGACTTTTCCATTTTGGGTATGAGAGTGAGGTACATTTGTATGTCCAAGGAAAAAGTAAAAAGTGTAAAAAGGAAAAGGCAAAGGCAGGAAACTGAGGAACAGAAAGGAAGATGAAACAAAAAAAAAACCAAAACACAGTCTTCCCCATTCATGTACCTATCTCATAGCTGGTTTTATTTCTTGGATCTTGATGTTTACACCCAATCACCAGCCACAGGACTATAATTTTGTTCTCACTTCGCTAAACATTTTAATAGTATTTTCAAGCCATAGCCCCCATCCAAAATAGGGATTTTATTTCTAAACACAAGACTTTGGTTTTGTTTTATTAAAGAAAGAAAATCAAATTACTCCTTTTACAGAGCTCTACTATACATTCTCTATTAGCAACCCCAACCAACCATGAATGTAAACTTGGTACCCACTGATAGAGGATTTGGTCATTTCACAAACATCTGCATCTGAAACAAAGATATGGAGCCAAAGATGAATCTGAGAAGCTTACAGAAAAGGCAGAAAGCCTTAGCCTAAAAGATTATTATTGCCCAAAACACATAAGAAAGTGTGCACTTCATCAAGAGTACTGGATTGAAGAGGCCTTAAGCCACAAGAAAATGTAACACCTCGTAGTTTAAAAGTTCTCTTTGGTTTTGTTTCTCCAACTCAAAAACTGAACAGACTCAATTTTAGTTGCTCAGCTGCAGTAACCTCAGAACAGTAGTTCCCCTTCATATGCTGGAGATTTAGAAAGCAGCTAAAAGAAAAAACTGTTATAAAAAATAACGATTGGGAAAATTGAAAAAGGGAAATGTTACCTATAAAAGGACACAACAGATCTCTCTCACATACAAACTCTGCAGGACAATGACAGCTAGTTTACTAGGTGACTGTCAAAATTAACCTCTTGATCTTTTTTAAGCATACATGAGCTATTACATAGTGAGAAGGGAAGACTTTAGAAATGCATTTTGGTTTAACAGATTGTGGAGGTCTGCAACAGACTTCAATAGCTGTAGGAGCTCACTGAACATCCGAAAAATGCTATTGGCTAAGATTTACAGTAAAGAAACAAAAGCTGTTGAGTATAATCTTTAGTGTCTAAAACTCAGACATTAAGCTGAAGCCATTTCACACCTTACGGAAAAGGGCTGAAACCTAATATTTAACTATGAACTTGTCCTGGTTTGGGTTAGAATGTCCTAGTTTGGGTTAGAATGTCCTGGTTTGGGTTAGAACAGAATTAGTTCTGTTCAGTGACTTTATTTTCTAAGAAGCATTCCATCCCATATACATCATATTCAGTATCAGTCATCCCTCCCCCACCCTCACCTTGACAGAGCTGCCTGCTAAACTAAACTTCCCCTTTAAAACCTGAAATTCCTGAATCCTAAGTAAGGACCCTGCTCCCCAGGGGAAAACGGAAATCGGAGGTCTTTGGGACCCTGGGTAGGGGGCTGGGATTTAGTCTGTACTGGGGAGCTGAACGGTGTGGAGCTGCTGCTGGGAGCTAGCTGTTTTGGACTCGGACTCGTGCTGGGGGAAAGAGAGCTGGCACCGGGACTTCGGTGGTGACACAATTATCACAAAAAAGGGGGAGTTGGGTTCGGTATTTGGGTCCTGTATATATTTATACGTGTTTCATTTAACATTGTTATTATAGTAAAGTAGTTTTAGTTTTACTTTCCAATCCAGAAGCCTCTCTGCCCTTATTGTTCCCTATCTCTTCCAGTTGGGGGGAAAAAAGGGGTAATAAGGAACGTCTGCCGTGGGTGGGTAATCGGTTAAGCCTCTCCACCCGAGACAGAACTTGACTACAGGAAATTAGCATAGGAGGAGAGAACACCACAGTGCTGCCCTGGTAACTTACATTAGAGGAAAATGCTTCAATATTTGTATTAGTTAGTCCCAAAATACTGATACCCTCATAATGAGATTAATCCCAGAATTCTGTTACAGATGTTGAGAGTATATAACGATAACCTGCATAGGGTTGAAATCCTAGCCAAGTTCAAAGGCCAGAAGGTGTTACTCACAGATGCTTCTACTGGCAGTTCCTTCACTACCATTAAGTACTGCCTTACACTAAAGGCCAAAAAAGTAGTACTATGAAACATCCAGCAAAGGAAACTGAAGGATGAAGGAAAATGTTTCCTGCTGCCTGCTTGAAACCACTGCCTTTCTCAGCTTTAATTTTTAAGCATCCATCTTTCATCAGAGCTCTAAGTGCTCACACACATGGTTATCTTGGCAGTGGTAAAATATTGGAGTAACATTCAAATCAGGTAGTGGCCACCAGCATATCATTGACACTGCATCTACAACATTTGTTTTGAATTTATTTAGGAGTTGTTTTCAGACGTAAAAAGGAAAAAACTTGTGAGAATTGGGTACTGAGAGGCCAAAAGGTAGAAAAGTAATTTTCTCTTTTCTACCAGAGTATTTCTCTGAACAGACTCTTCCAACTTAAGAATTTTGTATCCTGTATGCTTATCGCTTCTCTTGTGCACGAAAGCAGTATCTCCTAGTCAGCAATCTTAGTGAAACCCAGAAAAACCCAGAGCATCTTCATCCCTCATTTTCAGTATTGCAGTTTTGCATGCATTCTGGTCTGAATTAAGATAGCGCAAAGTCAACTTTAGTAAAGTTAGTATTAGCCTCCATCTAGCTTCCCTTCGCAACGTGATTATCATCTAGAATCAGTGTAGCCAAGTTTCTTTGTGTTGGTCAAGCCTCTGAATATTTGATCCCCTGGTCATGAATGGTGTCAGTTAGTTACAATCTTTTTCATATACCAAGACTTGAAAGGTAATTAAAATTTTGAATCAAGACTCACTTAAGGTCTCCAGAATTTATTTACAAACAAAAAGACTGAACTTCAGGAACCCCAATATACTACTGACTGGTAAACATATGCAAAGCATATCCACACATTCATTTCTTAAGCATTCCTTTATTTGTAATCTGAAGTTCAGAAAACTTTAAAGGTTTACTTGAACAGTAATATAAAATGGAAAAACTAAAACCAACAAGCCACAAACCCACTCAATAACATGAGATGAAATCAAATTATTTCAAAGTGAGAATTTGTACAATCAAAATCATTCATATAACTTCATCCAACAGCTTCTGGCAACATTCCTATTCAGCTATTTTCATAGATTTTTCCATATACAAACAAATTACTACTAGAAAAAGAGGTGAAATTCTGTTCTAAGGAAGTTTGGCAACTACAGAATTTCAATGCATACACCACCAAAGAAGTGCAAGCCCCTTGTAAACACTGCCTCTGCAAAGAATAAACAGAATTACGTTCCAATATTTTTCAACAGCCGGTGGATTTTTTGCCTGTCAAGGAGTCCTTAACAATTCTACACAACTCTCAGACCCTGAAGTGTTAAGAAATACCAGCTAAATGAGTAACACTCAAAGAAGAAGAAGGGTTTTCATTTATTATGAATAATTCTGGAAAAGCTTCATGTGCAACAGTAAACTCATGGTTTGTTCCTGCTATGAGCCCTCTGGAGTGTTAATAATGCTGGCTTTGGGATGACACAAAAAAAAGATTCTACTACTTACCTTTTACTAGTTTATGCTTGGGAGAAGAAAGCTATTTACAGCTATCGTGTACTATCCAGCTATCTGCTGGGTAGTACAATTTTTTTTGAATGTGTGTTTATTTAGAAATAAGATCAATTTCTGTACATGTGTATGTATGCACAAATATATTCCCCTACAGACAGATACACATCCTCTAAGTTAGCGTAAGTCTTTGTTTGAAGAACAATCAAGCACAACAGGTGTTAAGGGGAAGGAAAGAGCTGGCATGAAGATAAACCTGTTTGTAGATCTGTTCATACACCGGCCTGTACCATGTACTCTAATTCAAGTCACAGCACAAGACTCAGTAGTTTGGACCACAGAACAGGGAAAGACCAGCCTAAACATCAAAGACCACACCTCATAATAATAATACTGGTATAGACCTGTGAGCCATCAGGCTTAGGGAGGCCTGAAAAAACACTGAAACTGCAAATTCTTTCTTTTATACAAACGAGAAAGACAATAAGGGTAAAAAAAACCCAGGAAAACAAACATTCCTACAGAAAGGAGAAGTGTATGTAAATCCCTCTCAATAGATTACTACACCAATTCTGAATTCCAATTAAAAAAATAATTTATTTTGAAAGCTATCACATATTAGGATGAATGGTATGATCTATTACAAAACCAGTCAGCTAAAACGTTAGAAAATTCATTGTAGATTCCACAACACTGACATTAGTTCAGTACTACTGGTACCACACAATTCATGCATTTGCGAATAGACTCTGCACTGAATTCAATTGTTTCTAACCAGAGAACATTCTCCTCTGTATCTTAGTTTCCTTTTCAGATGTGGATGGGTAGTGCTTTATTCACTGCACTGGCATTTGCAGTGCTCAAAACAAGGGACACAGTTTTGTATATACATACTGCCTCCCCAGATTGGGAGTGCAGGGTATGTTTGTATTATTTCTTTCGATCAGTTTCATGGCAGTGTGAGTCAACCCAAATCTGTCAGATCTGTCCCTCCGTTACTCCAGCATGCCTGTGACTGAAGAGTGACGCTACTGAAAAATCTTCGTCTGGCCATTAGGATGCAATTTTAATGAATCTTTAAGTCGATTTAATAAGGTCAAACTCAACAAACACAATGTTCAAAATTAAGCTGTCACCGCAACAACAGTTCTACCACCCCAAGATTGTCCCTACAGTTTCTGCCGACCCAAGGAGAGAGTAGTAGGCAACTGTGTAAGTCACACTGATCCAAATGAAAACTAACCTGGAAAAAAGTTAAGTGGCTTTGAACAGGATCACTTCTGCAATCCAGTAACGTGCAGGCCTCAGGCACAACTGTATTGTTGTATGAAAAAGGATGGACCACAAGCAAGCAAGAGTACTTAACCAGCTTGAAGTTCTGGCTTTGGTGTTTGTGCTTCCACACATTCCAGCTAAGTGAAGCACATCAGCATCTGATTCAGGGCAACCCTCCAAATACTGGTGTAGCAACTCCATCCTCTCCAGCTATACTACCTTCCCCCTCCTTGCCTATAGTCATTATGTGCCTCTGTTTTTTATTCTTCACAAACTTAATCTGTTTCTATGACTTTGAGAGTGCTGCCGAATCAAATAAGGTAAATCACTTTGAATTGTTACGAGTACTCAAAGTAGTTGGGTACAACGGCCTCAGAATGACAAGCTTCCAAAACACAATTCTGGCACCCTGAAAAGCCATCTTGTGGGTTTTTTTGTTTTTAGATAAATTCACCTGCTTTTGATTATGTTAAAATACCCACCTGTACAGGTCAGCTGAGATTAAGCTGACTTGAGATACTCTGAAGAAATAGCCTGTCACTACTTACCCCTCCACCTTTACACCTTCTTGATGAAATTATTTTTGCCCATAGTTAAGATTGATAAAGATGATGAAAGGCAGTGAGAAAACTCTCAACAAATCCTCTAAAAAGGCTAGCAATTAATACTTTCCTCATTTCTAAAATCTGAGGCTAGTTTTATTTAAAATTGTTTTTATGGGGATATTGCATGATGCCAGACTTTTAATCGAAGTGTTGACAAGTGTTAAATCAGATACTATAGAGAACCTTAAATATCACAGCCCATGTAGAAGCTGAAGTACGATTTCTCAGGAGGCATAGCCAGTGTAAGAGAGCCCCTGAAGATGGTGTCTCTCAAACCAGCTTCACTACTAGACAAAACGTAGTGAACTCCACTCTCACAGGTAATACAAGTGTCAAAAACCACTTTTAGCATCAGAAAGACTGGCACAGAGCTGCAACCCTAGGATGAGTATGCTTTAATATCTGTAACAAATCCAACTCAGATCAGAATGCTCCAATCTGCACAAGAACCTAAACTAAGAATAATAGGCACAGATGTCAAAATGAAACAAAATTAAATGGCAGCCTTTTTACTTTGTAATCTGACTTGAAGGAGTTTTAACCTTTCAATCAAAAAAAGCTAGGAGTGAAAAAGCGTAACTTTGGACAACATTACACACCACCCCCACTTCCCCACCTGAGGTTTAGAAACATATCCTTTATCTTGGTTTTCGCTACCAGTTCAAAGAGATTTTTTTTAACAAATTATTAGGTTTTCTACTGACCTACTTCCAGCTGTACCAAATCATATATATTCTACAAAGACACAGTTCTTGTACTTGGTAAACCCTCCCATTTCCTAAAGCAAAATTCTCATGGTTTTACAGCAGTCTAGACTACCAGTTCCAACTGGAATAAAGCTGAAATCTTACTTCCAGATTTCCCAATTTCCCTTAGGCTGCAGAGTTATGCCTACTTTCATATTCTACATATATTTTCTAAGAAAAAAGTTATCAGTAACAGCTCACAAATGCAATTCCTAGATCTTCATTTACTAATTTCACACAAGCAAAAATAGTACTTCTTTTCTTGCCACTGGAATTTTACTGGTAATAGCAGAAGTGGGAGCTTTAGAGCAGAGATGGATTAGAAGTTTTTCAGAAATAGAGATACGTGGCAACTACATTTACAATGGATGACTGAATCATGGCTAGGCTTCGCGAACGAAGATTTGGGAAGGGCTCTACCCACGTTTGTTGCAAGCGCGTTGGTAGCTAAAAAGGCCAATACGAGATAGGCATGCGCGGTTGCAAAAGGTACAGCAATTTAAATAAACACGTATTTTCATCAAAAAGTTTTTAAGTTGCCTTGCATTTCTTTGTTTTGCTTCGTAAGTGAATGAATGTTAACTTTGCAGCAATTCAGTGCCGAGAAAGACCCACTTGTCAAAAAACAAACATGTAGGGTAACCTTTCCCACTTATCCCCAGAATGATGAATTCTGTTTCTACCACCAAAAGTTTTCAGCTTACATTATTTCATTCTTATTACTACCCTAGCTTAAGAATTAAACTTCCCTTATTTTACAACACATTGCACCACTGTGTGAACAAACGGCATATTTTCTGAATGATTCCTCTTCATTGTTTCCCATAAAGTTTTTAAAGAAAAACTATATCCTTTCTGACTGACTAGGTAGGACACCAGAACTGCAGCCCACAAGACAGGCACTGCAATTAGTGAGAGTTAAGTGACCAGGTATCATGTTTTACACTTTAAAATCCCAAGAAAAGAAGAATTTTTGTATTTCTCAAATTTTAATTTCAAATAATTCCCTACTAAATTGTGAATATAGTTTGAGTGAATTTCAATAATGAGTTTATCATGGAGAACTGCAATTGCATTTTGGGTAATTAAGTACATCCATAGATTGTCGATAGTAAGAAAAGAACACAGAATACAAGATTATACTAAAATAACATGATTTGACCCTACTTTGATTACTCTATCTGTAGGTAACGTAAAAATCGTAAGGGGAAATATCCAACAGTATTTTCCTTTCATTATATTGGTAGCACAAGTAAAGTCAGGGTTTTTTCAAGGAACACTTTATTTTAACAAACTTCACATCCACATTATGATATCCTAAGGTGAAAACTACAAATTTTCATTATACTAAGCACTGCCTAAGTTCAACTCCACTTTTACTACACACACTTTACATCAGCATTTCTACCACCATCATTACTCTAAGCAGTCAAAATAAATAGAAAAATCCCCCAAATTATATAACCAAAATACTATAGAAAACAAACTACAGAATTTATCATCTTTTGAGATTTTTAGCTACATCTGACTGGTTCGGTTTTTGTTGTGTTTTTGTGTTTGTTTGTTTTAGTTTCTGCTTTACCCCTCCTGTACCAGCATATTTCATAAGCAATTTTCATCAAGAACACAGGTATGATTTTTAGTTTTTAAAAACCTACCACTTAAAGTTTAAAAATTAGTAGTATTTTCAAATACCATGTATCGACCTCTACCAGACTGTGGTTAAGAGAGTATTGAGAAGTTTTGTGCTTTATTTTAGCTGTTTATCTCCACCTTTATTGCTGTTATATGAAATAAGTGTTATCATAAGCAGCAAAATTAACAGTGGCTGGTTTCCAACAGATCTGTTTCCCATCATTCTCCTTGAAGAGGGCTGCCAACTTACTCCCTCCTGCACCCCTCACTCTCATCCTCCTGTGTTAGTTAGTTGTTCAATTCCCTCTGGGTGCCATGCCTAGAGATCTGTAAAGGGCGTAGCACATCTAATTTAGAAAACATCTAAAACACCCATGTGGGAATTTATTGAATTTATTCCAGCTAGCACATGGGCTGCTGCCTTTTGAAAGGTTTAACAGTGCTGGTCCATTTTCCTTTGTATAAACACAATGTAGATGTATCTATTCTGCTCAGCACCAATTAGACAAATCACAGAATGTTAGGAGTTGGAAGGGACCTTGAAAGATCACCTAGTCCAAACCCCCTGCCAGAGCAGGATTCCCTAGACCGGGTCACACAAAAGATTAAAGACTGACTGAAAATCTGTGTTTGGTAGCCAACTATTGAAAAACCTTAAAAAAAAAAAAAAAAAAAAAGCAGCCACCCCAACCATCTGAAGTCCCAGTTATTTAATGAAAATACAGACATTAATTCTTAGAAGTTCTTTAAATGAGTGCCTGAAAGATCTTGGATCTCAAGTTTCGAACAAACGTAACTTCAGGGAAGATCAACAACAAGGAAATTAGGCTGGCTGATCAGATAAAAACCTTATTTCATTAGAAAAGCAAGCTAAAAACCTTTGTTCAGACAAAGCAATATCACATATATAAAGTAAAGTGAAAAGCGCAAGTATATTTTCTTTCAGTTTTTGAGAGGCTAATTCTTGGGCACTTAAAACTACAGTAACAAGACTGTCACAGTAAGTACATGTTTGAAGTTGGTCTTTAGACGGTCTCACAGGTTAGATGTGGTGAAAGAATACTTTAAAGTATTTAAAGTGTAACAGTAAGTTACACGATATTCAAAAAACATTGTTAACCTGCAGATCTCCTGCAAATCTACAGCTCTTCCGTGATGGTCAATCAGGTTATTTCCATAGAGAGCCATAAGAAAGACAAAGTACAACTGCAGAGGAAAGGGAATTCTTTAATGACTGCATGTAAATACTAATACTACAAAACATTAACATAACTACTTTTAGTTTTTAAGTGTGCTTTTTTCAGTTGCTGTAGCCAGCAAAGAATCGAGTGGGGGAAGTCTCCAGAAATGCTTGATTTCTCCAACCTGTTTTTAAAATGTTCTTTCTCCTTCACTTTCAATGTCTGTATCAGTACAAAAAAATATTTGTAAATAGAAAAGATATATGTTTCTTTAATGCTTATGAATGTATTTTGCAAGTACAAAGCTTTTTCTCTGCTCCAGTAGTTTGTAAAGTTTTTATCAAAACTACTGGAGATACAAAATATAGTTTATACCATGAGGTACTAAAATACAACACTAAAAACATAATGAGACCTAAAATTGCTAATGACTACCAAATAGTATTTCAGCAAAAGATGACAGGCTTTATTCACAGAAGACAACACAGTCCCGTTAAGATCAGGTAACATAACTGAACAATTACAAAGAAAGGGGAACTAACTTGTGAATTGCTAAGACATTAAAAAGGCAGCCCAGTCTTCACAGTAAATTTGAACAATTTCTCTCCCATCACAGATGCAAAACTGGTCCTAACACTGCAGCTCTGACATCTTCATCAGATGAGTACTTATGATCTGTCTCACATAAATAAAACATGTTTAGGATATCCCATGCTATTTAGGTACCACAAAGCTTTCAACCTTAATTTCTAAGCAGGAACATACTCTGTGCCAATTTTATCTTAGTTTACTTTTAATAGTACTTCATCATGCTTAAGACATCTTTGCAACAGCCAAATTCTGATGTTAGTACAGCAGTGGGAATACAGTTCATTAGTTTACTACAGCGGCACAGCCAGCAAACACACATTGCTTTGAGTGGCACCAATAATAAGCATGTGTTTTAGATTTCTAGGTAAAAATGGTGATTAAGAAGATATTGCAGTCTGAGAAAAAAAAATCATACATGAAGTATGTTTAACACAAATTGGGGACAAGACAAGACTTGGGTTTCTTTAACTACCAAAACAGCTATAATATACGCTGTGAACTAAAGATATGCTAATTATTTTGTCTGGTTTTCTTTTTGGGAGCAAAAGATGCACATAGGCATTAAGCACACAATAATATGAATTGATTCAAGTAGACAAGGAAGAAAAGTAACCTCAGATGATGCTTTATTTCCCCTCCTATCAATCATCTCCATATTACAGTCTATAAACTAAGAGATCATTTCTCACTTCATAGCACTGTTGTGAGATTAAAACTTTGCTTATGAGCCTTTGAGCACAGCAAAGGCTCCTGCTGTTTTGCAAACCTATTCATACAAACTCATAAGAATGCAGTGATATATCAAGGATTTTGTATCCAAACATTATTTAAAAATATCTGAATACAAAGTCTCTCACAATATACCACACAAATACTTACTGACACACAAATCCACCTGAAATGATTTATATGATTAAAGCATGTCACTTATATTAAAGATAACAACAGCCCAGCTCTGCCACAACTTCTAGTATGACCCAAGAAATATTTAACCTTCAACAATCAAATTTCAATTCCAATGAACGCTCTTTCTTCGGAAGGGAGCAAACCCAGAAATTCCTAATTTACTATCTGTCATTTATTATTTTGTGTGCTTTTATCACAACAACTCTTATTAATCTCTTTTCCAAAGTAAACAATCCTATACTTCTCAAATCTGTAGTCAAGTGTCCTTAATCATAATGTTAATACAGTATTTGGTAAGTTGATTACCTACCTTCCCCCCCCCCCTTTAAAAACAAAACAAAACAAAACCAACAACAAATATCCCAAAACCAAACAATCAAAAATTTGAAGCTATTACTTGGTTCAGTCCAGGGAAAATTAATCAAGGTTTTTTGGTAGAGAAGCATACTGCCAATACGCCATCTGTCTTATTTATTGAACTTGGAAGGCTCTAACTGAAGGAAAACATTGCAGAAAAGGAATATTGTATGCTGTGTTCTAAAATAGTTATGCCTGAAGACTTGCCTGTTAACCTTCCACCTATCACAAATTTCCTATATTACGTTTGTTAGTCTGTAACAAAGTTTTTATAGAAAACCTTTGTCCTTTCCTGGATTCTTAAGCAGAGATCATGATGCCTGGTTTACAGAATTGCTAGGCACACGGAAATGTAACTGAAAACAAAGGAAATTCTGGTCTGAACATGTGAAGTGCAACAGAATATACAGCCACTTCAACAGAATATATAGTCACTTCAGAAGTCAAATTTTAGAAATGCCAAATCTGACATATGATGTCAGCTTATGTTTTTTTTCTCCTTTTGGTAGCTCTTCAGTTCCCCATCCTTTAAACTGTGATGAACATCATGTCCTCACCTCACAAAAAAGTGTTAGCACAGAAATAAAATTAAAAATTCTTTGAGGTTTATAATAGAATAAATGAGGGCATAAGGACTAGTCTGTCTATTCTGGTGGTCAGTCATCAGATGTTATCATTCCTAATACAGCAACCTCTGGTTCTCCCCCTTTCAGACTTAGACTTTTCTTTCACAATGTATTTTTGCTAGGAAACCATAAAAATAATATTATACATGTGAAATTGCCGTTAATTACTGATGCATTTGTAACAAAAGAAAACGATCAGATACAAAGCCAATGGGTTTCAACATCAGTCAACTTGAAATTCAGCAACACCTTGGTGAACCGGGTGAGCCTAAATGGTCTATTTCTCTAAGGACTGATAAAACTGGGACATTTACAAAGCAAACAGCTAATATTCCATTGGAATAAAAATAAGAACAAGATTTCTTCTTCTCCAACTAGTGCCCTGTCCTAGTTAATGAAAAACTTCATTGTTACAAGAGTCAAACTAATTAAAAAGATTAAACTACAAGGAAATTCAAATTAGAAATTTGGCTTTAGGCATATGTGACTAGCAGTAGCTCAAGAACACTGCAAACTGCAGTCTGCAGTTAAGTACAATTAATGGAAGTTTTAAAATTGTTAGAATAATTAACTGTGGATCATTTCTGTAACCTGGCTATATGACCTCCACAACAGTATGTAAAATTCTTAAATATAAATTTAAGTACCTGCCAGTCAGATGTCTGAGCCATGAAAATACCCATGTCAGCCAAGTCTTGCCAGCAAATAGTATTAACTGATACAATTCTATATACCTAATACATATATCTTTTCTCCTCAAACATACCAAATACTCACATGCGACAACACAAAAGAAATTTTCTTCCCCCAGACATTACTCTAATTCGTTGGGGTTTTTAAATTTTATTCAAAATAACTACCTAAGTATAGCCAGGTCAGATCAAAAGTCCATCTAACTAAATAATCTGTGAGTGGCCATTAACTTATGCAGAAATACCAGAGTGAGTAAAAAGCAACATTTTTTTCTCTTGAATATACCTCCATCCTACTCCAAAATATTTAAGTAGCAAAAAAGCAACCTTTCTCAATTTTAATGTTACATAACAGATGCCTAAAATCATAATATGAGAAATTATCCTCATAGCACTACAAATTGTTAATGCTAATAACCTTCCAAAAATAAAGACACAACAGGCCCAAGTACAAAGAGGCCAACATCTAACAACCAGAGGAACATGCAGAAAGACCATGGGAAGAAGGAGGGGAAGTGTTTGTTTCACTCTGGCACAAATATATATCAGATAACTAAGAAATGCCATGGGACAAGATAAGGAAGACTTCAAGGTACACTAGGAGTGCTTACTTGTCCAGATAATCCCAAGCTAGGCCTTGAGGCAAGGTGGCAGGGTGAGAATTGGCGACAGGGTGTAAATCAAAAGAAACTTTCACAGAAAATGCCTTGCCAGACTGTCACCATGGGAAAAGCAACAAGACTACTGGACTGATTGAAAAATAAAAGGGGGGGGTAAGACCCACACTCCCTAAACAAAACCAAAACAAACAAAATCAGAATACTAACCCCAGCTACGTTAAGAAAGAACTATATTATCCTCAAAAAATTCTAACCTATAAAACTCTTTAACTCTCAAAAATAGGCATTTACACTGCCTTAAACCTTAGTTAAAAATCTCCATGTGGAAGCTATTTTATCACTTCTTTTCCTCTGGAAGGTTTCAGAAACTTCTGGCTTTGTGCAGAGGGTACATTTGCATGTTAGTGTCTCATTAAATGTGCCTTCTACAGGTATTATGAATTAGTGTTGCTTACACTGGTATCTTTAGGTAAAAGAAAGCACTGCACTACGAATGTTTTCTTTTTCCTACAGGCTTGGCATACACTTTACCAAACTGTACAGTTTTGGTACAAAGCTGTATCTGAACTCCTTACCATGCATTATTTTTTTACTTAAAAAAATCTAGCAGGCAAGACAGTTCTACAGACACAATGCAAAGTCCCCATCTCTACCTCAAAAGATAATATTAGCAAACTTTCACATTCACATCAACTCTTGAGTTCCTTCTGCTCTCTAAGGCCGGACTGTCACAGAAAGAAGCTTCCTTTTCCCTATGCCAGCAGTAATGTTTGTGAGATCTCACAATAAAAAAGACAACAAAATGATTAAGTCTAAAATTAACACAGGTTTGCTTTGTTTTTCTTCTCCTCCTAAAAATGCTTGTAAAGAGGGTACAAACCAGAGGTTGGGATAAGCAGGCACTTCTTGAAGCGGCAGTTCTGGCTTTGCCTACAAAGACTGTTAAGTCAGTCTCTATGCATTTTGGTGTGATGGGCATATTTTTAGAAATCTGACAATTAAGTACACTACTACTAATTTTATTCATAACAATTACAAGAGTTTATATCTTGTACAATGTATCTTGTATATATTTATGTCTTGTAAATGACATCAAAATCTTCTCTTGTGACCAAAATTAATATTTGAGATTCAGTAGTTTACTAATACCAATATACAAGTCTGGAGTTTAACAAGGCAGTAAAGTACAAACAATTCTGAAAAAAATCCAATAGTTGTATTATTAATACTACTAGTAATATTACTACCACATATACACTAATATTACTAGTACAATTATTCTCATCTTGTATTCAGTTGCTGGCTCGATTTTGGTACTCAAGGAGGACTACCTGGATGCCTTCAAACTGTTTTCCACTTTTGTCACTCGGTTAAATAAAAGTTACCACCTCTCTCAACAAGCCCTGCTAAATTGACAAGCATCTGACTTACAGCCCTGAAACCTATCACTACATAACTGGAACAGATGGAATGAGGATTGCAAAGAGGAACATTAGCCTAAAGAAAAATAAAAGGTAGTCAAACAGGCTGCAACTCTGTGCTACATGGTAGCTGCCTAGTTCAGTTAAACTTCAGTGGATCTATTAAATGGACACTTGTCCTCAGCCATAGCACACCACAGTTAAAATCACTTCTTCAATAGCTGAAATTATACATCACATACTGTCCTACTCTAAGAAGGAACCAACCCATCAATGTAATCTAATATACCAGAAACCATCTTTGACTCCATTAAGCATCTGAACTGGTGTTTTATTCACCATATGTATACAATCCGAAGGCTTTTCCTCTCTACATCACTCAGAGGGTACGTGTTGATCTTAAAATTCTTAATACTTCCATTTTCAGGACAGTGCTAATGTTATTATACAGATACACCAATACACTGTAAAAGAATTTGGCCTACATTTTATTACCCACAACGCCAAGCAGAAGGAGGGAAAAGACAGAAAAACATTCTCTTTAAAAGCCCTTGGCACAAGAGTTGCTGCTCAGGCACTCTGGGACAAGTGCCCAGAATGTCTCAACTTCCAATAATAAGAAAAGCCTTCGTTACAAGAAGAGGTCCGGACACAAAAATACAGATGTGTTATCAAAAAAGTTGCTAATAAGGACAGAAATTTGTAACCAATTAATTTGACCATGACTTCAATAAGCTAAACGAACAAAAATTTGCAGGCAGTAATCCAAAGCCTGGTGGCCAAAACACCAAGTTACATATGCATCTTCTGTAAGAGACCTGCAGAGCATCTTTAGATCATGCACAGCCAAGGAGGTGGCAAAAATCCTACAGTTTCAATGACTGATTCTATGCCTGAATTTGTAAATTCTGCTAAAGCTGGCTTTTATCATTAAGTCATACTTAAGGTTGTGGAATTTAAATGAAAAAAACTTTTTCAAGCGTTTTCATCCCAGCCACTGCATCATCATATTTCATATGCCAAGATGAATTTCTTTTATAAATCAAATTGAAACAAAGCAGCATGAACTTCATAAATAAAAATTATGTCTATACAAAACCATAAAAATACTTGTTAGTTTAGTTCTGAAGTATACAGTACTTCCAATTTCTGAATGTTTCAGTAAAGCCAAGCATCTGCCCAAAAAAATTCCTCAAACTCAGATGAAGCAGTACTAATAAAATAAGAAAAATCATCTTCTGTTATCTCAGTGGTGGTAGGTCTATTAGCAAAGCATTTATTTCTATTTAAAGTTAGTCTACAGTCTTGAGGTCATTTGAATTCCTTAACAGCAGTTCATAAAAAAAGGGACAGGGAAAAAGCCCCTGCTCTTGGCCTGAAAATTATGTCAGACACAGCCCTGTGAATTCAAGAAAACATATAAGCATTACTTTGAAAATCTATTACTCCTGTTATCTAGGAACAGCACATCTCACCACTGTGAGTTGTCCAGCTGGGACAAAATAAAACACCATTTCAACAAGAACCTCAAAACTGCACTCCTTCCCCTTCCACAAAGACTTTGATTCAAGGTCTCTTTCAAACAACCAGAACTGTAGGATCTTCTCCTGTAACTTGCAATATTCCACCAGAATTTTGAAGATGCTAGGCTGAACTTGTCCATCTTACAGTTTTCAAAACTGGAAGTGGACAACAAGGCTCATTTGCCAAAAATTACCTGATATGCGCCTTGCTGCTTTGAAAGCAAAGCACAAAGCCTACATTCTCTTCATATTTATAGGCAAAAGATTTTATGAGGTACTGACTAGACAATACCACAATTTCTACTTTTTAACATTTGTAGAGTCACTGTTATGATGGGAAACCGATCATCAGATAAAATAATATTTTCAAACTCTAAAAGAATTATTACCGCATCTCCATCCTGGGCATAGGATCAAATCCCAGGCTATGACAACTTTCTTGTCCAAAGACTGTGGTGTTAACAAATGAGCTGTGCCAACATCTGACTGATGCTCAACTTTACTCTTTCTCAACACAGCATTAAGAAATAATACTACTGTGTATTTCCTGTTTCCAGTGGAAAAAGGGATTAAAAAACCCAAACAAATAGAGATAAGCCTCACAGTCCTCCAGGATGCTGTCAAGCAAGCAGAGAAGCAGCTTTTGTAGCAGTCCCTTGTGCTTACAAAAATTTAGCAACTTTGCGAAGCACCAGTTACACTAAATATGAAAGAAACACTATGTATTATATCAAATAGCAAAATCTGAGGCAGGTTTTAAGTATTTAAACAATTTCAAAATTCCACCTAGAAACTAAAAATTAGTCTTTGCTGTTTGTGGACAGTGCTGTCTTTTCAGTCCACCAGATTTACTTGCTTCCCCCATTCAACTATGCTTGCTTGAAGTCCTGGAACCTACAAAAACCTTCTAGTGTACCAACAAAAATTTTCGATAACATATGCTGCAATTATTACTTATGATTCTACTTCAGACCTGTCCCCAAGAGTACAGTCACAAATTAGACAAATAATTATTCCTCTTATTCCTCTTTTAAGGAAAAGAAGTGGTATTCCCATAAAGGTCTGCAGGCAAGCAGGAGCCATTTCAACTAAGAAAAGGAAACTCTGGCAGTTCTCCTTTCCAGTGATGAAATGTTTACCTTAAGAAGCAAAAGTTGGGGGGGAAGAGGGGCGTGATCAGGATCGCTCACCTTTAACCGTTTAACCACCTCATCGTTGGTAATTTTGTCCGTAATCTCCTTCACTCCAGGAGGATAGTATATTATTTTACCATCGGCAGCAGTTTTTGGTTGGGCAGCAGGGAAGTCCATCCTGGTGCTGCTGGTTATAAACTTTCCTTCTCCACAGTCCTCTACCGGCCTCTATCGGTCAGAAAACAAAAGTTCAGCAGAATGGAAATGACTTTCTAACCCTCTTTTTCCATTTCTCACCCTCAATTTGCAGAAGGCCCAGGTTATCACCCCGCCGGCTATGCCCCCAGCAACTACCCCCGCTGCATCCCTCCGCCCCGGGCGGCGCTTGAGCGAGGCCCGGCCTGCTGCCGCTCCCCACAACTCTGGCCCCTCCATTCCCCTCCGGCGCCTCCTTTCATTGCGGGGCTGCTCCAGCCCAACACTGTTAGTTCTGAGCCAACGATTTTACAATGAAATTTCGGGCTCGATCGAAGGATGCCCCTGGGCCGAGGGCTCGTTACGGCCTCGAGGTTTCAATTCCCGTCTCTAGGGGGGCATTCGGAGCCAGCACACCGGCCCCGGAGCCGGGAGACGAGGCCTAAACAGTTAGGCCTCAAAACTATCAGAAGGCAGAGAAACCAACAGGAGAGGGGGAGGGAGGGAGTGAGGCGGCGGCGAGCACAAACAAAAC